>VZRX01007307.1:500125-536785 GCA_013398075.1 Notiomystis cincta | reverse complement strand
AGAACCCCCCAAAACCCCTCACCAAATCAACCAAAAAAGTCCATACCCTAAAAATAATCAGTATTAATAATGTTAACATTTTTTCCTAATTTTCCCTCTGAATTTTTAAATCTGTACATAATATTTCTAGACATTTTTCTGAAACAGGGACAGAAGAAAACTGTTTCGTATTTTGCATACTAAAAACCCAAACCAAAACAAACCAACAACAAACAAACAAAACCAACCAACCAAACAAAACCACCCAGAAGTTCTCACAAAAACATTCCAGCTGTTGGGGGTCTTTCAGTGCAGAAGGATGCTCACAAGGCTCATCACAAATTCATGTGTTGACAACACAACACCAAGGGACGGCACGCTGCTTGACAGACATCACTTCCCAGAAAAATGGGGAACCATATCTGATACCATTGGAGATGCTTCCAAGACATCCCTTAGGGTAGAAAACTGCCTCTAAGGGGGTGGTGAAAATATAAGACTCTGGACACTACATTTTTCTTGTTAAGCTATTTTTCACCCTCTAGGTCAGAGCCAATGCAGAAGGAACAGCAGTTACACTGCCAGAGAGCAGCAGGACCACATTTTGCCAGAAGCAAAAAACAATTCAGCAAGGAAGAAAATGATCCCCTTTCTTCCATCTTCCCCCGGGCTTCCTCACAACTTCACCACTTAGTGAAACCAGGCTCCCAGAGACAGAAATACCAATGTAATCCTCAGTCCCTAAAATGTAAAGACCATCTTCCCAAGTGTAAGGGGGAAAAAGAGTATTCCAGTCCAGCCATTTCAGGAGTTGGTCATAATTCTTGTTCCCAGGCCATTTGTAATGATGCCTCATTTTCTTCCAATGCCACATAACTTCTCTATTATCTACTGGCATTACAGCTGTTGATTTCTTGTTTTCTCTGATGGGACTGTGCAGGGACTTTTTAAATCCAGCGCCTGACAAGAGTTTCAGGGGAGAGTGCCATAAAAAAGGCCATAGATTATTCTTAAATTGCATCTTCTCAGTCCTACCCAGTGGTTTTAAAATCGCCATCAGTAAAGTATTAATGGTAATAGTAATAGAAATGATATCTACAATTGGCCCTCTCGGACAGGCTATATGTAACATATTCCCCATAATAAGGAGCTCTGCTTTGAGCCAAGGCATCAACCTTAATAAGCTGTGCTACTCCTACTGGTGCTGCTAAGAGGTTGTTCGGACAGTTCATTAAACACCGTTTTTTCTGCGGTTGGAAATCTAGCAGCACTAAGTATATTTGCTGTGAAAATGGCAGGCTCAGCAGCACATCTGGGGAAAGATTGTTGGAGAAAGGATTTCATTTCATTAGAATTTGCAGGGTATTTTTTTGTTTGTTTTATCAGATTATCATTTTTAATAGTGCATCTAGTTGGATAAGGCAGTCCCCTCCTGTCAGAACAGCCCACAAAACTACTTAGCACACAGTGCTACTGAAATGCAGTTGCTTCCACAGCAGCAACCAGTTAGGAGGGAAAGCACAGAGCAGTTTGGCTGGAGAGAGAGAAAGGAAGCTACAGGCAATGTAACGGAATCTACCACTCTTGCCACGTGGATTCCAACAGTGTGATTATTTCTCTGCCCATGCTGTGTAGATGGCTTTCAGGTCTTTTCAGAACGAGCAGCCTCAACCTGTACTGTAGGAGCCTGACAGCAGGAGGCTGGAACAGGGTGATGATACCTGTGCTAGATGGGACTGAAGCAGATGCCCTGCAGAGAACATTTTAGTCTGCCTGAAAATGGCCCAAGAACAATCTGTGAACTGCACATGGCTGAGTTGAAATTCCGGAAGAGTGAATATGCCCCTGGACAGACACACTGGGCAGAAAACAGGTAGGAAGAGGGAAGATGACAGGTACAGAAAGAAAGGAGGAGACCAGGCTGCTCTGATCGGGGTTTACGCATGTCACCCCAAACAGTGATTCTAAGGAGAAACACAGACCACTATGTCATCCTCTCCAAACAACATTAACCCTTCAGAAAGAAAGAAAGAGGGAGCTAGATGATTCAATAACTCTCCCAATGTGTTTCAAGCTCTAAAGAGAAGCAGATGCTATTTCCTCTCTCTCTCCTTGCTCATCTCCTTCCCTTTCAAAAACAAGGAGCCCTGCAAAATCATTCTCTCCACGCAGAACAAATAGTTCATTAGTGTTTGCCTTTATGAGAGTGGGCGAATAGATTTTGTACCTTGTCTGATCAACGTTCGTGCCAATTTTTCAAGGCTGCCTTTCCTGGAGCAGATGCAATAACATTTTATTATACAACACAGAATCCAAAGGGATACTCAGCATACACTGAATTAGCATAGGCACAAATCCCTTGGCTGGTTGCACTGAAAGCTGCACTCTCTCTGCCACAGCCCTTGCAATCTCCTTAGTCAAGAAATGAATAAGGGCTGAAAAACAAGGGAGAGTGTAACCAAAGATGTAAATATATTATGGCCAGCTTGGATCCTGACAGCTTCAGTTTCCTTTGATTTAGCTTCCCCACCCACAAAGAGAGAATGGAAACATCAGCAACAGCTCCTGGACTTCCCCGCTGGTTTGCAAGCGTGCAGAGCTCCTCAGAGGGGAATGCTGGGGAAAAGGATGGGACTGCCTTGGTACAAGCTTTAAATAATCGACATATTGTGACTGCACAGGCAGACTCTAAAATGGCTCCAGTGGGAAATGGATGGCAAGACTGAAGAAGAGAAAGGAAACAGAGATGTGAAAAGGAGCAGACGAGAGGGAGGCGAAGTAATGGGGAAAACGAAAGCAAAAGTTTCGCAACACTGGCTGCACCAGCTCTTTGGCAGGGGCTCTGTGAACCCCGATGCGCTGCTCAGCCTGGCCATTTCCAAAGATGGATTAGCAAATTAATGTAAGCAGAGCATAAAGTTGCTGACTGTGGTGGTGTTGAGTCACCTTGGGCCTCATCAGCATTGCTAAACATTGCCCGTAACCTTTCCATTATCACTGAGGGTCTGCACAGCACCAGGACCCAACTGCTCCAATAATTTCAATTACTTTCCCTGACAAATTTTATGTTTCATGTATTTTACTGGCCTGATAATTATGATTTCTCTCATTTCTCGCTATCGAGCTTAATGGGTTCCAGCACGAGTGTACGGTTTCAGAAATGAAGTTCCACTTGAATTCACAAGTTATTATCTACTTTCGCTAATGGAATTGGAAAAAAGAGAAAGAGTGGGAAAGAGATAAAGGATGAGTAGAGAAGGGAAAGCACAGAGAAAGAGACAGATGCATGCACAAAGGAAAAAAAAAAAAGACTGAAGAAAAACATTGACAAAGGGAAAAAACAAGAGAGAAAGAATAGAGACTAAGTTAAGACAAAGATGAAGCACAAGGAGGACAAAACCCAAACAGAATGCATGGGAGAATGAGATAAAGACAGAGAAAGACAGACACAGAAAAATGGGTACACAAACAGATGAGAAAGAGTTGTGTGAGGATCAGCACAAATGGGAGTAGAAAAACCAGTAACATTAAGAGCATTAAAAATGCTTTCTTGCATCATGACTAAAGACTTTATAGATTTTCTCAAACCTTGGGCAGGCAGCAGAGATCTCAGCTCTGCACCTTCTCCTACTGACCACAGAGAAAATTATTAATATCCTCAAAAAAATCTTGCTGTAGAGGTAGATGTCTCAATTAGAATTAGCTAGAAATTAATATCTGAAAAAGTGTTAAAGATCCTGGAAAAAAAAAAAAAAGAGTACAATATGTGCTCCTTTTTCTAATGTGGACCTGTCCTTCAAGAAAATTTAATCAAATTTGTTGTCTCTGCTGACCAAAGTTGTCACTGCTTTTCCTTTTGATCATCCCTGGAGCACCAGAAGAGGTATACAGAGTGTGCTGGAGCTATCATTATTTGCACATAATCATTATCAGAGATGTTTTAAAAAAGGAATGAAAAAGCTAAAGTAGCAATTAAATACCAATCCCAGGCGTGGCCTTTCAGCAGTAACTGGTGCCTTTTTTTTCCATTTATTCCTCTGAAAACATCTACCTATATTCAAATTCCCACATTCCCTATCAGTACAGAGACACTCAGCGTGAAAATATTGCCCTAATGTCAGTGAAGAGAGAATTTACAGCAGTGATGTTACAGAGGTGAGAGCAGAACTCTTCTTTCCAACTTTTTCTGCTGTCTAAAGTGGTGAGTATGTCTGTCAGGAAAACTTTAGAAGCTGAAAACCAAAGAAAGATTTTCTGTAAGCTGGAGGAAGTTGCTAAAAGAAAAACAAATATCCCTTAATACTTCTATTTTGACAGCAAAACATTTTAAAAAATTAATGACCTACTTTAACAGAGATATTTATGGAGACAGTGCTCAACTCTCCTGCCCAAGCCCAAAGGTACAGGGACACAAATAACCTGGTTTGGGATGCAGTGCCCATTCAGGATGCAGACCATCTGCAACAGGGTTAATGTCACTGGAGCACTGAGGGGAAGAGCTGACATCCAGAATGGCATCATCTACTGTCATTGTCATGGTTCATTGGTGGAAAGGTGCTGCTCTGAAAATCACTTACCAGCAAGCCTTGAATGTCATGTGCTAATACATGGCCTTGAGTAGGACACAAAAGTGAACACAACGAGCAGACCTATAACAGGTAATAGATACCTTAGTCTGAAGATTTCTTTCTTCCAGGTCTCCAGGCAGGTATGAGAGTTAATAATCAAAACCAAAAATCTGATGCTCAAAATTTCTTCCTAAGCAAACATTCTGAAAATCCACTTTAGGTCAGTCTTTGTTTCTTCCCCCCTCCCAGTATTAACTCATTCAATAAATTTCTCAAGATAAAAGGCATTATAAACAAGAGCAATCATTAAAATTGTTTTCAAAGATACCTAAAGGGAAATTCCAATTAACCTTCTAAATCCATTCTACAGGAAAAAAAAATTCTAATGGAAGAAATTTTAAAGGAAGTTTTTATGACCATTTTGAATGTTGCTATGAATTAATTATTTATGTTCTGTTGACAATACTTGAGCTGTTTTCAGTAAACATGTAGATTTTCCTGCATGTGGGATGGCACTTGGTCAGGCACTAGAAAAATATGCTTCCCTCCTAAAAGCCTCTAAAATGTGCAAACCCTGAAATTTAAATCCAAGGCTAACACTGTTAACAAGGAAATGAAAATAAAATAATAAAGGATAAGGTCTCTGCTGTTTGCAGCATTTTTTCATTATGTCTGATATTACTCCCTTGAAGGTCTCAAACAAGGTTTGAATCAGAGCTGAGTATTTAAAAAGCAAAAAATACACCTGTGTGAAGTGCAGCTGTGGCCATTTTGACATGTATGGATCACTGAGGTGCCAAGGAAGGGTATTTCCCTGGAACCCCCTTGTTTGGGACCAGTGATGTGCCAAGCGATGTGCCAAGGAGGGGTATCTCAGGGGGGGATATCCCTTGATGTGCCACCAAAAGGAGATCACTCTGGTGATACCTCCACTTTCACACTTCTCTCTGAATGGGGTATCATCCTTCCTGCTAAAACAGCAACACAACTAGGGCCCCCTGGAAATTTAGGGAATAACACCTAAATTCTCATTTTCAACTTTTCAATGGACCATCTTCTTATACAGAGCTTTTTAGGTCAATCCACAATCCCACATTTTCCAACAGCAAAAAAGAGTCAGTGATTCAACTTTTTTTTTTTCATTATTGTTCATTTGCACTTTGAAGCCCTGTAGAAAGGAATGGTCCCACCAAAACTGATAATCTTCCAGGGTTTTTCTCTCACATTCGACACACTGGTGTTGAATGGAGTCTAGAACAGTCAAGAGAGGGCTCTTCACCTTTTGTTTTCTTTGTCCTTATCTGTGTCCTATCCTTCTCTGGCAATTTCAGAAAGAGTAACAATCAGTAGGGAGGGATTCTGGATAGATAAGACTTCAAGTGCAGAAGAAGATGTGGAGATTACACAGGAGTTTAAGATGCTGGAGATGTGGTGAGGTCACCATATGTACAAGGAGTAAATCACACAATTTCTCATTCCACAATGCAAAGATTGAAGATATGCAACTCTCTAAAGTCACATAGCAACAGCTCAGCCAGAAGGACTTTGTAAATGCTCAAGAACAGGTTTGACAGCAGCGCCTTGAAAGCTAAATCCTTCTCAACTAACATCCCTACCCACTGATAGCTTCTCAGGAGAGGTGAGGATTTAGTGAAGGCCAAACCAAATACCTTGGCACAGCCTACAAAGTGTCCCAGGAACCCAGATCTTCCCCAGTGAACAGAATAATTAACTTGCAGCTTCTCAACTGCATAGGGGGAGCTAAAGGCTGCCAACTGATCCTTTTTAATTCCTGTCCCAGGAAGAGGAAGAGATTCGCATAGGATCAGACTTGAAGTATCTGTGGGGAAAATGATGAAGGCAGGAGAAACCCTGGCTCCACTCGGCGAGCCAATCATTTGTGGTGAGGAGCAATTCTGTTCAGCTCATGTCTTTGACTAGTGTCAATAAACACAGAGAGGGCTGGAAACACTTCCTGGGGCTCAAAACAAACTCCACAACTTCTCTGAGACTCACAGAGCCACACGATTTGGATTTTCCTGAGCTTGATTAATCATTGTTGTTTATCTTCCTCCACCAGTAGCCAACATAGCTGTTAATTTAGGTTTCTAGCCTAAGAGATTTACATAAGCAGGTGATTTTCCAAGATTGTCTACATAAGAGGAGAGATCTTTAAAATATTTACTGGGTTTGTCAGCAGCACCTGAAAAAACAGTATAAGGGAAGCACATTCTTTATTCCTCCTATTCTCATCCCTATACCTGTCTGTGTACTCCTGTGGAAGATACATTTCTAGAACTCTACTAAGAGTTAGTAAATTTGGATTCTGTTACTTACTCAGAAGTTTATGAGTGACTTCAGCACTGTCTCTTTCCCTGTCTGCAGAGGAGAATGATCTTTTTAGTAAAGAAAAAGAAAAAAAATAATGCTATTGAGCCTTAACCTTTTGCTTCTGTATATTGGAGAAAAGAATGTCTACCCTTATTGTATGACTCCTTGTCACAACTTGCCTAAATAACAAAAACATACCTCCCAGCTTCTCTGTTTTCCCACACTCCAGGATCTCACTTTGCTGTAACTGCTTAAGGTTCAAGTGCTCAAAAAACTTAGCCATCTATTTTCCATCAACTTCAATGAGGACACATTATCTGTCGATTTACTTTAAGGGCTGCGTATCTTACCTCGGGCTCCAGAGACGAAGCACGTTGTCCTTTGGATACATTTGTGAAGGACTTTGTTCTCACTGCTTTAGTTCAGAAAAATCTTATTAACTGAGCACATATACATTTGCAAAAACTATCTTCATTCCTCCAGCCACTTCTAATGAAATGGTACTTGAGGAATGTAAAGCAAAACCATAATTTTAGAGGATGGGATGCAGCTTCATCCCTGCAACCCTATTCTCACATTAACCTGAAAGATGAAGGCACCAGTTAGTGTTGAGCTCCTGGGATAGAGGCCTTCTCAGAGGACAGGTGGACATTTTACAGTCTTTGGCTTCACAAACACTGTCAAAACATTTCTGCCTTTATTATTGTAGTCTCTAGAGATCAGAGTCCAGTGTCTAGAAACAAAAATCACAGCCTCCTGTTTTTTTTACAATAATCACTACCCCGAAAGATTAGGAAGAGGGAGCATGGATCTTTGCCTGTATGTGTGTGTTAATAAGAAAAGAGAACATACATACAAGCCAGGACAGATCCATGTATGTGAAGACAAGCAAACATTTGTATCAACTAGCCAGCAAAACCTGAGATGCTTCATCGTGAATGTTTGTATTTAAAAAATCTGACATTCAACAGCCGAAAAGAACTATTATCTGCAATCAGAGAGATGTTATGTAAAGCACAAGGGTTAATTTTATACTCTCAAGTATAAGTAAAGACTTGCACTTATTTCACTTCATCTTCTATTTTGAGAAGTCTTGGGGATTTTGATGAAGCTGCTTCACTTGCACCAGAAAACGTTGCTTGGAGGGCCAGAAAGAGAAACCTTGTTTGTTGCAGTAATTTTCAGAGTCCTTCAGTACACATCAGCTACCTGGGAGAAGGCATTTAATTAGGGAGTTTGACTCTTCTCAGGATTCTTGCCTGACCTTGTCAAAAAGTAATTGATGATATGTGACCTGCAGATTTAAAAAGGTTATGTGACTACTTCTGTCCCTGCTTCTCCAACTGGCCCTGACAGAGGGAAGCATATATGAAAGAGTAAGAACACCAGTGCAGGAACAACACACAGCTGTTCCTCCCAACCATGAAAAAATGTAAAAACAAGCCCTGTTGGAGAAGTTCTTATACCCTCCTTCTGGCCTCTAAGCATTACTCCAGAATTCTGTTTTCTAGATGAAGTTAGAAGGACACACTTTTAGCCAAACAGATACCTAAAGGAAAAGAGCAAATCATACTCCAGCAAGTTTCAGAAGCAGCAATGTCAGGAGCAGATTAATAATGCCACCATGTGCATACACCATGTGAACACACACATGAGACAGGTTAAAATATTCTGACAGGCAGAGCTATCATGCTTTCCTTCCCTCATAACCCGGCCTGAAATACCAGTGAAGAGTATTGTTCACATGCCAGGGCTGGCAGAGCAGCCTGCTGTACCTAACAGCCCCAAAGCAGAGGTGGGAGCCATGGGTACACTGTGCACAGAGGTGGGACAAGGCCACAGCTCGGCAGCCGCTCACCACTGACCAGCCAGAGACACAACAAGGTGGGAAACAAGGCAGCAAAAACAAAGCTCTTGGCAAGTTTTTCTAAAGACAGTCTTCTCTTTCTACCAGAAACAAAGTCTTTACAAGATACCAGGCTGCAAAAATTTTGTCTCATCAGCTCAGATTTGTCCCCTAGAGCTCTCATTTTAAGAGGCTCGGTGTTTTCTTGCAGTCTATGATCATGAGCTGAAGAACAGGCTTTAAGCCACTTGGGAGTAGAAGACAGTATGATCATGTGCACATCTTGCATACTCTTCTGAAAAAGAAGAAAAAAATAAATATGAAAAAACAAAAGACTAACAGCCCCTAGGGAATTGTGGGTGTTGGATCCTGAAACTTACTTTTTCTAGTGTTCATCGTTTCCTGCCTCTGCCTGAATATAAAATAAGAACAGGAATGGAATCTTTTGCCATCAAGTCTTGATCTGGTGACAGTTTTCTCCACTTGATGGTTGAAAGTACTTTTGAGTTCCAGGCTTCCTTTTATCTTGTTTGCAAACAGAATGACGTTTCTGTCATTTCAGCCATTTGCCCTTATCATCAAGATGGTGATGACAGCCATTTCCTGAAACTATGGGGCTAAGAGAAAGGAGGGGAATGACAAATTTTGGAAGATGGCTGTATATGTGTAGAAGTTTAATCAATACAGCAACAAAGTGCTGCTATGTTCAGGAATGCTGCTCATCTCCCTAAAACATCCAAAGACAGGCAGCAGGGAGCTTCTAGCCACCCTAAGGCCTTTTCTGTATCCTAGAACCAGTAGCTGTAAAACAGTTTTGACTTGTACTTTGCTATATAGATGTAATATACAACAATTATGTTTCTCTGTACTGGATAGGCCCACTGAGAGGTATTAATATGTCTTTAATTAATTACCATTACTACAGATAGCTAATAAACGTCTTATAATTCAATTTAAGAAGTCTGCTTTAGGTAGCAAGACAGTAGCTGAAGGACAAGAGGATAATTCAAGTTCTCATTTTTTGTCTGTACGAATGGGATTAATCAGATATGCTCAGAGTCAGAAACCAGTTCTGAGCAGTTTTTCCAGCAGGGGGACCTGAGCCCTCACCATGCAGAAAAAGAACAATGATGCATTAGAGCATGACCTTAGGTGAAGCACTTAACCTCTTTGTGCCTCATTTCCCCCCCATCTGTGGAAACAGAAATGGCATTTACCTAACTAGCAGGGGTACTGTGCAGCTTAATTCATTACTGTTTCACAGTGACTTTGAGAGCCTCAGATAAAAAGGTGCTAAGAATCAGCAGGGGAAGGAATGACACACAGGAGCATTACAGGCTGGTGCAACAAAGTAATTGTTAATTCAGATATGCACTACTTACATGGATATTTATTATAAAGGGTGTTTTTGTTGGTGGTTTTGATTTGGGGTTCTTTATTGGCTTTAATGTGCTGTATTACCACTCCCAGGAAATTCTCTATTAATCCACAAGAGAGGGAACAACACTTGCTCTCCATACCTTATTCCACAGACACATCCAAATGTTGATAGAGAGGGACTGTCTCTAAACCAGATTAGACCTCAGGCGTGGCCCTTCTGTCAGGACTCTCTTCGAGAGGGAGTTTACAATTTGGGGATATGCAGTTTGCCAAAGCCACAAAGTCAATAAAATCAGTGGAAGGATTTGTGTTTGTCTCAACATTCCTTGATTCAAGAACAAGGAACTGATGCAAAGCCTACATATTCTCCTGAGACACCACGATGAAGCAGCTAACAACATTTCCTAGGCTGCATTCACATCTGTGACACAGCAGTATTATTGGTAATACTCGTATTACCAACCCCTAAAGCCACCTAGCTTCCCAGCTTCTATTGTAACTCCTAATGCCCTGCCTAGCACAAGCTGTGGGAAAGGTGCCTGACACCTGCACTATCAGTTGCTAACATGCCACTTGCATGTTTTAAAAGCACAGATTATAATGGCTTTGTTTCTATATGATGCTATCTAGGGGCAAGAACGGTGGGAACTTGCATCACCCAGAGAAATCTAGTTACCAAGACTGGACACATCTTAGTGTTGTAAAACTTGAGCCCATCATGGGCTGATTCCTGTCCTTTGCTGCTGAAACACTGACTCCAAAAGGACATGCTTGTGTCCTGTGCTTAACAGCAGTAAGAAGACAAAGTGAACCTTCTGACTTTTTAATCCCCCTCCCACTGTCTCTTCTTGGTTATGAAAAAGACCTTCCATGTTTGGGTGAGAGAATGCCATGTGCATGGCTAGTGAGAAGACAGTTCATTGCATTTCCCAAAATTCCAGCAGCAGTGCTTTATAGATGTAGAGATAGGCAGGGCTAAAAACATGCTCTCACATTCCTTTATTTATCTGACAGGAATGGCAGGTCACAATAAGGCATGTTAGTAAAAGGCTCTGCAGAACAGAGTACTGTTTAACATGTCAGAAACAACTGAGTGTTATGACCTCACCTTGGATAAACACATTTTATACCACAGACATTTAGGTAAATAGTGTTTGGCTATATTAAGTAATGAATAATTATATTAAAAGTAAATTAAATGCAGAAAAGAGGCAAGAAGGAATTGCAATTTGAATATTTCGTCCTCTTGCTATTTGTGCTATAAATAAGTGTCCTAAAGTGTCCTGAAGACAATCATTACACCAAGTCTTCCAATAAGCAATGCTTTTACTACTTCTAACTCACTGATTTCTAAAGCTGAGAACCACACCCCTACCTTGCCTTTTTTGTTGTTGTTTTGTTTTTTTGTCTCTGGCTGTGTTTTTAAAGAAAAAAGACGTAATGTTTCCAATTTTTTTAAAAGTGAAGACAACATGGACCAGTGCATCCTAATGTCTTATGAATTAAACAGATAAGGCTTAGGCTTACTGTGTTTTAAAACCACGTGGTTTCAAAGCTCATTATGCCCTGGTTCCTTGGATACCCAGCTTTTCAACTGAACTCCTCTTTCCTGGACCTTCCCTGCTATGGTGGGGATCTCACAGAAGGACAGGATGGAAATCTTGTTATTTAGCTATTTAGTTAATTAAGATTTGTCAACATAACTATTCCTAATAACTATTTATTTAGTTACTTAGTTTCCTTGCTTTTTTTTACTTGATAGGAAGACAAGGGAGATGCACTTGTGGAAAGTTAAGGATGTTTGCTTACCAGATACAGACTCTGAAAATGTTTGCACTTCTGTGTGCCTTGAAGGGCCTGTGTAGTGAAAGCAGCCGCCCTCATTTGCATGTGAAGAGCACATGAAGCTAAGCAGCATCTCTGGCTGTGCATTGCCAAGTGCTCTCCTCTCTCTTTACGGGATTATGAAGTGCTCTCCTAAACTGTCAGACTGACACCTGCAGCGAGCAGCACTTGGGAGTGTCCAAGCAGTGCCTGAGAGCACTTACCATGCCAGAAGGAAGGGAGGGAAAGCAGGGGAGCCCTTAGAAAGGAGCGAAATCCATACTGAGACAGAGAGGTGCAATTAAGAGTGGCTGGCACTAAAGGAGAACCTTTTCCTCCATTTTAATTTCTGAATTGCTAAGGAAGCATAAAAAGCACCTGAATCTACATATCTGAAGCACAAGGTACCATTTCCTTTTAAAGCAAAGAGGTGCCAGGGACTCTGGTGTGCCCTCTTGCTGCTCCTGCCCTAGTGTGCTGTCTAGAATTATATTTTCAAATAGATTTCAATATTCAACAGGGAGAGCTTCCACTATAACCTTTGTAATCCTAACGATAAGGCAGAAGTTCTTTCTTTCTCTTTTTTAAAATATTTGCACAAAGAAGTACTCCTATGTCTTAGCTGCTTTCCAGACACTTGGAAAGACACGACCCCCATCCTAGAGAACTTTTAAAGACTAAAATGCAACCCAGGGTTATCAGCAGAAGAATTCACACAGGAACTTTTTACACAAAACTGTAAATCTCTCTGAAATTGATACAAGAGATTTACACTCCCAACATACGGTGATAAAGGGCATAAAGATAAATATTTTTATATAACATTATAGAAGCAAAAATAAAAGATGCAAAGAGACACATAAAGGGATCCACATTTCCCACAGTGTATGAACAACTCTTCTGGTATGCAGTAGAATTCTTGGCCTGGAGAAAACCAGTCCAGATGTGCCAGGCCTACAGGAATATGGGCTGGAGAGTGTGAGTGTGATGCTACATCCCCCAATGCTATATGACAGCCCAAATTCCTCAGTGGGGAAGAAGCATTTAGATGCCTCCCATAGATCATTTATTCACTTTGAAAAGTGACAGACTTAACTTCAGCCGCTTGAGAAAAGCAAAGGAAGAGTGGAAGACAATAGAAGAGGTGGTAAAAGTAACTGTCAAGCTCAAAGGCAGAAGACTAAGACTTATGTTCAGTTGTCAGGAAAGTTAACAAGGAAAGTTAGCACCACAGGGTAAAAAATATTAGAAATTAGTCAATCTCTGGGGAAAAAAGCAAGTCAAAGTAAGAGGAGTGCCAATATAAAGTAGTTCTTCGGGGATCTTTTAGAGTGCATCTGAGTGACTGTTCCACAGAAAGTTAGGTGAAAACACAACTGCTTTAGGAAAAATAACAAAGGAAACTGAAAGGCAGAAAAAGTGGAAACTACAAAAAGCTGAGAGAAAAAAAGCTGTGTGTGTGACTCTCCCAATTTATCAGATCAATTCATAAACACATATCTTCCCTCTTCCACTTAGAATCCCTTTTGCATGACCTGGATTCAGGTTTACCATGGGAAAAAATGAATCAGTGGATGCCAGAGCATAAATGAGGACACACGTGAGAATGGAGAACTGTGTCTGTGGCCACGTTCACGTGTGTGACAGCTGGGGAAGGTCCACATGCATAAGTGGGAGCAAGTGACATGTGCTATTTCAAGTTCTTCACTTAGGAAACTAAGTCCATAATATTCCCCCTGAAACAGGTTGCTCCCGGGTGTTTAACGAATGGTTGGTCATTCAATGGCCTGAGGCAAAGCCAAGGAAGGTTAACACACTGACAAAGAGGACATTAACTATGATAACAACAGTTTTCATGGGGGATCATTGCTATTATAAACCTTATTCAAGACCATTATGCCAACAATCATTCCCTGCTTTCCCTCATCTTTCAAATAAAGGTAGTGTCTTCATGATGCAGCAGAGCAAACACTGCAGCCAAAATCCGAGACCTTCAACTTTTAATAATTGTCTTTCTGTTTGTTCAGGTACAAACAGTATTGGACTTTGGCTGGAAGATAAATCAGCACAAAGAAAGCTTCATTTAAACAGAACTCCACAAGCATCTTTTATCCTGAAGTAAGCAAAGGGAGTGAATTGTCTCCACCAGGCAATTTGGTGGGCACAAAGAGTGCTGCCATCCACAGCAACACTCGGGGGCAGGTTGGACAGGCCTCGAGGCAATCTGGTCTAGTGGAAGGTGTCCCTGCACATTGCAGGGTCAGACTGGATGCCTTTAAAGGTCCCTTCCAACCTAAGCCATGCTAGGATTTTATGAGTGGGAGTTACATTTGGTTTGTTTTGTAGGAATCACCAAGGGGTCCATGCAGAGGGGCTGTGTTTCTGGTCTACCAGGTGCTGTTCCCTTCAATATTAGTTTGCTAAGGAAACATGTAAAATACATTGCCTCTAGTAAAAGATACACATACTTCTTTTCCCCCCAGCATCTCCTGATGGATAAGACATGCTTGACACTTGAAGCAGAAAGTTCCATTAGGAAAAAGACCCGCTGTGTGGTATTTGCTTTGGAAGGCACAGGGAAGGCTCCAGCCACAGAAGCCATTAAAGATGGAAACCATCATAAGCATTACCCTGCAAAGATTGCAACTCAGTCTCTCACAAAGATTCAAGAGTCCCAGAGACAATTAGGCCACTGAGGGCTCAGAAAATGAGTATAATTAAAATCTTCAGTGCAGAGATCAGTGACCTAACAACACTTGATCTTGTCAGCTGTGCCACATCATCTTCCATCTATTTGTGAAGGGCCAGGAGGCAAGAGCAATGGATAGAGGCTGGCCACAGGTGTGTTCTGCAGGGTTGTGGGAAGGGAAAAGAGAATGTACAGTATCACCCAAACACTGGAAATGAAGCAATCAGTGAAACTTATAGAAACTAAATCTCAATTAGCCTTTGAAGTTTGAAAATGAAAATGACTGAGATCAGATGGCTGAAACATTTGTATCCAACACATATGATAAATGTGTTTAATAATAGTTGTACTTTGAACTTTGCTATCTCCTTCCGCTTTAAGATCTCAAAAGGTTTTGCAAGCTTTAGAAATAAAGCCTCATAATACCTCTGCAAGGTCAGCACTATTATTCTCATTTGTAAAAGTAAAATAACTTGGCCAAGGTCACATACAGAGAGTCAGTGACAGAGCCAGGAATAAAACCTATCTTTTTTGGCTCTTGGTTACATATATTTAAGGTGATCTGCAAGGGAAAAATACTTGGGTATGTGCCTATTTTATTCTTTTCAATTTTTTTGATGAATAAAGAAGGTGTTAAAGATTTTTTTAAGAGTTCATATAAACTGGACTGAAGGACAACAGTGGTACTTCAAACAGGAATGATGATACAGATTTAATTTTCAAGCACTTTGAAATCCGTGGGGGGAAAAAAATTCTAAATTAAATGCTGGTTAATAAATAACAACAATAATGATAATAATAATCATCTGCTGTAGCAATAGCAGAATAACTCCCTATGTGAGCACTGTATTTGAGAATAAAAGTAAGATGCCTCTGATACAATTACTCCATCTCATTTATGGCTAGGCCACAGTGGTATAATTATAATTATTCCACTATAGTTCTACCAGTTCATTTCCCTGTGTAAAATAAGCCCTAAGGGATTCTTTTCCTGCTTCTATTCAACGTTTTAAATTTATATTCTTTTTACTCTAGACAGCCTGGGATGGAAAATTCAGAAAACTACTGCATACCAGGAGACCTGGGGGCACATCTACAGATGTTGTAGGTTGTCATAACTCTGACTCTGTAGATCACTTGAGGATCTGCTTTTAAAAAGTGAGAAGGAGAGATCTGTGAGAACACTGAGCAGTTTTGGTTTGAACCACATGGAACTGAGATGAATGGAGAGTCACCAGCTCAACAGCTTTCCAGGAAACAAACAGAAAATCCTCAAACCCCAACCCCCTTTCCTGTCCTCTCCTATAGAGTGGACTGTATGAATGACAGATGCTCAGATGATCAATCTCTCTAAAAAGCCCAGGGTTAATAAGTACTCTCACATTCTGAATTGCATTTGTTCAGACTGTAACTAAAACAACAAAACACCACAAACTCCATAGTCTCCAGCACATTTACCTTTTCCAAGTTAGATGAAATAATAAAGATAAATAAATTTATCTTTTCTAAGTTAGATGAAAAGCCAAAGTACACCCATTTAAACAGGTGTCATATTTCATGCCAGACACACAAATTGGAGCACCAGTTCTGGCACTTTTGAGGAAAATCCTGCCTTGCAAATCCGTGATGTCATTCACACAACAGCCACTTTTCCACTCAGAAATTTTTACTTATTGGAGTGTTCTGGCCATAGTCAGTACAGGAAATCTAACAAAGTTGTATGATATACCTCTGTCCCTACCTTGGGCTCCTATTTCACAGCTTATCTGCCTCTGGTGTGCCTGGCCTTAGGTCACTGTTATGAGATACAGCCACTGGAGTGCACACGCCGTGGCTGCTCAGGTGATTAACTGCACTCCCTCCTTGACTGTGGCTTTGTTTTTATGCAAGTGAAAATTGAAGATTGGTGGGAAGGCAGCTAAATAATATCACTGGAAAGACAGTACAGCTTAGATCTTTGTAGTTATATTTTCAGACTTCAGCAGCCACACTTCTGCTGTACAGTTCTGCATCTGTAATTGCACACTGTGTCCTTTCGATGTGATTTGCAGAACTTTGCATTGCTAAGCTTACCTAATAACAGAAAAGGGCTACAAAATCCCCCAAGAAGCCTTATTATAGGAGCTTTTTAAGACTGCTAGCAAAACACTTTCCCTGAATTTTTTGAGGCTAGACACACACATGTATATGCTTTATGAAATGAAGGCAAGAAAAGACTTGCTCCTTTAGGATATCCATGTCATGCCAGTGAGTTCCCCTAAGTTACTGCATTTTAAGCACATAGGAGAGGCAGCAGAAATTAGAGATAGTCAAAAAGGTTTCCATATTTGAAATTCAAGCAAGAAAGGGCAATGCCCATCCAGTTTAGAGGTGCTGCCTAGGAAAGGTCTCTGGCACCATTAGAAGCTGTGTCTTGAAAGGTTGGGCACCACCACCACAAGAGCAGAACACACACAAAGACCTTCCATGGCAATGAATGAGGAAACTTGCAAAAAATGAAAAACATGGTTGCCAAGGTCTGCTACCTTGTTCAGAGTATCTCTCCTACATCTCCTTGAAGAGTTAGTAGCTGGATCACTATTCTTCTATCATTATCTAAATCTCCTGTAGTAGAGAGAAAATGTCAGACTTTTGAAGGTTATTACATAGACATCTCTCTGATAATAGCAGAACCATTAACAATGCCATGTTTGTCTTACTGAGATCAGTAGTGCAGTATTAAACACTCAGTGTGCATTTTCCCAATCCACTACATACAGCAGATCTAGGACTAAGAATCTCTGCTTAAAGACTCAGGCCTTTTTCAGAAAGCTCATGATGCTGCTGGCCACACATGCTCCAAAGCACTAGCATTAATTTACCAGAAGAAGGAGAAGGAAGATCATCTGTTCAGCATGAATGAAGCACCAAATGGTCATCAAAGAAAAAAAAAAAAAATCCACAAAACTTCTACAGCCATAACTAAGTACAATGAATCATTCAGCTAATGATTGAGAACTAAATTCATACCCTGTATCTGGCCCTTTGCCAAGACAGCAATTTCTTTTCAGGCATGCATTTGATCCAGAAGGTCTCTGGATGATAATGATGATTGTGTTACCAAACTAAAAGGAAAAACATACTGATTTCCCACTTGCTGGGGATGTTAGATGATGAATGGGCAGGAACACAGACAGAAACATCCTTGTGATGGAGGGAGTTCCCTAGAAGAAGATTGATCTGGATATCAAAGAAGAGGAGAAGGAGGATGAAAGATGTCCAGGCAAAACAGAACCAGTGTATTAAAGCTGCTTTTCAGTACACCCCTAGGAGAAGTCTCTCTTAAAAGAAGGTGGCACAAAAGATAACATTCAATGAACCAAATTATAGCAGCTACTTTAACAAAGCCATCTGAGCACAAATAGTTTGCAACACGACCCACTTAAAGCAAGGAGGGTGGAAATGGCAACATTCCAGCTCATTTCAGAAACAACCTGAGGTAAGAACCCACATTTCCTTTGCCAAGTGCTCTGCTGGCTGGATAGGGTCCTTCCAAAGACTGAATTCACTGACAAAGGTTTGACATGGTTTCTTTCTTCTAAACATCTCCTCTAAGGTATAGCTTTTCCCAAAGTGGAAACATAGTCTTCAACCTCTACATCAGCACTAACAACACTCAGGGAATACTGGAAAACAGTTTCCAAGCAGCTTAGATCTCAAAGCAAACAACTGTTCCACAGCATGCACACTGTTCCTTTTAATCCTTCAGTGCCACCACTGCTCCTCTTTTGTGACAGAAAGAACAAACTTTGTCAATATTCGTCTAGGCTGTTAAATGCTGGGCACCATCCCAGTGAAAACGATGGAGGTGCACTGTCTGCTGCACTGAAATCAACACTCTCTGGTCTCAGGGTCTCTTTTTCCAGTCTGGCAGCACAGGAATGTGGTGCTATTACCTATAGCCAGTGGTTCCCAAGACAGAACCAGTCATGCAAGGATCCATCCCTTCAGCTGGAAATTTTGATTTCAGATGGCAGGGAAGTGGAAGTGTTTCACTCATTAGAAGCAGTTTCTACCAAAAGCTGCTGCAATATGCATGTCCTCAATAACCCCACAGTACCTTTTCTCAACTTTTCTCTAGGGAAAAAGGGAGGAGATATTTAGAAAATAGAAGAGACAACCAGAGATGGATAGAAAAAGCAGGTTAATTAGCACAGAGATATTTGTAACCAGCAGAAAAAGAAAGCAGTAGTTAAAGTTTATCAGAAAATAAGAGTAAAATATTGCAATCCTGCAGCATCTGTAAATATGCATCTAATTTGCTCACTCAATTATATTTAGTTTCTCCTAGAGAAAAGTTAACAATGTGAGAGAGGAAGAAAAGAAATTTTTGCTTCTAAAACTGTGAAGGCTTTGTAAATTTCAAAAAGTGATTGCAGTGTAGGCAGAATTTTGACTCCATTGACTTGAGGATTGAATTCCTCCTTAAAGACAGTGAATAGTCATAGCAGAAACCTGCCCCCAGACACTGACCCTAAACCCTGCTTCATCTCTCATTTGAAGGAATTGCTTCTGGTACAATCACTGCAGCAATGTGTCTTACTCTGTTCAATTTGTGTCTGCTGGTCTTCACACCAAGCAATGTTATTAAATCAACAGGAGAAGCCAAAATTTTTTGAGATATGTGGAAATTGTTATAGCAATGTGGACAAAAGCTTCACAAGACTTCCTTCACTTGCCTAACTAAACTCCAAAATTGGTGAAGAGTGTAATTCAGTGGGGGGAGTGTAGGGTTGGGTGCACTTAGAGCATCACTGCTCAGGAAAAATCAGAGATACCAGAGAGATGTTGATGTTTTAACCAAGATAATACTCAGCCTGGCATAAACAACGATTGTCAGAGCAACATTGGCTTGAAGCACCTCTATCATGTCATTTCCCACTGTGTGAATTGTCCCAACACACTTCAGAGCTTCAACTTTCCACACATTCCCCTTGATTTTTTGTCAGAGGATGGTGGGGCAGGGAGGTCTGATTTCAAGGTGCACAAGGCAGACCTGCCACATGTACTTCTATTTCCTCTTCTGCTCCTGCAGAAGTAGTTTTGTGTGGATGTTTTTATGCTACTTGAAGGATCCTCTAGGGAAGACAACTTCTCAGCCAGCTGCTGAAGCTGGTTTCCTAACAACACAAACAAGAAGGAGCAAGGCAAGGGATCCAGCCAAGTAAGACAGCATGAGACACCATATGAAATCTATTTTATGCTTATCATCTGGGCAGACACCCCACAGCAGACACAGGCATCCCACAGAATCATCAAAAGATATACTGGCCTATTTTGCCCTGAGAAGCAAGGAAGAGTGGAAACACAGTTGTTGAACAGGCAGTTTGGGTTTATCCAGAGATTGTGAAACAGGAAACTTGAGTAATTCTTTTTTTATTTCTCATAATGGCCTGTGGTTTGACCAACAGAGTATTATTGTGCAATATCTAAATTAAATTCTTATTGAGACAATCTTACTTCAAGCTAGACCTCTTCTCTCCCTTCGAATTTCCAGACCAGATAGAATGAACACTGATGATCAATGAAGTTCAACCAAAGTTCAGCACAGAGGCAGTTCCATGCAGGAGACTAACTAAGCAAATCTAAAAGACCACAGTGTAACACACTTTGTCAGGAGATGGCCAAAAATGCAGCTCTGGAGTTCAGCATACAGGTTATTCCCTCAGTTAATGTAAACTCAAACTTACTTGTCTGCTATGTTGTACCTTTTGCCCTTTCCAGATTAAAGTCAGGATAATGTTCCCCTTTTTCTTGTTCTTCTCCTAATTTTCTATTTCATAAAATGAACAAAACAAGGACTACCACAAAATTAATGGTGAAAAAAAGAGCAACAAACAAACAGTGCAGAACATGGCAGATTATGCAGTTAGATAGGAGAAGGTATAACAAAACCAGAGAAGGACAGGATCCAATTTTACCCACCAACTACTCCTCAGTTGTAGAGGGAATCACAGTATATCATCATCATTCACCTCTTTTGCACACAAATCACTGTGCTGTAACCATTTTATACCTTCACCGGAGCCTCTATCAATCCTCCTTTTGAGGACGGCTCCTCAAAGTCCTCCTGTTTTCCCATTTCCCATTAGAGACATGCATAAACCCCTCAAAGCTAGAGTTTCATCATGCTTCTTCTAGTACCAGACATTATGAGGGTAAACTAATGGGCAGGAAACCTCAACTGATTAGACAAAAACCTTATTGAGTCTGTGAAATAATCCACATACATCCTGATGATGATGGGGTTTTGATAGAAGACCAAGACACAGGCAAGAAGTAGAGGGGGGAAAAAAAAAAAAGGTCATTGCAGCCAGAGAAGAGTGGGATGTGAACACGTGAGAGCCCTGCAGACACCAAGGTCAGTGCAGAAGGAGGGGGAGGAGGTGCTCCAGATGCCAAACCAAGATTTCTCTGCAGCCCGTGGTGCTGACTCTGGTTGAGGCAGCTGTGCCCCTGCAGCCCATGGAGGTCCATGGGGGATGCAGAGAGCCATGTGCAGCCCGGGGAGGAGCCCCATGCTGGAGCAGGTGGATGCCTGCAGGAGGCTGTGAGCCTGTGGGATACCCGTGGAGAGAGGAGCCCATGCTGAAGCAGCCGGTCCTTGAAGGACTGCACCCTGTGGAAGAGTGACCCACGCTGCAGCACCTTGAGGGGTGCTGTGGCCTGTGGGAGATGGACCCACATTGGAGAAGTTCATGGAGAACTCTCTCCCATGGGAGGGACTCCACAGTGCAGCAGGGGAAGGACTCCTCTCCCTGAGCAGCGGGAGAAGCCACAGTGATGGAACGTCCATAACCTCCATTCCCCATCTCCTTGTGCTGCTGGGGGAGGAGGTACAGCTGGGAGGAAGGGAGAGGTGGGCAGAAGGTGTTTTGAAGGTTTTATTTTACTTCTCATCATCCTGCTCTGATTTTGTTATTAATACATTCACTTTGTATCTCTCAGTTGAGCCTGTTTTGCTCATGATGGTATTTGGTGAGTGATCTCTCCTGACCCTTAACTCAACTCGTGAACCCTTCATTCTATTTTCTCTCCCCTGTCCAGTTGCAGAGGGGAGTAAGAGAGCAACTTTGGTGGGAGCCTGGTGTTCAGCCAGGGTCAACCCACTACACTGGGAAAACAGTGAACTAACAGCTGCACAGAGAGCAAACATGAATNCAGTTGAGCCTGTTTTGCTCATGATGGTATTTGGTGAGTGATCTCTCCTGACCCTTAACTCAACTCGTGAACCCTTCATTCTATTTTCTCTCCCCTGTCCAGTTGCAGAGGGGAGTAAGAGAGCAACTTTGGTGGGAGCCTGGTGTTCAGCCAGGGTCAACCCACTACACTGGGAAAACAGTGAACTAACAGCTGCACAGAGAGCAAACATGAATCAAAGACTGAATTTTTTTTTTTTTCCAGAAGCTAAAAGGGCTTCCATTTCAGTCCTAAACTGCTCTCCAAAAGAAAATCAACAGTCATGATGCTTCCTTCAGGAAATCAAATACTGAATTTTAGAGGGAAGCAAGGAAATTATTTTGGTAACACTTCAGAATTTGAAGCACTTGTTAAAAATATGGAGGCATCCCCAAAGTTCATTAACTTCTCAAGCAATATCCCATGCCCAGCTTTGCTAGTGAACCCTCCAGAGCAATGGGGAATGCTTCAGGTTTGTGAGTTCTATATTGTCTCCTTAGAACTGCAAGGAACCCACCAGCTCCAAGCCCTGTTCCCCTCTATGTTATATAAGGAAGTACCACTCTGGTCAGTCATGGTCAACAGACCTTTTCTCTCTAGGTCTCTTTTTTCCTCTCCTTCCATTTGAGGTTTTTTTTCTTCTTTCTTCTAATATATGAAGGCAATATTTACAGCCAAAGCAGTGCTGAGTAAGATGCAGTGATTATGGCTGATTTTATCACAGCCGTATTACTTAGCTGCAAGGTGAAGCGCTGTGCTAAAATGGATCATGAATCCCTGAAATTGACTATCCGTCACCTTTATAATCCTGATGGAAAGGCAGGTCAGATCAGGCCTGACAACTCCCCATGCAAACCAGACTACAACAGTGACGTCTGCTTGCCTCAAGGCATTTATTTGTCTGGAGAGGAAGGTGATGCCTTAGGGAAATGGTCCAGAGAAAGAGGGAGAGGAGAAATCAGCGACTACAACTGCCCCTGCAGGAATCAAGTGCAAATACAGGAGCCAATTTTGTGCACAGAAGGACTATTAGAAGTATTAAATGAAAGAATATTACAAGCAGCTAAGAATCAGCACTGCAGCATGAAGGTCTCCCCCTAGGCAGAAGAACAGATTTCACTTTCAAAGTCAGAAAATTAAAATAGCACCACCTCATCACTGAGAATTTGTAGGATCAGATGAAATTCACAAATGATGAAAAAACTTCTAAAATGTCTGAAGATTCTAGTCATAATTCCTTCCAATTCAGTGTCACTTTCTTTTTTACAAAGTCAGATTTAAGAAATGTCTGTAAGTTTGCAAACCAAACCCATCAGGGTGTTAGCAGTGGCCATTATGTGTTGCACCTACGCAAGAAAGCTCACAGAGTGATGGAAGTGTTGAATCTCACAGGAGGTGTTTATTTGGAGACAATCAGCTCACTTGATGAGAAAATCACTAAACTACCCCAGTGAATCTTTTTAACTGGCATATGGCCATATTAAAGAAACTTCCAAATCTGACCATTCACCAGTCACACTCACAAAGCCAGGGATTTTATCTGCTAGGACAGAAGACCCTTTGCAGCAGGTGGCTCCAGTGAGCCAACACGTGCCTTACTTGACTCTACTTATCCCACTCACACAGTCAGACCACATTTCCTTAATAGTTCGACCCCAGGTTTCCCTCTGCAGTCTCAGGTGTCTCATTGCATAAAGCAATTTATTCCCAGTGCAGTAACACGAAAACAGCCCAAGCTGGTAGAGCCCAGGAGGAGCCCACAACAAAGTACGCCCTTGGCTTTTGTCCCCACACAGTCCAAGCTCACAAAACTCTTGCTTTTCCCTCCTGAGTCTTCAGCCCTTGCAGTGTCTCCCGGTGCCACCCACCTGGACTGTCCACCAGCCTTGGAGCCCTTTGTTATGACAAGGGGCGGCAGTTCACAGCCTCTTGTCTCTGGCTCCTGCCACCAGAGCTCAACCTGCAGCACCCACTGCAGCTGCATCCAGAGCTGCTGCACAAGAACTACTCCTCAACAGCCACCTGCAAGAGGGACACTGTAGGAGAACAGACTAACTAACATGTTATTTACTGCTTCTAATGAGATTGATGCGCTGCTTTACGTAAACACCAGCTTCTTAAGGCAAGACTTGTTCTCAAGTATAAGCACAGGTTGACTCCTCCATACACCTCCCAGGTTTAGACATATCTCAGTACCACCAAGCACCAAGGAGAGTGTGTGTTCTTGGCACTCATGTTCTATTCCCAGCATAGTTTCTTACAAATCAGGCAGCCTAGCCATAGTCATTAGCACCACTGTTCCATATTCCTGCCCATGCAAAAAGAGGTTAATACTACGTTTGTCAAAGAGCTACTACAACTTTGTTGTTAAAAGTGGGGTAGACTCTTTGAGATCCACAGATAGATGATATTAAAGAAGGGCAAAGACTACTTACATCTTGCTCTTCTCACCTGTCCTTTCTTCCCCTTTCCTCTAGTGCCTCTCCTGGGTAAGTCACATCCCAGCTAAACCTCTTAGTGAGTGATTACATTAGAGATAGTGCTAATTACCAACTGTCGTCTGTGTGGTACAATCTTATCAACATCCCACACTTCCTCCCCTGAGGTGAGGGGGCTTGATCCATTTCATAAAAGTATCCTAGTTATCTGCTCCAGCAAGCTCCATTCCCTCAGGCTTGAAGGTAGCTGGTTTTCCTTTTTTTTTTTTTTCTCTTCACCCTAAGTACAGATTCAAAGGTTTTCTGGTAGAACCTCTTGCAGGGAGCTGGGGTTACCCCAACAACAGACTCGTGGGTGTTATCCTGTGTGAACAAGAGGAGCCAGCCAGTTCCCCAGGTGCTGTGTTTCAGATATCACACTCACAGGCTCGTCCCCAGCAAGCACTGCAGTTCCACCACCTTCCACCAGGCACAGAAGCCAACACCCACCCCACACCTGGGAACACTGACTTTGGAACATGGGCTGACAAAGGTAGAGCACAAGTACCTGCAAGAAACACCCACAAATGCTTTGGAAAGGCTACTGAATCACAATTTATTTTCATCTGGTATTTTTTTTCCTAGAACCTCCATCTGACCAAGCTCTGCCAAGGCCATGCTGTTCTGCCCTGCAGCACTCCCTGCCAACCCTGAGTTTGGGGCTCCCCCCACATTTCTGACAACTTAACATGGGGTAGGCTCAGTGACTCTGTGGGTTTAGCTACAGTACTACTTGTTACCAAGGCTTTAACAGAGTAATTCCATCTTGCATTATAATCCAGAACACCATTTGCTTTCTTATTTGTGGATGCTTCAGTTGTGTTCTTTCTGGGGGGTTGGTTATTTTTATGTTTGAAGGTTGTTAGTGCTTTGTTGGTTTGCCTTTTTTTTTTCCATATAATTTGTGTGCACATTACTCGCTGTCCCTGGAATTCATTTTGTTCCCTGCTAATGAAACCTCTGCGTCGCTAACAAAGCAGAAAATAAAAAAGGTAAATAGCACTCTCCAGAAACAATTTGTTTCTTGTTCTGTAAATTTTTGCTGAACAGCATCTCAGGGAATTTTCACCCCAACAAGAGAAAAGAGAAGCAGGAGATGATTGTGAAGGGGCTAGAAATGCAGTTAGTTGATCTGGAAAGGAAATAATAATTATATACACACTGTAGACAAACAGGTGCCCAGACAGCTGCACCTGAGAAACTCCAGAAAGCACTTGAGCACCCAAGTCATTCCACTGAGTAGAAACCACTGCTTGTAGAGAGATTTCAAGAGGGGTTTTCTCATGTTTAACCTTTTGAGTCTATGCCAAGAGTCAGCTGCCCTTGCCAGAGTAAAGATGCAGAGAACAGAGCAGGACTCAGAAAACTGATGAGCAATCCTGTTCTGCTAAAACACCTTAGGTAGGTACAGACTGCATCTCACGCTATTGGTGTCAACGAATATAAAAGCAGGACATGAAAAAACTTAGGAAGAGGTGATGCTGGTTTTTCCTGGTAGGTCTAATGCTACTACCTCCTAGAGAAAGGCACAGACATTCTACTAAAGGTAGTTTCTTTCTCATATAGGTGAGTCATCATGTTCACTTTCAAAAAGCTAAATACAAGTCACAAGGCTGAAATTTAAAAAAAAAAATAGACCACTGAAGAGATTTTCAAGTTCATATTGAAGCTCCTAGATTAAAGGCTTGCAACTGAAAAAGACCTTAATTTATAGCTGCTTCTACTGATTTTACTGTCTGACATTCAGATCCTAAACCCTCTAATCCAAGCAGGGAGGTAGAAACAATGTCATAGGGCAGGAATGGAGATGCTCTTATATCCTTTCCACCAATAATCAAGTAATATGTCATCTCTGTGCCTTATTGCTTGGGAACTAAGAAATTAATACCCTTCCTGGAAGAATAAACCAACCAACATCAGATTCAGCCAGACTGAAATGCACTGCAAGGCAGGTCTTATTTCTGAGATTACTCCACTGGCTAAAGTAGCCAAGAGAATTAGATGGCCAAAAGCCATGTGGCCCTGAGTCCCTCAGCCACCTTTAAAATCGCATGCACAGTGCTCCACGCATGAACACACCTTTGCCCTATCACTCACTGGATTACTGGACCAGCCCTCGTATGGAAGATTAAATACAAACTGCTCTACTGCTAAAGCATATTTATTGAGCTTTAAACACCATGTAATTTATACATCTCTCCTCACAGAGTTGGAAAAACTCCATCAACAATAATAACGGCAACATTCAATTTCAATTGGTATGTTTTTAACCTACAATAAGCAACCTGTTATAACCATAAAGAGGTCTTTAGAAGTTATGCAAGGTATTAATTGAGCTGCTAGGAGACCATGGAGGTTGGTTTTGTAGTAACTCTGCAGTGAAAAAGAATGCAGCAACCAGAAAAATCCTGGCAAGACAGCAGCACCATCTCAGGAGATGATTGCTTCAGCTGTACTAGTTATTTACATGAAATCATTCCAAGTGATTATTAAGAACATGAGGTTTATCGTTCAATATAAAAGGCCAGTTCATTATGTCCCCACAAGCTACAGCTTAAATGGCAAACCTCGATAATTTAGTTTTTCTAACAGCAGTTTGGAATTTAATCGCTGCACAATAACTGCATTAATTCTGAATTAATTTCTTAATGGAGATGTAATTGTCTTGAGTTTCTTCTGAGGGGCCAAAATATGCTCTCACCAGCATAAATCTAGTGCAACTTCATGTGAGAGAGTGGGATGATTTCAGTATAAGGAAACTTGAAGTCAACAGGCAGCTGAGTTTTACACTGATATCAGAGGAAACAGTAGGGCCCAACCATCATTTGCACTGTTTTGCTTTCAGTCACAAATGATCCTTGTTTGCCTGGGCAACATCCTTACAAGTACTGAACACAAATGAAATCACCTCTGTTTACTACTATTATCATAAGAATACTTCACCTCAAAAGGCTGCAAAGCATTTTGCTGCTGGGAAAACATTTCTATCAATTAAAAAATGCTTTTAGGTCTGGGGTGAAGACACTGGCTCATATAGATGGAGAAGCTAAAAAGGGAGGCAGCCACATTTTAACATTAGGCTTAGACATTCAAGCTGACACCTCCAAGTACTATAACAAGGCCTGTATGAACAATTTAAAGACAATGACTTCAGAAGGTATTCACAAGAACTCAGATGCTATTGTGGCAGGCATGCTGGAAATCCTTAAGGTAGAACTGAAATCAGTGGGAACAAAAAAATTATCACTGCTACAGTCATAATATGGATGAGAACAGTGATGGTAAGAAGCTGATGCTGTAGGAAGAATGCCTAGACAGCATGAACAGGGACTGATGAAACATATTTTAGCTCTTCCAGTTGCCCATTTGAATGGATGAACTCTTAGTGGCAAGAAGAAAGTTGAGAACACAAAAACCAACAAAGAAATAAATCATCTGGAAAAATCACTGAGACAGATGAAAGTTACAGTGAAAAATCTGCAAGTCACACAGGAGATTTGAGTCTACTGAGTGCTCTGAAGCTGCAAGGAGTTCCTTGAGGCTTATCTTGTTCAAGGCCATACCAAGGAACATGCCAAGTGTGGCAGTAACACCTCAGAATCCTAGCCAGAGAGGTAAGTTGCAAACTGAATACATGACAGTAAGTAAGACTGAGAGTAACACAGCCTGAAATTCCCTTACTTCAGTTTAAGGCCTTCCACCTACCATGGTATAAAAATACAACTTTTTCCTGTTGCAAGGAGGCAGAGAGAAGACAGTTTTCAGATGTTCATGTTGAGCATTTTCTTACCAGCAGCACGGCAACCTCATGTGTATTTTCCATCCATTTTACAACTATTCACACTACTGGTGACACAGAACCACCAACAGCCCCTCTAGTGTTTAATATACATCAAATGAGGAGTCACAAACTGTATCCTGCTAAAACATCATGCACCTGCTCACCTGCTCCTTGAGGACCTCCTGACACAAACTTTGATAGAAGAAAGAGAGCAACTTGTGTTTTGGCTACTATTTAGATATGAATACATCAGCAATATATTCCTTTACACACAAGATATATGTAAGCAAATAGATATTCTTTACCTTGCTTTGTGAAGACANTTTTTTAAAAAAAAAAAAAAAAAAAAAAAAAAAAAAAAAAGACTATTCCTCCTCCAGAGCCAAAGGCCTGAGTAGAAAATGCTCATGATGTGAGCAAGGCAGCCAGCATCAGAGCTTGTGTTAAGAGATTAAGGGACTCTGGCTCTTTGTATGCCTGAAAAGGACGCTGGCTTTCAGGTCAGTGAGCTGACCCTTCTTATCGATGAAGGTCGTGATGAAATTTAGTAGATCAATCATCTAAACTGTTGGAGAGAAAGGAAAAAGACCTGCCAGAACAGTTTTGATTTAATTTTTTATCAAAATTCAATCTCTCTATGGAAATTGTCAACAATGAAATGTCTGATGGGTAAAGATTCAAGAGTTTCATTGTGATAACTTCAGAACATTTTGTTTAGATCCATTTTTTTTATGTTTTTTATGTCATGTTAATATTTCATTTAATCTGTTGCTCTCTATCAAATGTGTGTGAATTATTATTTACTTATTAGTATAATACAAAATAAAAAAAAGGAAAAGGAAATAAAGGAAATAGTGAGAGTTTAAATAATAAAAAAAATATTCTTCATTGGGAGAAAATTGAACTCTAAGTTCAAAATACATCTCACTTTATTGAGACAGGCTAAAATTCTAACATCCACAATATAACTGCCTTGGCAGTCTAGTCATTATAGGCTCTTCTGGCTGTTCCAGGCCAAATGGGAAAGGAAATAAAGCTTAGAGAAAGAAAGGAAGATACAACTTAGCTACGCCTTGGAAAGAACAGAATTTGCTATAGCCTCTGGCATTCCACGGTATCACAGACATTTGCCTGTGGTTTCCCAATTCCCTGACATGCAAGACACAGTGTAATTCACATTAGGGCAGATTTTCCAAAAGCAGGTGACAGACCAAAGTCTTACCTGTGGTACAGTATGTCATTGGATTAAGTAATTTTTACACTGTGTTTAGGTCCTTATACCACATCCATCACTACAGCATTGTAGCAGCTGGTGATGTTCATCAAAAACAAAATCAATCAGCAGTCAAGATTGCATAAACTGGTGGCCAAAACTGGGCTCTTAATTCCACACTTTGGCAGAGAATAAACAGTATGATCTGTCACACTGAAAGACCAAACATGACTGGGAAAGCCCCAGTGAGCCCCACACTGAATCTCCACAATAACTTTCAAAAATGCACCTATAAATAACTACAAATCTAAACCAAAGCACTGGGTTCAGACCCAGTAAAATTCTCTGGTCTCTGAAATTCTTAGTGGTGGGTCTGAAACACACAACAGCCTTTTCTGGACTTCAGACATATGAAGCTGTGAATTTACAAAAATGTAGTGTGTACTTCAACAAAAATCACCCTGCACGTTTCAAACTTTAGCAATCTACAGACATATCCTACAGTACCCACATTTGGGCAGCAGAATACTCCAGGCACACTGAGGCAGAGGATGAAGAGGATGAGTTTTCAGGATCCCTGTAAACTATTTTTCTCTGTGATCCTAGGAACCCTGCACAAACCAGGCAGCAGGGAGCTTTCATACAGCTTGCCCAGGAGGATTAACCTGGACCAATCCAATGGAAAGTGTTATCCTTCACAGAAAAACATTCTATAAAAAATGTTCTTTTTGCAAACATATATTACTAAAGGGAAGCTGGTGCAGGACTCCTTGCTCTCTCCCAACTTTTCACACAAGGAGTGCTAGGGTTATTACTGGCTCATCATATATTCCATTAAGACTGACAGTCTGAAAAGAGAAGTGCCATTTGCACAAGTTCTCACCAAGCTCCAGCAGCCCTGTCAGTGTCACAGCTGGACTAAGATTCTGCAGTGAGCAAAAATGAAGTCAGAACCTCTTTAATATATAATTAGCAATAAGAGGAGTGTGAGGGCATTTGAATAATACATCTCATGGTCAGATAAAGCTGTAGGAGCCAAAAGAGAAAGGGCATAACAAGTCAACGGGGCAAAAATCAGAGAAAAATGAGACTAATGTACCTATGTGAAGTGAGAGGTCCAGTTTTAAGCTGATAGTAAAAAATACTGCTTTGCATTTCAAAATGCCTTAGTTTTGAACCCTTTTCTTTCAAAAAATTTCCAAAACAGAGTCAAAGGCTTGTGAGAACAACTGCTCCCTTATGCAGAGGAAACAGAAATCCATAGGGAGGACGTGAAATTTCCAAAGCCACTTTCAGGTTGTCAGTGGCAGAGTGGAGAATACAGACCATTCTCTAATGGCTGGAGGAACTGGCCTTTCCTATCCTATCCACGACAGAGTGCCCAGAAAAAGGGAGATAATGCTCAATACTGCTGAGTTTTCCCATACACTGGATTAAAGAGTAGTGTTTGATATTAGCATCAAGTTCACTGGTGCCAGGCTTGCCTAAGGCTACACTGGCAAATGTTATACTCTCAATGCCTGACAATTGCAGAGAAAAATGAGAGAATGGAAATGATTTAGTTCTAAACCCCTCATTTTCAGCACCTCAAATACAGATGTGTTTTTCTCTTGTATTTTGGTTCATATGCCTCATTTTAATCACTGCCTTGCTTTCGGATTTTTTTTTCTTTTTTTTTTTCTTTTTAATTTTCAGAAGTACCTGGAATTGCAGATGAGGCTTCATTTAGAGCCATCACCTTAATAACTACAGCACTTGCAAACAATAGCATAGATCCAACTTTTCATTTTTCAGCAGAGCAGCTCTCCTGACCTTGACATGTTTACGGTCAATTTTAACTGACTGTACCATGCCTATCCACAAACTCATCTGTCATAGCTGTTTCCCCCAGGCCTTCCCATCCTGATGCAGCAATCCTTTTTGGTTCCTGCAGCTACTCTGTACCTGGAAAGGACCATGGTGCCTCACAGGAAATTTCCAGCTGAGAAGCACCACAGAAAGAGCAAAAAACATCTTGGGCCAAAGAGGAATTAGAGGTGGAATTGAAGAGGGTGTTCTACTGCTCCCCATAAAATAAAGCTTCAATACTGTGTGAAGTAAAAAAGACATACACAAATCTCTTCAGCTCTTCATTTAAAGGTAGAGAAGCAACAAAGCAGCATGACCTGCAGCTGGAGCAGCAGACTAAGCTATGAGGACCTGTGTGGGCAGAAAATCCTTAGAAATGGGATTGCCTTCTAGATTAAGGGAACAAAATGTGAAGTAATGGTTTCATCTGACAGCTACTGAAAATGAAATTATTATTTTTTTCATAATACTTGCATGGGGTGCAGTACACAGCTGAGTTTCTCAGTCAAGCTGGCAGCACCTTGGGGAAAGCCTGTGTAAGAAAGGGTAGGAAAAAGCTGGAGAGCAGGAGGGAAAAGAGTGAGAAACTGAAGAGGTAATACAGTAGTCTGAGAAGGGAGCAGAAAACAAAATACCATCTACTGACCAATTCCCCATGACAGTAGGTAGACCCACCTGCACCCCACCCATAGGAAACAAACAAACAAAAAAACGCCCACAAAACCCACAGGAAAGGGGACAAGTTAGATGGCCAGTTTCATAAAAGTGATCTCCAGATTTCTGACTACCTCCATGACTTTCAGTACCTCACAGCCTTCAAAAGCAAAGGGCCACTCCAGGGATGAGCTATGAATGAGAGGACAAAAAGCAGCCTCTCACTCCTGGAGCAACTCAACTAAGAGCAACACTGCATCAGGCTAAAATGTCATAAGAAAATCTGTCAAAGCGATGTTCTCAGCCACAGGATCTTCTTCCATTTGAAAAGGAATGTTACTCCAGGAACTTTCCAGCTGAAAGATGCAGAGAGGCTACAGTGCCAGAAGAATCTGAATCAGCTTCAGCTGATGACTGAAGGAATATACAAGGACCTGGCTTAGAAGGAGCAGCAGTTGTAATGCTCTGCAAGTGCACAGACCAGTATACAAGGACAGGGGAGAGGTTCTCAGTCACAACAAACACTTGCAACAGAGAACAGCTGCAAGAGAGACCCTAAAAAATAAGACTGAAATTGCACTTAGTTCTCTACTACATGTGTCTTTGAAATATTTTACAGGCACCACATTAGCTCTCATAGGTGGAATTATAAGGACTCTGCAGAGAAGCAAAGGTCAAATAGAGAGGAAGGGTATAAACGTTTGGGAATGCAGGGATTTCAGGTAAGCACTGTGTGTGCAGAGAGGATGGGCTCAGGATGAGTTCCATCTTACTACAGCAGACTCTGACTGTGTTACTGAAAATTAATATAGTTTGGAGGAGATTTTCTTAAATTCAGAGCTAAGGAAAGCTGGCAGGTGCTGAGGAGCGTTCAAGTCAGACAAAGACATCTGCTAGGGATGTCAGCAATAGAGAGATAACTGTTATCTGGGAGCAGAGGATAGGACAGAAACTTCAGCTAGAGCAAAACTAAGACACATCACAAATGCAGAAATAAATTCTGAAGTATAACAGGGCTTCTGACACAGAATTTCAATAAAATTAGGCTCCAGGCCAAGACTAAAAATCATCATGTGTATACACATCATTGCATAGACTTCTGAGCAAGAATGAATAAACGAGTACACTGGATAATAGAAGAAAACCTTGCTATAATAAAGACTAATGAAATGTCAAAGATCAATGGAAGAACATGATCTTTGGTTTCAAACTGTACACGAAGGACAGAGTAGGATTTATAGGTGAGTGTGCTCACAGAATCCAGAGAGGGAGCGTTTTGAGAAGTTCATATGCAAGCTCTAATATATGAGCCCAAAAGCCCTTAATATAAAAATATTCTTTATGCTAGCAAGGTTACATTATCATCCTCTTGATCAAGAGAACAAAAAAATACAAAATGCATAAACTTGATGAACATCAAAGCAGTAATCAGTCTAATAAAGCAGAAAAAAGTGGATGACTTTGGTTATCTGCTTACAGAAATGAGTCAGGTGTCATGTTGGGTGACAGTTTAGAAAAATAATTTCTTGATATGTTAAATAAATTATCACTTAGAACAGCTGACTCCAGAGCTCACAGAGACAGGAGACTATTTTCAGTGCAATTTGACATGAAAGACAAAAGTCTGTTTGCAAAGCAACTGTTGTTGATGCACTGAAAAATAATGACCACAAATAGGCTGAGTGTCCTTCAGGGATTACATGCATACACAAAAATAAAATAATAAAAAACTCCAAGCAACACATACGAGGTACTAAATTTTTTGAAAGGGATTTGTAAAACTATTGAGGAAGTTGGTGGGAAAAGAAGTAACATCAAAAATGGTAAGGATTAAATCCCTATCCTAAGGACAACAAGGGAAAAAAATCATCCACCCAGAAGTCAAAAAGGCATTTCTAAATAAGAAAGATAAACATGAATCTAGGAAGTGAAGTAAGGAAACCCTTAACACAGAACAGTACATTTAAATGGCTGAAGAAATGATCTATTATTTATATCACACTTCTGCTGGGGCAAGGTTTCCATTCCCCTGAAAGGAATATGCTAGAGCCTCTAATAATCCACTGGGTTAGCAAAGGACATATGTTAGGTCCAGTAATCAAAGCAACTGTGATGCCACCAAGATTCAGATTACGCAGAGAGATTTGAAAGCTGGTGTTATGGGAAAAAAAAAAAAAAAATTAGAGAGATGAAGTATTGGATTAAATGAAGGCCAAGCCTGAAGGGTATTTGGACTTGAATTTAGGGAATCCAGGTGTGCGACAGCAGACCATGATGGGTTACACTTCATGTCAAACACACTGCATTTCCTTCTATTTCATGAGGAAACAACACATAAAAATCCTACAGACCTCATGGATAAGGCAGAGTCATATCAAACCCTTCATAAGAAGGTAAAGATTTGTTGCTATTTGCTCCCCCAAATGTCATCATGAAATCTCACTGAGACTCCTAATAACATTTTCTTTATAAAATAAGAAATAAAAAAGATGGGAATAATAACCAAAAAATCCAAACCCTCAGGAATGAAACAGCAAGAGCAATGTTCAGAACTAACCTCACACTATTTGATTCTTTACAGCTGCCCAGCATATTCCACACAGATAGTATTGGAGGGAATTGGGGGATACAGATGCCTTTAGCCATGATGCACTGAATGAAGGGAAGAGGTGAGAGGAAAGCTCACTTTCTAAATACGAGCAGAGCCGATAAATCACAGCCTGGCTGGCGTGGCAAACACCGGTCCCTCTGGCAGCTTTGTAATTACTCCCTAAATGTGGTCTCAACCCTCTTGATGTGGAGATAAATAACTTTATGTGCAAAGCAATTAAAGCCTCGGGCAACACTGCTGGCAAAGTGTGGTCACTGTGTGTCACTATCCATTTGCCAGGGAGGTGTACAAGTGGTACTGAGTTTATTAAACAGAGCCAGAGCACTGGCTTCCACACATCAACCTGCCAGAGGCCTTCTCTGGATGGCCCTCAAACAATTGTTTCTATGCTCCAAAGCAATGAAACATCCCGGTCCAAAGGCTGAACCTGAAGTGAGCCAAGCCCCTCTGATCAGTGTGCCAGGCATTTTGCTCCTAGCCATTCTCCCAGAAGAGAGTGGTTTTCTGCTCTCTAAGCCTGATACCTACTGGGGAACCTCTGAAGGTATTATCAATCATCGTGATTAGATTCCTCCTCTTCTCAGGAGAGATCATGCTCAGTTGAAACAAGAGCTATTGCTGGGATGGAAACAAATCACTCTGCAGCAGAGTCCTGCTTGCTGCCTTCCTCTTCCCCTTATTTGTGTGAATTTCTCTGCCCTTTTCCTGGATGGTCATGTTTTCACTAAGTCTACCCAAAGCCTCGAGGTTTTTCTCACACCTGCCACACTTGTAGTGACAGCTCTGGGAAAGCAAACTTAGGAAAGTCCTCCTGCAATCCCATACAAGTGGGTGAAATAGCACAACACTGTGACACCTGAATCCTGTCCTTCCCTAGGGAGGAGCTGGCCTGCTCAGCTCAGAAGCACTGCATACTGCAGCATCCACATTAAAACCCAAAATCCCAGGAAAGCACCGTGAGGAATGCAAGCTGGAACATTAGCTGTGCTTGGACTGGCTTGCACGACCTCAGAGCAGGCATCACATGCCAGGTGAATCACCTGGTGGGTGTTGCAGTAGCCTGCAAGGAAGGCACGACCTGGCTATATCTGACACAGCAAATTGAGCCATTTTTCTGCCTGACTCCTGTCATAAGGTACCTGACTGGCATGACACAGTTAAGGGCTGGGCCAGTCTCCAGGCTTCTGAGGCTGCACATCTCCAAGTGATGTGAAGAAGTGAGATAGCTTCTGTTTCTAAGAAAAATTAACAAACCTGAAATAGCTCAGTTTTGATTTTTTTTTTTCCTCTTCTGGTTTTAAACCACTACCACAAGAAAATAAAACAGCACAACAGCTATTCAACTTAACATTCTTCTTGGAAAAGATATTTTTTTTTTTTAACCTGGTTTGCTAAAGACAGAACTTTCAACATTATTGGTGTTTTGAAAAGAAGCAGTGTTCTTTTAAGCCAGTTCTGATCAATAATCAAAGCTGCTACTAGGGGGCACTGTGACATTCACAGGAGGTACAGCTCTGCTTCCCACTGCCTATTCCTGCATCCATGAAATCTTTCACTACTCCTGGACAAATACAGCTGAAGTCCAGTTTGGGTCATTTCACTCTTCCTAGTAATGTGCCTCTTAAACTTTAAAATGTGTATGATGCATCACTCCCCTCTCTCCCTGCCCTGCTTCTTTAGCACAAAAATACTCAACAAATGCTGACTGCTTCTTTAGATCTTACTATGTTCTAGTGATGGAAGGAAATGAAACTTGTCTGTAAAACAATTTGAGATGGCTCAGGACAATCATGACAATGTAATGTAAGAGTTAAGAATTATAATAGTAATCATAATAATAACGATAATGAGTATTTCTCTTCCCACTGCAGTGAACCCATCTGGAAGGCCTCAGTGTGAGGCTTCAGAAGTATCCAAAACTGTGATTAGAAAGAAATTCATTTCAGCAGGAAGGTGGAAGCTCAGAATGCCAAAGAAAGAAAAAAGGAAGAGAAAAATCCTTTCTAGTTTTGGCCAACAGACCTAATCGGAAATTCTTTTGAAATGTTATTCTCTGGAAGAGAGCTCAGTTAGCAATATTCTGCAAATGCTCAGCCCACTTCATCCATCTGCCAAGCTGAGAATGAATATTCATAGCAAGTTATTTTAATCATTGTGTTTTTCTTGATGTGACATAATTCTATATAATTTTTCCCCCCGGAAAAAAAAAAAAAAAAGGAAAAAAAAAAAAGCCCTCTTTTT
>VZRX01007307.1:368738-500036 GCA_013398075.1 Notiomystis cincta | reverse complement strand
AATAATTTTTTAAAATTTTTCCCCCCAGAAAAAAAAAAAAAAAAAGGAAAAAAAAAAAGAGCCCTCTTTTTATGCTGTCAAGTCAGAAAGTTTTTTCTCCATCTGCAAGGGAGAAAAAAGGGACATTGGGTGGCTCGTGCATGGGCTGTAGCAACATCCTCATCAATGCTTCTCAAATCCCAGCATTAACAACCCAGATAATGACAGTGGTGCAAACAGTGTGTGCTGGCTTTGACCTGTCCCTGTTGAACCCAAGGGATTAACACCTCTCACAAGGGATGATCCAGGTGACAATACCAGACTTATGGAGGCTGGGAATGTGATCCATTGGCAAGACATCCATGGGGAAGCAAGGGAAACTGCCCTTGGAAGAGCTGGGTTTGAGGAGCTCAGGGCTGGGTGCTGCAGTTGGAGGATGGGGGAAATAGGCAGAGAGCTACTGCAGATATGTTCAGGGGATGGTGCCTGTAGTCACACACCTTCATTAGCACACACTACACGAAAATGCTTTCACAATTTTTGATTACTTCTTAAAATATTTCTTGTTCAACACTTAGCAAAAGTGCACACTTTTGGCAAAATTGTCCAAGCACAGACAGGTTATAAATATTTTAGAGTACACAGACATACCTCAGAATGAATTGGGTCCTTCCCTGATTCTTAGTGGTGCTCCTGGTTCCCAGTACATCAGGAGGACATTTTATTCTAGTTGAAAATCTTGAGGAAAACCTTGTTCCTGCAATAATCAAGAGTCTAAAATATTCAATACTTGACTGATGCAAGCAATTCCCAGGTGCCATACATTAGCTGCTGGGACAGGCAAGCTGGGTCACAGAGCTCAGCTCAGAGGAAAAAAAAGAACACCACAATAAGGTTTTCTTAAAAGCCAGGCATGTGTTTTACATATCACTCCTGCTTCTCTCTTGTTCTTTTTCAGCCAATCCTGCTCCTTGTTCTCAGGTCCATCAGCCTGGAATGACCTCCAGAGAGTTTGTGCCCAATGTACTTGATAGTTACCTCCTGCCCCAGAGCATCCCAGTTACCCCATGGGATGCTCCCTAAAGTGCTGAGCCCAGTGGATTCTTGAGCAGGATCAACATGACGAGCTGCTTATTAGAAGGGCAACTGTGGTTTGTTTCCACTTGCTACCCAAGTGCAGTCCATTTCTTTGGATTCAGTTCTTTGAGTAACAGTGAGTGCCATACAAAGGTGGGTTACAAGAACCCAAATAAGTTGAGCCTTCTTTCTTGCTGCTTCTGCTTCATGTGCCCTAGACAAACCTGCATCTAGCTAAGGACACATGCAGTTATTTCAAATCACTTCTTTTAGTCAGTGCAGCAATCCAAGCCTTTAAGTTCAGGAAAAAAATAAAAAAAGAGGAGGAAGGAAAAACAGCAGGCAAGAAGTAGAGATGGGGGTCTGCATCTAGCTTTAATTAATTAGTGGATGTTCTGAAATCCCTAACTGCAGCATGTTGCCTGATTGCTGCTTCTCTTAACTTTCCTGACATACTGGCTCCCCTCTTTGGCCACATTCTGCCAAGCACTTTGCAGAAAACCAGTGTTCTCCTATACTGCTTATGGCTGACAAAAGTAGAAAGAGGTTGAAACCCCATTGTCACTATTTGAATTTGTCTGTTCCCGTGCAGAGACTGGTAAACTTGAGTTCCATACTGGTGGCTGGCACGGGAGAAAGAGCACAGGAACAAACTCCCTGGGGCGGATTCATCACCCCTAAAAACCAGCACAGCCTCACTGATGCCTCTTGGAGATCATGGGAGCTTTGATGACCAGCATCAGCTTTGAATCTGACCTACCAAGAACACAGAAAGACTCGTCTGGCTTAAGGGAAGAAAAAGTTTCCATCTCAGAAGATAAGTTACAACCTAGCTCTTTCAGGAAAACCCTTTAGACTTCAATGGAGAAAACCTCAACAAGGCTCCACAAAAATTTAATAGTCTATCCACACAATGGCCTTCTAAAAATACAGGACTGGAAAAGGAAGAGATTCTCCTAGGATGGCTCGAATTCTCCATTAAATACTAAGCAAGATTCCATTAAAGCTCTCTAAATGTTAGCAATTTCCATTAGGGAAATCTTTAATGATGGAAGGCCATTACCAGCTGAAGGCGTAGCAATGAGTTCCTGGCTCCCAATTCAAATCCTGGTGGACAATGTCTGTATGTACAGCTGAGCAACTAACTCATGCCAGATAAGACAGCCAACAAATTCAGCTTCTTTCCATGACCAGAGGGCCATTGCTTTGAATTTGGTTTTGTTTATTTTTGTTTCCCAATTATGTTTGTTAAATTGTTTGCACTTTTTTTTTCCACAAATGGCTTCAGCACACACTTTATATTCCAAATTCAAATACTACTGCTTAATTGCAATTGGTTAGATAAGTAATGTTCTTACTGCCTGTGCACTGAACCTGCTTCTGGAGTGCTATGATAGGCTTGCAGTGTGTAAATTAGCTAAGGGGAGTACAGGAAATATATTTGAATGTCCCCAAAATCTTCAAATGAGACCAAGAGAGAAAATGTGTGCATATGTGTGTTTTCCAGGAGGAAACATGAGATAAAGGCAAAATCAGGGCTACCTTCTCATCCTGACATCACATTTTAAGATGTGCCATCTTCCTAGTACTTTGGAGTTCTTTTAGTCTAAATGCTAACTGTTTGAAATTCATGACAAATACCTCCCAGCCAATTCCCTATTCTGTTTCCAAAGATCATAATGTCTGATATTCTCAACAGTCTGGCAAGGGGGAACTTTTGGAAAGGGTGAATGTCTTTCAGATGAAATATTTTTTTATTAACTTTTTCCATTCCAAACACATTGTGAAACTTTTTTTCAAAAGTTCCTGAAATAAATTGTTTTGGTTAAAAAAAAAATTCAACAAATAAAAGCCAAACAAAAAACCATGTAACAGTAAAAATAAGTTGCAGAAAATTTGAATAATTTCATTGTTAATTTTACCATGAATCACTTACACGTTTAGTTTTAGTCAGGTAAGAATATGTTCCAGTTTGTGTTCCATTTTAAAAGCTGAAATATTTTGAGTCATTTAGAAGTTGAGATGATAAAGAAGTGTTGTGTTTCAGAATCTCAGAAATGAAACATCTCTGTGATGTCAAAAGAAAACCTTCCCATATGCCTAAATATTTCTCTCATAAAAAATTATAGGGATTTCATCTTTTTTTCCATCTGCTTTTCGGGGAGGAAAAAAAAAAAAAAAAGTTTTAAGTCTTAACACTTCCAAGTGGGATGAAACTCTGTTTTGACAAACTCCTGAAAACAGGCCTATAAATGTAGTTCAGACATTCCCTCCTGTTGTGGCAATTACTGACAAGACTACTTCAAAGAATCTGTCTCACAGAAACATGTGTATAATCTGCTCCATCAAAGCATGCTCCTCCTTAAGGTGCCACTGCACTGCTTTGTCTGAGCATCCAGCAGAACAGGGGAGTCACACCTTAGCAGTGTGATATCCAAATCATTGTCCTGAAGTTATATGGAGACACAACAGCTTCACATCATGAAGAGGGATAGCATAACCATGTCCATTTTGCCTCAAGGAAGTGGAATGCAAAGACCTCATGGAAAAGTGGACTGCAGCAACACACAGGGAGAGGAGAAAAGAGGACAGTGAGCACAGTGAAGAAAACAGTGAGTATGTGCAGGTATGGTAAGCTGAGAAATTGTTTTCGGCTTCCATTTCTCCAGAAATACTATACTGAACCCAAAGATGGTGAGCCCTCATCTTTCCTGTTTATTACTATGCTTAGTTTGAGGTCTTAAACTTTTTGATCTCTTTGACCAAGCTCCCTCCAAGGAATAAGGAATGAAATGGCCCTTTGTGGGCTCTCCAGAAAATACACCACACAGCAGGAAGTCTTTTGAGGCATCTGACATCCAGCCCTTGCTTCTCTTCCTGTGGGAGTGAGGAAGTTGCATCTATCCTTCTCTTTCCCGTGCTTCCACTCCTGTTCCCTGTGGCTCAAGCTTGTCCATGACATTGCAGGGATGGCAAATGAAAACAGCTGCCAGCCTTCTCTGCTGCCTCCCCAAGCTCTGCTTAGAGCAGAGTAACACACAGAGCCAGCTGCCACATGCCCACACAGCAGGGCACTGATGGCAGGTCCAACCTCGCCCTGAACCCACATGTTTTGGTCTAAGGGAAGTCTAACCCCAGCACAGAGCTCAGCAAGGCCCACAAAGCACAGTGGGAGAACATGGTGATTTAATTCCCAGTGCATTCCTGCTGCTGCAGCCACCAAAATGCAAACAAGGCAATTTAAACAGAGGCTGGGTACCTCCACATTGCGCCCACCACTGCTAGAAAAATCAGTGCAAGTAATCCCAAAGCTTTTGAGGGGGTCGTGTCCATCTCAGCACTCTGTGATCCATGGTCACAGAGGTAACTACACTGGCAGGAAGTTTAAAAATGAGAGCATGACTGTCAGGAGAACCTAAAAGCTAAATGGGCGGAGGAGACCTAGCTGTCCTCCATCACCAAGTGGAGATATTCAACAGCAATAGATCGGTACAACAGGCCTTATCATTTTTCTTCTCCACAAGAGAAGAGAGAATGTCATCCCCCCTAAACTGTTAAGACAGCATTTTTGACCAGTGTGACCTCTACAAGGAAAACCCCAGAACAGCCATGAGCTGGTCTGTGGGAAAGACAGGACATAAAATCACTGAAACTCACCAGGATGGGAGTTGCACTTCGAAAATAATACCAGAGTCTCTTCCTCCAGCCTCAGAGACTAATAATAACTTTACAAAGCCCATCCACTCCAAGACCACCCTGTGGTAGGCAGTGCTGGTCCCCTCCCTTTACATCCCTTGGTAGGTGGTGCACCCTGGTAAGAGCCTCAGCTGTCAGAAACCAAACCGTAAGCGACAGATTGAACACACCACCATGCAAAAGCCTGTCTCAGGAGGGACAATTAAAAACACACAGAAAAATAAATGGCTTTTCCTTTTCAACCCCTTTTCCTCTTCAAGAAGTAACAAGACAGGAGCGGGTGACTGTATGCTAGAATGCCCAGAAAATCAGCAATTAACAAGCGTTCCGCTCTAGCCTGTCTGCGATTTCCTCCCTGCAACTGTGGCTAAATGTTTAAATACATCACTCCCCCCTTCCGTGGGCTTGCTGTGGCTCTGGCTCACCTCAGCTCTTCTGCCTTTCCATATCATGCAGTCTTCCCTTTCTCACGTGTTTATCTGGAGCTCCCTCTAAGATAAAGGCAGGGAGAGGGGTGTGGTGACCACCTGGCTGCCTTCAGGAGCACACACATCTCGTGACCTGTCTGCCCCAAACACACACAAGCCAAAATGCACTTAGCCCTGTGTGCCACAGGGGTGGTTTATAAGCCATCTAGTCAGCAGCATCCTCAAGGAAGACGCATTACCATACCTAGCCAACAATAACATAATCCAGAGAATTCAAATGGGATTCTTCCCTAGGAAACTAAGTGCTAACCACATTACCGTGCAGATGCTCATTAACAAGCCCGTATCAGACAAAAGCTGCAGAGGTATTTTTCTGAGGCATAGGCTTAAATAAAGGCTTTTGACTCAGGTTGGCACTCAGAGTTAAACAGATCGAAAAACAAAGTCCCTCATTAAATTCATACAACAAATCAAACATGAAGGCTTAAAGTAAGATTTGTGCAAACAAGCATGGGGACTAAAACATTCCAGCAGAGTCAGTGGAACACTCAGCATCATGGACACCTGTGACCTACTGGACTTCTTGGACCCTTCAACCCTCAAATTTCAAAAAAATCAACTCAGAAAAAGGTGCTGCCACTGCATGCTGATGTTCCTATCACAATTGGATGGTTTTCATTGTCCACTGAGTAGAAACTGATGATCAAACTTGGAAAAAATAAACCCAAACTATCAAAATAGAGTAAAATCCTATTACAGAGAAGAGACACTGAACATCCATTAAATTATATATAGGGAGGCCTCATAATTAATGAATGACTGAGCTTCAGTCTAAAAAGGAAAGCATGACATAAAGAATCCACTAGGTAAACACAACTCCGCAAAAAGAAAATCCTCCCCAAATACTTGCTAGCATAATCCTTCTTGGCCAGCTATATGGAAGCAAAGGCTAGGGCCCAACTTTGCCAGCTGAATGGACTAATTATATTACAACTCCAACATGGAAACCCCCTCATCTCAAGTTTTGCAAACAAATGGCAGACATGCAATGAGCTTCAGCAACAACAGCTGCAGAACAGAACTGGCCTGATCTCCCTTGCCAATACATCTACAGAAAACAGCAGTCAGTCCTGATGCCAGTTCAACCAACCGAGAGAATACAAGCACCACCACATAGCGCCAGAGGAGCCGAAAGTGAATCCATATGAAAACATGACCTATTTCTATACCTTCCTATCTATTCATTTTATGTTGCTGCTCATCACTGAGATACCCTTTTCATGTACAATCAACAGCAATAACAAAGTTCTGAGCTGGCCCTGCTAGGAGATTAAACAGCACCTGGAAACATTCCCCAGTGCTGAAGCCACCAGCATTGCTGAACTGCTAGAGGGACTCCTGACACAGTTTTGGCCTGTGTCAACTGACACTATACCAAACAATTCCCTGTTACATCTACGGGTTAGGACTCCCATCAGACCCATTCTCAACAGGCAAATCAGACACAGTCAATCTGCTTGAGAGAGAAAGAGATTTCAACAAACTCAGTGTGGGCTATTCCATCATAGTTGGCCTTGGTACCACGTTACAGGCCAGAGCACATTTAGTTGTTATTATATATGTAGGTACAAAACTGCTGGCATTTGTCTTTTCCCGAGTTCAGAATTCCCACTGGGAGTGGTTGCCTTCCCTGGAAATTAGGTGTCTCTTTAAACTAAGATTTCCTTGAAAACTGTGTATGGTACTTGAGGGTCTTGCTACAATGGTGTAAGAGCAATGGGTGTAAGAAATAAAAGTCTTAGATTTGTTGATGGGTGACTTTGTATTCAGTAGCAAGAAATCCAGGTTGGAATTTTCTTTACTGCTGTTCTCATTCAAATATGCAACTTTGGGGTTTATCCTCTCCAGGGGTCATCATCAATCCTAGGAGAGATTAGGACCAGCACACAGGTGTTTCCTTCCTCCAGATTCTGAGTCTAGCAGTGGTGTTGTGAGCTTAGCAGCAGCTCAGAATGTGTTTGTGACTGTCCTCAAGTATGAAGCACAGATAAAGTATAGCACTGAAAATAAAAGACAGTAGCATAAGTAAGTAACCCTTCTCATTTCACCAAGGGGTGCCTCATGTTCTGTCAGGGCAGATGAGAGTGAGCTGAAAGAGCTAAAAATACGAAAGTAAATTAAATTTTACATTTTTACGTTTTCACATTTCTTTTTACTCTTAATAAGAGGAGGGAATTGCCTGAAGAGAGACGATGAGAGGTATTTAGAAAATCCCATGACCTTGTTATCCATGTTCTCTGAGAAGCTCTTCACAACTGAAGGTAACTAAAATGGCTCCAAAAACCTATGTTTAGGCAACTGAATCACTGCCCTGATTCAGCAGTCTGGAGAGCAATTTTGCCAACCAAATGCAGATGTCTAATCTATCTTGGCAGCTGACTCAACTGAACACATAGTCAGAAAAGTAGGTTATGAGAGCACAGATACTTGGATAACATATAGATATCTGCATTTGGTGGTCTACACTCTGAAGCTGAACTCCAATCTTGACTGTAGGCAAGTAGAACAAACTTCATTTGAGAAGTCAGAGACAAACTTAAAGCATGGGTATGAGATCTAGTACATTCCCCACTCCCTCCAAAAAAAGCCATATTCTTTAAAGGAAGTTCTGCAAATTAATAATTTTCATTTCAAAGCAAGGCAAAAGATGAAATTTTAAAAGTTCCTCTCCCCCACAGGCTGCTCATATGTGGCCTCACTGCTTTAATGGTAAGAGAATTTACCCCTGTGGATGTAAATGGTGCTGTGCCAGCTGGCTGCCGGGCATGCAAACCTGCCCTAGACTGTGCAATTCAGGAGCATCACTGAAGCCACATACACCCCTTTTGGAGAACTGCAGTTATCAATGTGATATGAGAATACACAGTAAACTGCGGCCAAACCCAAGATCAATGAGAATAAACTCATATTAAAAACTTGGAGGAGGAAAATGTACATTTTTCAAGGGGAAAATAAACCTTATTCTTTAAAACAGAAGCAAGATGAGAAATGCTTTTGGTCATTTATACAGAAAAGTAAAAAGATCTAAAAGAAAAAAAAAATGGTGGAGGAAGGGGGAGGGAGTTTCCCAACTCAACAGTTGGGAAAATAGAGATTATAATGCCAGAAGGAAAAGTGAACTTCTTTGCCAACCTCTTGAATAACGCAGCTTATAGGACTACCCTAAATTAATTCATGCTTGGATAGAACATATGTTCTGAAGAAACAACTAGTATTGATTTTAAAATTGCCAGTGATAGGGAATCCACCACATTCCCATGGTAAATTGTTCCAATGTTTAATTACTTTCACTGTTGAAAAAACTTGTGCCTCATTTCTAGTGTGAAATTGCCTGGCTTCAGGTTCCAGCCACTAGGTCTTTTTATATGTTGTTTGCTAGCTTGAAGTGCCCTCTTATTAAAGTTTGGTTCTCTAAGTAGGTATTTACAAACTGTAACCCCTTAGGCTTCCCAGTGATAAACTGAAGAGGCTCTTCTCCAGGAACCTCAGCCTGTGGAGCACGGCCCCTCGCATTACCACCACTCGCATGTCTGGTTTCTGAGATTCTTCAGTTCAGCAGTAACTTTCTTTAACTGGGGACACCAATCACAGGAGCTGAGCACCTCTCAAGTTCAGACATCAAATATTACTTCCTAGGTCACACCTGAGATGTCCCTGTTAACTCTTTAAAGTCTCCAAATTATGTCTCCCAGCATAACTTTGAACAAGGATTTACTTCCAGCTAACTGCTAGCATACTTTTTTTCAAAACTGCTCCTTTTCAGAAAATGATCCTTTAGATTAAAAGCATGGCTAACTACTAATAGTTTTTTGCATGCCTTTATATAGCACTTCATAATTGACTATATTAAAACACACATGGCTTTCCTAAACCAAGTGTAATGAGGAATCTGCAATTGCTTTGCAGCTGTGACCTTGTGCTTTTTCATGGTTTGTCTGCAGAATTTTATCATTTGTGTCACCAATAAACTTTCCTTCAGGTGGTTTTACATCTTATCCCCCAGTATTGATAAAAATAATAAATATGACAAGGAGCAAGAAGCAGTGTGCACAGAATTCTGATATTACATGTTTGTAGCAATAATTCCCTGTTTGCGTCCGTATTTTCAGAGTGCCATTTAACCAGTTCTTAATTTAATAGGCAGACTCTTATTTTATATTATTCTTGATCAAGATCCTATGAGATATAACAACAAATGCTTTCAAAAGTCTAACCACATCTGCAATACTACCTTTAGCAACACATTTTATAATCTCATCAAAAAGATATCAGATTTGTTTGACAGGATTTATTTCCCATAAATCCATTTTGATTGGCATTAATTATATTTCCCTTCTTTAATTTTTTATTAATCTAATCCCATATCAGTTTTTCTATTATTTCACCTCAAAACAGTATCAGAATGACAGGACTATAATTATCTTAGGTTGTCCCATACATACCTTTAAATTTGAAATGGTATTTAAACACAAGCATTTTTCCCAGACTCCTGGCACTTCAAAACAAAATGTCAAGCTGTGTGGAACGCACCCAGGTCATGTCTGAAACTTTTGTAGACGCATTACTTGCATTTTCTAACTGGCCTTAAGAATGGCTGTATTGATTCAGGAGCCATCTGTTTTGGCATCCTGCCTCCAGGATGCCATGGATGACATGGAGGAAAGAGTAAGAAGCCTGTACCCAAGGGTCTTTGCCCAACCTGCTCTCCCTGCCCGCAGTAATTTGTGGCTCTGGGAGCTCCTCTGGTAGGCACTGCACCTGCATCCTTCTGTGTACAGCCCCAGGGTTTGTCCTTCTGTGAGTCAATCAAATTATTTGCTGAAAGTGTTTTTATTTCTAATCACCTCACCGTTCTGTGGCAGTAAATTCCCTGCAATAACACATTGCATACCTCCTTATTTTAAACCTACTGCCTGAAAATATCCTTTGAATACCTGCTCCCACACTGTAAGCAGCAGGTAACAGCTGCTCTGTGATCACTTTCTCCCTTCCAGTGGTGATTTTGCAGACCTAAGCCTTCTCTCAAGAGCCAAAGGCAACTGACTGTCTTTTCCCAGGGAGGTCTCTCCATGCCTATCGGTGCCAGTGCCTCCTGCCTCATATACTTTAGAAAGGCACCAAAACAGTGTCTGGTTTGTAAGATGTAGACTGGTCACAGATTTGCAGTGACAGACACACATTCCTTTGTGCCTGGTTGTCCTGTTTCCCAATTAATTATTAGGTCTTCATCTTTTGTACTACCTCTGAATGCTCATCTGGCATCTCAACAGAGGTAGATCTGTTTTCTCTCAATTTACAATTTTGGAAGCAGCTCTTTATCTTCCTGAGTTATTCCTGCACTGCATTGTTTAGATGATTGTCACTACATCTGGAATTGGCACTGCTGCCAACTCAAATTACAGTCATTGTGCTTAAGAAATGACTCAAGACTTCAAACCCAATAGAAGTTGCTTCCCTGGGCAAACCCTACCTGCCTCTAATGCAGCCTCGACATGAGCTGTGTTTATTCATTCCAGTCAACACTGGTTAAATGTGCCTTCACAACAAAACCAAGAGTTTAACTGGACTTGTGCACAACTCCCCCAGCCATTTGGAATAGGTGTGCCTATATGTGTGTTCCCTCTGGTTTTGGTGCAGCATGTCCTAAAAAATGTGCACAGCCAGGAAGATGGAGGCATCAGCCAGTCTTACTGGAACAGATGTTTTCAGCTGCACTCACCAACACTCCTGCCTATACAGCAGCTTTCTGGGGCTTGCATATACTATCTAGGGCCTTAATGCCTGGATGAGTGCAGAACTACCCATGTGCACAAATGATCTGTGTCAAGTTTTGTCCCCATGGACCCGTGGTATTGTTGTTCTGTTTGCCTGTGCCTGTAATGCAACACAAAGAGTGACCGCAGCGCTGACTTAACCGAGCTGATTTTGATGCTAAACATTAAGCCGGAGGCCAGCAGCTGAGGAAGGTGAATGCAGGATGAGAGGTAGATCTTAGCTGATCCCTTGGCTGCTCCCATCCATCACATTTGCTCCTACTGGAAAGGATATGAGCAGATCTTTGTTCATGAACAGCTCTTTTTTAAATCTCTGGCAATTAGAGTGCATCAGGCAGTGGATGTGCCGTAACGGAGAGAGAAGAACCTTCTGTTTTTCTCTCTGTCTTAATTGCCTGTGTATTTATGGGCTTTGGTAATGTTGGTGAAAAACTTCCTGGCACTGTATGAATGGTTTTGCCTTCCTTCTCTCAATGACTGGTTTGTTCTTTCTATTCTGTTTCCTTCCTCTGTGAAGGCACTTTGCTGTCTGTGACCAGACAACTGCCCTCCCTTGCTGCACAACCTCTCACTGCCACCTGGAATGCCACTCTGCAGATGGCCAAAGGAAATAAGTCCTATTAGCTTTACATTTCCTTGCAGAAAACTGTCTCTGAAGGAAGGGAAAGGATCTAGTTTTACTCCCTGAGGGAGCACCTTTGCCTCGGGGGCAAACAGTACATCCCAAGGCAAAGAGAGTGCCATTAAACCACAAGGCACCACTCAAAGGCCTCCCCATTTACAGCTGTCACTGCCTCCAGCAGATTTCCCCAAGGGTCTTCATTTAGCTGCAGTTCATTGAGAGGGTCAGGCAGGGATGGCTGCCCAAAGGGTGCAATGCCTCCTTGTTGACCAGTCCTGTAGCCTAATTAGACTCAGCCCCAACAGAGGCTGAAGAAAAGACGTGGGTTTGCTGCAAGACAATGCCAAGCTACCTAAACTCTGGGCAGCATCTGGGGGGAGTCACTGGCAAAAATCCCATGAACTCAAATAACACCAGGACTTGCTTCTTGCCCTTAAGCCCTTTATACATCAGGCTCCTAAGCACACTGGTTTGCAGTAGAGTCAGAGGAGCCCTTTTTGTCCTGCTCAGTAGGAAGCTTTGGCATTTGGAAAAAATAGCCAAAGACTTGTACCAACTGATCCCTTAAATCCTTCCTGATAAACAAAAGCAACAGCAGGATCTCAATACTGCAGCAGGGACAAAAGCTCAGTAGTAAGAGGTACTTTCCTGGACAGAATTCAATTACAGTCTTAACACTGGTTTTAATTACCTTGACCTAACTCCTCTGTGGCACAACACACCAGCACACCCAGCCAGCAACTGGCTGCTCAAGGCACTCAGCACAGAGGCAACTTGTTATCTTTTTTAGTGAATTTTGTAGCAATTTAAACTATATCAAATATATACTTTGCATCCCATGACACATCACTAGTCCCTAATGGCATCTATACTTCCTATCATGCAAACAGTTTCAAAGGAATCAGGAAGAAGTTTTCAGAAAGTTTTCCTGAAACTAATCAAGAAATTATCAATAAAGCATTACTTTAATCTCTCTTATTTGAAAGTTATTAAAGAGCCCTATCTGAATGAATTAAATACAGAGCACAGGAAAATAATGGAGCAATCATAAACAAATAATCTTTTTTTTTTTCTGCTAATCTTTTTCTTTTTTAAGGCAATATGTATTTTTCTTTGGCACACAAAATCATCAAAAGTCTTGATTTTAAAATGCGAATTGTTTTTGTCAACGTCTCACTAAGAACACAGATCATTGAAAAGCTATTGAAACTTCTATTTTTAAAATAAAAATTCCAATCAGTTTTAGGTGTAGAGATCTTCTAAAGTAAGTATTTCACTCAGTGCAGCAAATAAGTATATTTAGGAACCAAAAGGCTGTCTCCTAATCCGCTGTTTCAAAAGAGAGAAGCCTCAGCTCAGTGCTGCTTACCTTCTCAGGCCTATGGCCATACAACACGGATTTGTTTGCAAAAGGCAGCTTAGGGAAGATAACTTTATTCCCTTGCACTGAAGGTTTGAGTGAAATGCAGCACCTTAGCTGTAAACAGCATCTACTACAATTTGATTATTCACAGCCATCCCCTCGTTTGCTGCCACTGCATCTCAGGAACCAGTTCAGCTGCACACATCCTGCATACCCACGGCTGTTTGTAGCCTCCCAAGTCCAAAGTGAGAAAATATATGAAATAAAATGCACCTTCTTTTCAAAAAAAACCTTTCCCTCGTTACCATTCTGCCCTACTCCCTGAAATGAGCAGTTCTACATGAGTCTGCCATATTTCTCTTCCTTGTGGGAAATAGAATGTTGGAGGGCTGTCTGTCTCGGGAGGAGTTAAAAGCACTATCTAGGATGCTTGGAAGTTTTCTAGGGATTACAAACAATAGTGAATAAAGGGTTATGACAGCTCTAACTTTTAATTTCCTTGCTTTTAAAGTTATATGCATTCTATTATAGGCATGCTGCACTCAGCTGACAGATACTGAAAAAGTTCCCTGTAGGAAATTCCTAGGAGAAGGCCACAGGTATAACAATTGTGGGGTTTATAATCTAATAATGAGAAAATTGTTCCTATTTTCTGAGGTTTCTAAGGTTGTCTAAGATCCTGCAGTCCCTAAAAGTAGTCCTTCCTTTGTCTCTGTTTTCCTGGAACTAAAAAAGACGTAGGCTGACAAGAAAAACAAAGCTTTTTTATTCCCTCCCCTCCCAACTCCTAACTATCAAACTTAAACAAGGGAGCATAAGTATTCAGAACTCATTTCTCTCCAACAGCTCTCCATAATCTTAATGATCATTGCATAGCTGAATATTAACTGTGTTTTCTTAATAGTTGGGAACAAAAAGTGAAAAAGATAGGCTTGATGACGTGTAGTTAAATTTCATGCTAATTGTAAAAGATGTTTACCTCAATCCTTCACCATTTCCTAAAGGAACCTGAATTCACTTTCATATGGGCAAGGTGTGAAGGCTTTTCCAACCCTGACAGCCACCACTTTTGAGTCTCATGGAAATCAACTGAGGTATCAGTCTCAGTGGTGTTGTGGCTGATCCAGCAACACAGGAGTCTGCACACATAATTGTTCACTTAAGAACAAGCGTCTCATCAAGAGAGAGTTTTGAATCACAGTGAGCCCAGATTAATTTAGCAACATTACACTGAAAACAACAACAGCACAGGGCTGCACCAGACTTCCTCCACAGGCTACCCAAAGAGGTAATGAGAGAGCAGGCTTTGGCTGGAACACCAGCCTGGGGCCATGAACATCACAGCTATTTTATGAAGCATTGTGCTTCCAGCAATGAATGAATTGCCATCATAATTTTTAAGTTAAAGACCAAAATTATTCCAGCCTCTCTAACACTGATCTGTCTCAAATGCCTCTGGAATGATTAATGGTGAGCACTGGATCCCTACAGGAAATCAGGTTTGGTTTTCTTTTTTAATCAAAACAACCAGAACTTGCTTTTTGAGCCAATGTGAAACACTCTCTCCCTCCAAAATAGTCATGTTTGATATCATCCCTTAAAAAGCTGCTGAGGAGCACAGTGATGACCAAGATGACCCTGGAGACTCACATAGAGGACAAAGATACTTTGTAAAGTTCTAAATTAGTTTTCTGCACTGATGTCAGGAGGATGGGTCATTCTGCAGATTTAGAGTTTGACTTCCCACTTTTGCCACCTGCATAGCAATGACACCCTCACCCAAGCCAGCTACTCCAGCCCCCGTGGGGCTGCACCTTCTCAACTTCCACCCCATGTAGGAGCCCAAAGTCACCCAGTATCTCCCAAACTCCTTCAAAGTATCAAAGGGGCACAGAGGTCCTGTTTCATAACCATAGCTGACTTCCTTTGGAACACATGCCTTGAAGTCTCAAGGTACTTTTCATTCTTTGGGAGAGGAGAAACAGGCACAGAGCTATGGAAGCTAAGATTAGAGGTGACCTCTGACAGCTGTGACTCACCCAACATCCCTGAAAAAACCTACAGGGAAGCTAACGATGTAAACAAGTTTCCAAGTGTTGGACTGCCCTGTTTCACTCATGAGGTCATGTTTTTTGAAGCTGAGCTGGAGAAAAGCAACTGTCTTGTTTCTTTCTCATAAATTATATGAGCAAGGTAGTAAACAACTACTTCTGCCAGACCAGATCACCTACACTCTTCCTAAAGCAGGTTTGCAGAAGCAGCTCTTCATGAGAAGCCCACACACATCTGTGCAATCTCTCTAAAAGAGCTAATTCAATGCATGTAAATCAGTGCAAGCTCCATGGCACGGGAAACACAGCAAATTCTTCACTATTTTGGGAGAGGTTCCCAAGAGGAAGCAAAATTTGGATTGAACTGAAAATAAACTACAGCTTTAAATAAAACCCTTATCTGCAAAGTCAAACATTAACCCCAGTATTAGTGACACAGCAGCAAGGGTTGATCATGGCCTTAAACCTGCTCCACAGGCAGGTATTCTAAGTTGCATTTGGCACTTGTTAGCCCAGGAGGCCAGGAAAAAGCATTTTGAACAGGGGGAAGGAGGCAGGTGCTGCTGAGCAGTGAGTGGGAGTACCAAAAAGGCAATGCAACCCTGAGAGGTGAACCTTGCCGTTGGCTCTGCAAGCAGTGCTCTGCCTTAAACTGCACACTCAGCCTCGAGGAATGAGAGGAAGGGATGGTGTGTCTTTGGGAATGGTGAGGCCAAGCCTGGGTAATACCAGGCACTACACGAGGCACAAGAAGGACAACACCAATTCAGTGTAAGAGGTATGCTTAGAGTTCCCATCCCTTGTCTCATAGCCCAGTACATTTCCTCAGAAATCAGGAAAATTTTGTGGCCCAGTGCTGTCTGGCTAACAAACCAATGAGCTAACTCTGCCACGTCCCACTCCCCAGCTCCCCAGATTAAGTCTAACAATTTTCTACATTTCTGATGTGTGACCATCTGTTTCCAACCTTGTGCTAGACCTCACCGAGGCCATCTTAGAGATATGATTTTCAAAACCCACTTGTCTTTCCTCTCTGTTCATTAAACAAGCAATTAAAAGTTTTTAAAGTATTTGTACCCCCTGAAAAAATGGCAAGAGGCTTATCTGGGTTACTTCCCACACACAAGTATCTTAAGTTACATCTTACACACTCTAATACATCAATTTGAAAATCTGTCTATGTAGCACAAAGCAAATGACACAGCTTTTTCCAGTGTCCGTCTCACTGACTGGAAAATTTCACACCCTGCCCGTTGGCCAGTCTTACTTCAGCCCCTCCATATAGGCATGAATATTAAAATAGAAGCAAACTGTAAAGAACACATTACTCAGAACACCTTATATTGCAAATAAGTACACTCTACTCAAAACTTCCAAGTCTTGAATTAACAGGTCAGCTCGTGCCTGTGCCTTTACTCTTCATCAACATCACCAACACTATGCATTTAGTCTTAAAAACACAGGAGGTGTTATGAAATGAGAAGTAAATGCTGAGTGGGAAATGAGATGTGCTTTTTGAGAGAATGTACCTCCCTGCTTGCCTGTGCAGCTTTAAAGACCACAAAATTATTTCATTTTTAAAAGGAACAAAAAATTCTCTTTTCTCCAGAAATCATAAAGTTAAGTAAAACACCAAATGTTTTAAGAATTACAAATAATTCAGCAGTTGGTGAAACTGGATGGAGCACGACTGACACAGATGGAAGATTTAGTGGCCAAACTCTAACAAGTCTCTGCTGAGTATGTATGCACTGAGATTTTTCAGAAGCTTGCAATTTGGCCACATCTAAGTAGATATGAACTGAGGTGGCAAAAGGTAAATCCCTAACACTGAGGTTACTTTACCTGCCAAATTCCAATCTCTCCTCCAAACCACATAAATGCTGAATTTTCATTCAAAACAGAAACGTGAACTTTTCATTTTTAATGAGCAAGACAACATATGTTTCCCTAATCTCTGGACTTTTTAGCTGAAATTTTCACAAATATTCAGCCCTTGGCTAATACTCAGCACAAACTACTTCAAACCAAACAGATGCAGTTTGGCAAACTGATAAGCAATGTAAAATTACTTTGGGTAATGAAAAATGTTAGGCAGTTTAGTGATAAGCAACTGTATCAGCTTTGCATAGGACGTGCCTCTCTCCAGCTGTCTCTCTTCAGACCAAATTCAAACACACACAGACAGGTACAGTTCATCTGTAATTTTCTTTTTTTCCCAGTCATTTGCAGCAGATGGGTACCCAACTCACTGTGTGTGTTGACTGCATGCACTGGTATTTTGCAGTAAAGTCAGACAGAAACCCAATGCATTTATTCTCTCTGCTGCTGGCCCTGCTTTGTAAGCTGTAGTTTTGCAGAGGAGTGAAAGGTAATGGGAAAGGTGCAGAACAGAGAATTGCAGGGGCCGAGCAGTGCAGTCTCCTGGCCTATTTTGGCTGATTCTATTTTAGGTTCTTGGCCATGGGAATTTCTCTTCCTCACTGACAGACTGGCAGAAGAATCCCAGGCTCCCTCACCTCATTCTGACAGTGACTGCTGATGCTGTGACCTGCCTCCCAGGATGCTGTCTGTGAGGGGGTGGTGCAGCAGGGAAAAAAGAAATTTAGGTAGACAGAAGTTATAATTTAGAAATGAGGGAGACCGAGGCCAGTCTTCCTAAGGAGGACTGTGATAAGGTCCTCATAGAAAGCAGCTTTACCCAAGACCTACCAGGGAGAACTAGAAGCTGGTAGACCTGGCTCCCCTTTCCTACTCAGCCAGGGATGTGCTGTAACAAGTCATAACTTCTGTGCTTTCAGATAAAACTGGGAATGGGAGCAACCCCCAAAATGAGCATGCACGCATACATGTGCAAGAGCGGGGACAAATCTACTGAATATCTGTAAGTGTGCTTATTTATTCCAAAGGGGATCTTCCAAAAAAGAGCAATGCTAACAGTATATTCTGTCTGCTTTACCCACTGCCCTGTAGAAAGTAAAAGATCAAACATTTTCCACATGTCATACCCTTCAATTCACAGAGCACGTCTATTCACTGCAATCCCTCTGCTGGGTCCCACGTGCCAACCTCAGTCTCTGATTACCCCACTGCAGTCCTCAGACCCAATGATTTACTCTCTCTTCCTCCTATACTGATCCAGGATCCTGCCTCCTATGCATGCCCAGCATCACACTCCTACTTGCCCCCTCTCCCCAGCACTCTCCATGTGCTGCAGTCTCTTTCCATGCACACTGTGCTGCCCTTCCCCCTGGTCCCAGTTGCACACTCATACAAAGCCCCTTCTGCCTATTAAGCACTTCCATTCTGCAAAACCTTACAATTAAAACTAATCCTTATCCTGCAAATAAGCTGGAATCGAAAGCACTGCCTAAAAAGCCTTCTATTTAATGAGCATCTTTGCTATGGCCCTCACTATTCCCCATCTTCTCTGAGCTTTTCTCCAAATGAAATAAAGACCAGCCCCCCTGCAGCTCCTTACTGTAAACATTAATTCAGGAGGTCACTTACATATTAATGCTGACCCTGTTTCTGTCACCTTTGCTGATACAGAGCAGTCCCATTAGCGGCAAGTGTTTTAAAAGAAGCTGATTCTTAATGTGGGTATGGGTGGTGGAAGCTGACCTCCATCATTTCTCCTCCCTTCTTTGCCTACTCTCTGAATGTGACCAGTGCTCCTGAGTGCCAAATTACTGCATGACATGTGTGTGCCCAGGACACATTTCTGTTTGTTTTCTCCCCCGTGCAAATGCACGCCTGCGGCCGAGGGAAGCACTGTGCCCACACAAATAAGAGCAGCCTTGCGATGCAGCAAGTGCCTGAAGCCTGCTTTTTTCACACAACATTCAGCTGCCAGAATCATGGACAACAAAGCAAAACACCAGGCAGACAGACCTCTTGCAAGAACACTTGCATGGCACTTACAGCACCCATGTACAGACAGACATTCCCAATCCCAGAGGGATGCAAATCCACCCTTCTCCTTGCCCTATGCATTTTCTCAGCCATAGACTGCATTTGCCTGTTTGAATGCTGCTGAGATTGACAAGTGGCCAGCAGCAGCCCTGTCCTTTTCCCTGCAGTGCCCAAGTGAGACACCTGAGCCCTGACCACAACACTGCAGCAGGCATTTCCTGAAGATGAGTCTGAAATGTCAGCAGCCTTTGGTATCTTACACATCTCAGGAAAATTAATGGGAGTTGAGGACAGAGGGGAAAACTGAAAGCAGCAAGCTTGAAAAAACAAAACCTGGGAAAATCCACGGGGGATGCACTTTACCTGGCAGGACTGAACCTAACCTCCTGCACCATCATCTTTAAAAATCTGGCAGCTGGAAAAGCAAAGCCTTTTCCCTCTAAGGAATAGCACAGGGAAAGCGCATTTAAACATTAGCTAGTCCACAACTCTGAACTCACTTTTAAGAATTTAGGAAACATTTGCTCTTGTAACTAAAAGTACAAGTCCTTCCACCACTCCCCAGCTAATTGCATTTCTACTTAGGCATCCACACCCCAGCTCCTGATAAAGTATTCATGGATTGCCCTTGGCCTTAATGGGGCAAAGCACCTGCAGAACTGGAATTGATAAGTTCCACTGGGGGCAGGTGGGACCCACATCACTGGCCATGGTAAGGCTCAGTTAAATCAGCTTGTGGAGCAAGGTCAGAAGGCATGACTGCAGAGATTTATGCCAAAACCCACATCTCTGGGCAGTTTACACTTGCCTTTCACTCTGAAAGGCTCATATTTGTTCTTTTTCCATTTCAGGCAGAAATTACCCAGAGGAGAGCTGGGCAGTTTTGTGCTTGTTCCACGGAAAACATAAGGCGATGCAACCAAGGCTCATGGCAAAACATAGAACACAGGGGGTGGCACTACTTGGGTTCACAAAGAACACCTCTGATGTTTCCTTCAGAAAGCTTCCAGGGCAAGGAGAGGCTTTGCCTGCTGTCACCCAGGCTGTGTATTTGCCAGGGCTTTCACTTTAGATTGAAGAGTTCAGACTTCCTCATTAAATATACATGCACATACATTATACGGCAATGGGATTCTTTCTCAGCTTTTAGTTGGGTTTATAGCATAAAATGAGAATTAAACATAGAGCAGTCAAGATCCTTGCCCATTTCCCCTCCAAGCAAATCAGCCCACCCTCCAACTCCTCTGACACCACACCAAAGGAGCTAATTCTTCACCTAGTATTACAAATCCCTGGTTAGACACTGGCTCTTGCCCTGGAGCCCTACCACATTTTTAGGGCATCCATACCAGCTTTTCCCCTGCCCCTCTATTTTACCCCACTGTTTGTCCCAAGGACCTCACAAAGCTCTGTCAACCTGTTACTATAGTCCCTTCAGCTTTTCCTCAATTAAGACAACCAGTCATGCCTAATTGTTCCTAGTTCTGTGATGGTTTAGTGATGTGAATAAATGTTCCCTCAGGACAGTACTGCAGATACTCAAATCATTCACTTGTGATCTAAATACAAAGGGCATCTAGGTCCTCTGATATGAAAAGCTGCTACATACAACAGATAATTATATTTATCTGCAAAAAAGGCAGATGATTCACTTTAGTAACACATTTGTAACGACAATGTGCCAAAAGCTCAGTGTTTTTTAACAGGGCCATGCATGTCCCTGTGTCTCCCACACTCCCCACCAACCAGATGGATACAGTTCAAACTGTGAATACACTCAGGAAATTGAATAGTAGCAACTAGGTCGCTGTCCCTCAGTGTTAGTCATTCAGAAACATTTTCACAGATTTACCTGGGATGTGGTGCTGATCCTCACACCCTCTTCCTCAGTATGTCAGGAGACCTGTTTGGGCAGAGCGTCTCCATCAGCAGAGGGGCAGCCCCACTGCTCCTTTGAATCTGCCCCAAAAGCCCACATTTCTCACACTCTGATAACAACCCAACTCCAAGCTGCAGCCCCTGCAGCAGCAAGGGTTGCCTTCCCAAAAGAGGCTGGTGGGAGCGTGCCAGAGTGGAAGCACTCAGCTGAACAACCCGAGTCATCTTTGGGGCAGCAGCACAAGCTGGTCTTCCCAGGCCGTGTGTCCTGCTTGGCTGCTGAGCTCTGCAGGCACCCACTACACCCCCTTCTCCTTTTCTCTTTCCTTCACTTTCCACAGAAAAGACATCTGGGGGGCTTTACCCTTGTTCTCTGCCAAAGTAATGTCTCTAAATGACAAAGAGCTAGTTTCTCCAGACTTTATCCCCACAGACTTATATCCTCTGTTGATTTTTAGGAGCACAGGTACTAACTCACTCCATTCTTCCCACCCTTGATCCTCCTACACCTCCTACACTACTGTACAACATTTGTAAAAACTAAATAAATCAGTTTTTCCCCTTGCAAACTTGTGTATGTGAGCTTGAAGAGGGATTACACACAATAATGCCACTCACAAGGCCAACAAGAGGCAGGGGGTGATGGCTTTGCCCCTCTTCTCCCATCTTCCCCTCCCAGCAGCTGGCAGGCATGAGTGCCTTTCTGATGATAGAAGTAGTAATGAGGCAACTTTGGCTTTCATACACTGTGATCAATATTTACTGGAGCAATAAGAGAGTTCAGAAACTGCAGTGCTGGAGAGAGGAAAACAGCATTTAAAGTCTTCAGAGGGACATGACAACCAGCTAATGATTACTTAGGGACTATCAGATTTCCTTCATCTATTTTGTCAAGTGGTATAGTAGTTAGAATAATAAGCTGGGCCTATCCCTAGTCTGGAGAAGCAAGTGTTTGTAACAAACATTTCTTTTTCCCCTAGCCAGGTTTGGAAGGAGAGAACTGCTTGTTAAGGTGAATAAGAGCACATCTCCCAAGGTCCTCTGCCAAGATGGCATCCGGGGCAATGCACTTTGCCCTGCAGGGCTTCTGCAAGTGAACACTTTGTCACATATTCTCCTGCTAAATGGGTCTTGCTGCCAGTAATTTGTCTACTTTCTCCATGTTTTTTTTTTTTTTTTCAACTCAGTTCATCAGCTAGCAAACTTCTGACACTGTCCTACAAATAGGGTAAATCTTGGGCTCTTTTGGACTCAGCCTTAATCTGCAAGCCACAGCATCTCTGCTGCACTCCATGGCCTCTCCAAAGCACCGTGAGGGACCTCCAGGCAAAGATGTTCCCTCTGGTGTAATCCAGACTTCAGCAGACAAAAAAACCCAAACAGCAACAACAACAACACGCCAAGGCACGACAATTTCTCAACAAGCAGCCCCTTTTGTTATCTATTTTCAGATAACAATGAATTCTCATGATATTCCTGAAAACAGAGGGACAGAAATTGGGGTGTAAATAACAAAATAGACAAAATAGCTGAAGTCAATAGATGAGGAGAAGGCAGAGGGGCAGAAGAGGCACAGGATTTGCATGGTCCTGCTCAGAAAGTGGTCACAGCTCCTTGACACATCACAATCCTTTGCATCGGAGTACAGGATTAAGACTTGACATTTCCACATTTGTGGGATAACCTCAAAGTTCCCATGACAGTTTAGCTCTTAGAAAACAAACTAAATGTGTTAAGGATCTTTGCAAGGTCCTTTGACTTACACATCATCTGCTTCCTCCTACATTAATTACACTGCTATTAGTATTGCTCAATGAAGAGCATGAAACAAATTGAGCCTCTAGCCACTTGGAATAGATAAGGGGAGTTAACCCATCTCTAAACTGCATGGACGTCTTTTGTGATGAAAATTAAATTCCTGGAACTCATCTGGAAGCCCAGGCCTTGCACTGATCACATTTTCACTCTCCCATCTGTTGACCTCGAGCTGAGGCCAGTCATTCCTTCAGGCAGTGGGGGAATCCTGGGAAAGAAGCTGGGCATACAAAAATATGAGGCATATTTAGAAGGGAGAAAGTCAAGAATCTTTAGAGGCTAATCCATTTATTACAAAAAATCAATAAAACTTTCTGTCTTCTTTCCATAACCACAGTGGTCTGAGGAATAGGAAAAGACCAGAAATGTCTACAGTGTCCATTCCTGCCAGCTGAGTTCACAGTGGAGCAAAGCTAACAACCAACATACTGGCTTGGGAGGGGAGATGGGGAATAAAAATCAGGTATTTGTCATCCAGGGTAGACTATTTTTGGAAGGGTACTCTAAAAAGAAAAGTACTCAGACTAGGATGATCCAGGAAAGGTGCTGCCAAACAAGAAAGAACTGAGAGCTGCTGGTGGGAAAGATACAGTACTGAGAATAAAAAACAATTGGAGTGGAAGAAGAGGCAGAGGCACGAAAGGCTCTTGCAGTAATCCCCCTCTTCTCCCCTGTGTTCTCTGTCTGATCAAATCCCAGCACAGTTGCAAAAAAAGGAAAAACCAAGACCAACATAGATCTGCAGATATAAAAAAGAACACACAGGCACTGGTTTCTCCAGTATCTTAAGAAACTTAGGCTGCATATAATCCTCCTGCAGTTACAACATCCCTCAACACACACATACCCTCTCCCTCACCCCCATCCTCCCCTTGCTGCACAAATGCCACCAAAATATGGGGCTGCAGAGCCCTTTCTCCACCATGAGCTGCAGCTGCCCTAGGCTGGGCACTCCTCTTCCCATTTCACATGTCCTCCCACCCCACACTGCTTTTTCCGTTTTGTGACACTGCTATCTTTGATCCTTTCCATGTATCCATCTCTTTTCACCTAATTTCCTGTTCTCTCCATGCAAGCTCTCTCTGCTCCTCACAGGATCTGGTACGTGTGTGTCAGGTACCATTGTGACTTCAAAAGACTTGATGAAATGAAGAAACAAAGGTAAGATTCACTGTCTTGCAAGGATTAACCACTGGAATGATGTGGAAAACCACCACTGATCAGGTTTGCTGGCTGGCATGGGGCTTAGGACATGGGTTGCATGAGTTCCAGCTTCCTCAGTGATTCTGAATCAATAGATTTTTTTGCCTCAATTTCCCTGTTTGCAAAAAGAAGAGATTAATTGTAGCTACACTGATGATAGAAAAGGAGATGGAAAAGAATGGAGTGCAGACATCCACAGAAACGGACAAAAGGAGGGATAGTGAAAATTAGGAAGAAGTCAGAGTTGACTGAAGAAAAACAGGTAGACAGGAAGAAGGCAAAATGCTTGGACTAACTGAAGTGACAATGAAGACATGATGGAAATCAGCCACAACAATTCTTGCCAGTTTCGTGCTGTGGCTCTGGCTGGTTCTGTCTCAACATAGAAAGTTATTTCTGTACTGCACATTCCCCCTCCCTTTTAAACTCTGATTAACACCCATCCTTGTAAAAAACCCAGTAGTGCCTTGTGATCATCACCAATTCCCAGATGGAAGGGGATGCTGACCTGACCCATTTGCAATCCCAGAACCTCTGAGAGCACCCATCTAACCTAAGCTCTACCACAGCAACTTCTCATAGTTTGTGTCCTGAGCTCTCCAGCAAGGTCACTGGCTGTGTCCTTGCAGCTCCACTCCATGCATCCCACTGGCAAGCTGTGCTCTCCTGTGCAAAAGCTGCCAGCAAGAGTCAGTGAGCAGAGGTGGCTGTGGGTTCCCCAGGGGCAAGTGGTAATGCCATGCTGAAGATAGTAGAAGGGGGAACTTATATCCAAGTCAATTAGGATTAATGCAATGTGGGAAAGTATTAGTTCTGGAGCTGTAAGTTTCTCCATTAAAGATTGAAGGCAGATTGGAAAGAGGGGGAGGAAAGCGAAGACAAGCTAGTAAAGACTTTTCTTGGCTTTGCAGCCCTTTTCTTCCTTTCTCTGTTTTTTTGGGAAGTGATGAGGTGTGGATCTAAGACATTACACTCTGGAGATTGTCAGTGGCTCCCAACCCCATTAAGGCAGCAGTTTTTTTGCTCTCCCTTCCATCTCCTTTGCTGAATGCTGTTACGCACTGATGGTGGCTTGGCCTGTTATCAATGGAAAACTAAAGACATTCTCCAAAATGAAACATCACAGCATCAAAACCTTTACATTTGACTTCTTTGGCCTGAGGAGAGCTCACTTTTAGTGGTTTAGATGACAAGAACAACAGTGAGGTTAAGTGCCAGGTAACCCTGTGAGAAAGGCAAGCAAACAGGTAGGAAGGGCAAGTAAACTGGATACATTAAGCATACAGTGAGGATCTGCGGTCAGCTGTGTCCCCACCACACTACAATGAGCTTCCAGGCTCTCCAAAAGAAACACAGGTACAGGAACTGGAGGCCACAACCACACCATCAGCTTCTCTTCAAAGTAATGCCATTGAAATGGTAGAGCTAGGCAAAGCATTCCTAAATCTGAGAAGCTGAAGGGCTCCACTGTTCTTTTCAGTGCTGACCCCTAAGGGTGCAGAAGCAGATCAATCTTCCCTCTTTGGCTGCCTGCTCATACACCTGTACTAAGAGGCTCCCAAATCTACTGTGCCTCCCTGAGGCAATGTCCCAGCTAGGTCAGCACATAATGGTGCTGCAGCACTGCAGGCCAGTATGAAATAGGCACAATGGAGTGCTCAGCCTGCGGTAAAGAAGGACCTGTCAATATTATTTGCCTGTAAAGTGCCACACGTGCTGGAGGTGCTTCATAAATAAGTCAATAAACAAACAGCATCAAATTACAAAGAAGAATGAGCCATGAACTCTCTTTCTTCTTTCTAAAGAAATAAATAAGGGTCAGAAAAAGAAATTATATGTAGTTCAAAGTTCACAAAGAAGCTGGATTTTGAAATCTGGTGATGCAGAGGAAGTTTCAAAGCAACCCTCTTCCTCTGAATTACAGTGGATAGCAAAGCACATCGAGGATGCTGGCAAATTCATGGTTTTAAGTATCCAGTTATATTTACAGCAGCTATGATAATTACTAAATCACCCAAGTATGAACACATGCATCTAATATAGCAGCAGACCCCTTCTCATTACAGCTTTGAACTGCTGCAGTTGGCAATCCCTTCAGACCCTTAGCATACACTGTTTAAATTTAAGCACGATAGGAAGTCCTACAGAAAGAAAGGCCATCTAAAACTAGATAGATACATATGCCACTGGACTGGTGCTTCAAAGAGAATTACACAAGAATTCCAGAGCTCTGCCTGGCTTTTTCAACACCAGAAAGCACAGCATGTTACCATGCAGCCCTGTCTTCTGAAATAAGGACCAAGTCCCCAAGCAAAACCAGGGATGTCACAGGCTTTAAATCTTTCACTAACATTGTTACTTCAACTCCATATTGAAGAAGACAAGACAGAGAACAGAAAGATGTATAAGAGTTAGAAAATTCCCTGGATTTTTTTGTTGTTATTATTGCAATGGAAAAGGAATTGTTGTGGTTTGAAATCTATTATTTCCCTGCAGTGTTTGCAACTCTAATAGAGCAGTCCCAGCTGTTCCCTTACTGCTTACATAGAAACTACAGGTGTGCCTGAACATAAACAAAACAGGAAAAGGATGGAAAGCTAAATAGCAGCAGGGAGAAAAATGGGGATAAGGAGCCTGCACACACAACAGGGACTCTTGACATTTTGCAGCACTCAGCTGTGGCAGTGAGCTGCCATAGCACCACCCTGGTGCAGCATCTGCAAAACCTGGGGCTGCACTGAGGTTCAGCCACCTGGTTAATCCAGGGAAGGCTCCTTTCCCAGCCCAGGCTGCCTCCCTGATGAAGGCACCATCAGCATCCACCCTCCTTTTGGCACTGCCTCCTGGGAGGCAGGCATTTCCAGAACTCTTTTCTGTGCTTTGTTTAGGAACTGCTGATCTCTTTCTTTTAAATCTGCTTTGGGGGTCTAGAATATGCCATTACTGTTTTTCCACTAAAAAGCTTTGGAAGAACCCAGCTCAAGCAGGCTAGGAAAGGGGGACTTAGGATGTTAAAACTGTCAGGAAACTCAGCCTGCTTGTGGAAAGGACTTGTGCTTGGAATTAAGACAAGACCATCAGAGGTGCCAATGAGGGATGTACAGGAAGCATACCCCAGCACAGCCAGCTATAAAGCTTAAGTGTGACTATCCTGAATTCTGCTTCAAGGGAGTTAAAAGTGGAAGCACTGTTTCTTGCTTTATGGTGCACACCCTGCAAAATGCATGTTGTAAACCTTCCCACCAAGAGCATTAACCAGAGAAAATACTGGGGATTTACACAGTACTTTTACTTTGTAAAATCTAGGATGCCAGCAATAGACAAAAGAATCTTAAAATGTAAGTGTATAACGTGGTGGTGTACACAGAATCACAGTGGCCATGGAGGTGTGAATGAATTCAGATTGCTAACAGCAGACCAGATAGTCTGCATTAACCAAAAGAAAATAACACTGTCTCTTCTCATACTATTATTTATGTACATGTTCATGTAGTTAAATTGTAAAAGCCTTCCTTTAAGGAAAATGACACACTGAGGATGTTTACTGTGGTTTTGTTATTACTTTAAACGCATTTCTGTTTGATTTCATTATTCAATATGTATTTTCTTTTCCCAGTTGCACTTGGGGGACAGATACAACGTATATACATTCGTACTTTAGTGTTGTGACAACCAGCATCAGAGTTGTTGAAATATCCATTTCAAAACCTACCTTAGTGCAATCAATCAAATCCTTTGCTGCAATATAGGGAAAATAAACAAGGCTATCGGACTGCAACTCCTGGTTGGGCAAATGGAGTGCAAAGCATGGAAGACTAATGGGGAAGGAACAGAGAAAGAGGAATGCCAGAAAGAAAGATTATTTCAATGGCTCAAAGAGCTTAAAGAGTCTTAAAGGGGATTAAAGAATAAAACAATATATTAAAATTGCAAGGAAGCAAAATCAGAAACTCAGTCATCTCAGTGGCCATAAGAACTCATGGGCCATGTAGCATGAAAGCCTTAAGCTACGTACTTAGGAGGAAAGATAGAGACAGCAGGAGAACTCTGCTTTATTACTGCACATTCCTTCTGACCCTGAGAAGATGGCATGCTCAGCCCCTTTACCTCTACCCCTCTGTTTTAGTTATGAGATTGCCACCAATAAAAATGTTCAAGCTCAGAGACCTACCCTCCTTTTGGGATGTATTTATTTTCACAAAGGTTCCAAAACTGCTCGGAGGTCATTGTGCAGAGCCACTGATTCCTACCCAGGTGGTAGAGGTGCTCTGAATGCTTGCTTTCAAGCCCTTGATTTTCCTAGCAACACATTTCCAGGCAGCTGCACCCTGTCCTGGCTCCCCAAGGCCCCTCGCTGAGGGGACGCGTTTGTGTGAGTGCGTGCGCGCAACAGACGCATGAGCCGGGGGAACCCTGCTCTGCATATGCTGGCACCAACTGTATCCTTTAAAAGTGTCTGTATCCCTGGGTAGCCAGAAACAGACCCCAAATCCCTCCAAGCAAGACTCAGCGAGAGCATATGTTCAGAAGCACACTGACAATTAAATGAGAATTTCATGTCATCTCAGCACAACAGAAGCAACTGAAAACTATTTGCCTGGTTCAAGCAAGGGAAAACTAGCACCACCAAAAACTACATAAAACTCTACTGCTGAAATTCTGACAAAACTTCCCATTTACAGCAGCACTGTGCATGTGTATTTTATATACATGCTTCTTTACTTCAAGCATGGAAAATGTCAGCCCAGAGGGAACTGTCTGAGAAAGTTACAAGCAGGCATTGAGCTTGGTATTCACTTGCTTACTGTGTTCAGATTTTTATATATATTTATATATATATTTGATGGAAGTGTTGCAGCCTTTTGCTTTCATTTAGAAAGAAAACGTGTAGCAGACACATTTGACATAATAGTGCTTGAGTTTTCAAGGGAAACTGAAGCAATATCTAGACACAAATCATTCTGTTCTACTGCTTCTTGCTCACCACCCCAACTCCTTCACCAACTCCTTTCCTGCTTTCATGTCTAAGCCTATTGCCTGTGCTGCTTGTGAGAGCTGCTGGGAATTCTTTTCCTTCTCTTCCATTCCAGATCTCCTTAGCTAGAGCTTACAGCTCTTCAAGTCACTGTAAGCAACTCCAGATCCTGAGTGTCCTAAAAAAAATTGTTGCAGAAAGAAAGAGGCTATGGTGACTCTGGGGAAAGGTGTTCAGTAGGCAGGTGAGTTTTGGATCCCCTTCTGAGATAAAGGGATCAGTGGCATTTTCACAACAGAAGTTCTGTAGGACCATCACTGACCAAGCTACAGACCCTGGCAATACAAATGCAGCCTGAAGCAAAGCACTTTAGCACAGCATTTCAAACACTGTTTTAAAAGCAACTTATCTTACTATACATCTATTTCACAAAAAATTCTGCAATTCTGGAACCTTCCAAGTGCATTTTCTATATTGCAAAAATTAGACCAAGCACAGGAAATAAATATATTAAAAATATCTGGTTCTGTCTTGCCCTCGTTTCTACTTTCCTTGGTTTCCCTCTTTTCTTCCAAGTGAGCTGGCCACTAGAATTCTTGCCCTGGCATTCTCACCCAGAAGGTATCCAGACAGCTGGGTGAGCTTATCCTTCCAAATGCTTGCTCATGGGGGTATAGTAATGACACTTCAGTCTCCTCCTTGCTGCACCCTGCAGCCCCCATACATTAGTATGGAAAACAAGTTTACAAAGCAGAAGAGAAGAGTCTGTCAATAACATTAAACAAGCTGTTATTTCTCCAGTTTGTGCCAGAAGAGGGTACAGAGAAGGGTAGGCGAGAAAGAAGGGACAAATTGTTTTATGACTCAAACATGAATCCTCTGTCTAATGCCTGCATGTGTGTATTTGCTTCCTTTATTCATTTTCTTCCCTTCCTCCATCCCTCTCATTTTTTCTCTTTGCGGATGTCAAATGTAAATCCGGGGTTTATCCTGCTTTGCTGCAGCATGAGACACATGCATAATCCTATTTTGCAGAGGACAGGATGTCCTCTGTAAGTCATACAAGAGGTGATCCTCCAAGACTCCTTGGTCGCCTGTCTGATGCCCTGGCTTGAAGCTCCACTTTGGAATTATCTCCTGTCTCCTTAAATTCCCTCTGCAGAGCATTTAGCAAAGTTGTAGACACATCCACCCTGGGAGGGGGATGCTGACTGAGGTTGAATTCAGTCTGAGATTGAATCTCCCACAGGTAAATGCTGTGTGGTCTAACTTCCCACCACAGTTAATGAAGACTTGGTCCTTACAGGCAGTGAAGTCAAAAGGTTAATTCAGCTGATCAGGAGGTGTCTGCTCCAGGATGAGCTGAATTAAGTTCCTAGCCTCAACTGACTGCACTGAATCTCTATCAGCTATAATGGGTGTTTAGACACCAACTCACATCTAGATACTTACAGGAAGATTCCTAAATTTAGACATTTTAATCTGAATCTCATTCTAGAAGTCAAGAAAATCTTTTGTTCTTTTCCACCTTCCTTGTGAACATAAAGAAGAGATTTATGCCTCAGATTCTCTCTTTTTGTGAAACAGGACTGAGTTTTCATGTATTGTGTGCACCAAGAAATACATAACCCCACAGAAGAGCTCAGCAAGAGTAGTGTCCACATAATGGTGGGCTATCACAGCACAGGGGATGTGTCACACCCAGAAGGAACAGCTGTCAAACCATGACACCTGGCAGAACAATTCTCCTCCTTGCAGGGCATCAAGGACACACTCAGTGACTGCTGCAAATGGCATTCCCACCTAAGCTGTGTGCCAGTGGAATTATGGAGTTAGCACAGGCCTGTGCTCAAGCAAGCCCTGCTGAGAGGCAGATTTATCAGCTCATAGACAGTACCTGGGTATCACAGCATTCTCTGATTTCCAAAACTGAGCAAGCCCTTCCCTGCACAATGGCATCTTTGTGTCATGTTGGACTGCCATGCAACAGAGCCATGCCTGTAAAATGCTGGGTGAGAAGGCTCACTGGATCTGGAGCTCCTCCTTCAGTGTTTGCATGAGGCTTTGGTGGTCTCGTGTTCCTGCTTTTTTTTGTTTGTTTGGAGCTTTTTTAAACAAAATCGAACTGGTTAAAGGAAGCTGGAGGCCATGCTTAGATAATAGCCTGGAAATGTTTGTTATACTGAAAATAAACAACTCCTTCAGATCTGGAAATGCAAAGGACAAACATCCTAAGCTCTTCTATCCCAGAGCCCAGATAGAACACTGAAGCTCAAAGGCACATTAAAATGAAATAACAACATACAACACGTACCTCTTTTCCTCTCCAAAGTACTTCACAAGCTTTTATTAAATTAAGTCTCATCACACCCTTGGGACATAGGTGCAGTAAATACCTTCATGATAGGTGAGCAAGACACAAAACTCTCCACAAATACTCCTCTGACTGTATGAATTGATTCATTTCAGCGGCACCCTTGTGCTGTCATCTCCCACAGAGTTTCAAGCAATCAAATTTTACTGCCACAAAGGGCTTGCAGGAAATGAACTGCAAAGTTGTACACAAGAGAATTTGCTTATAAAAAACACATGAGCAGATCCCAGCAAAGAACCAGAGCAGCAGCTCTCCAAGTCTGCAACTCTCTGTGTTTGGGGTAATAATCCAAATATTAAGCTATGTGTTGTCAGCATGAGCCTGACTTACACATTTTTAATCTAGTTACATATTTTAATTAAGCAGCTAAATGGAACAGGGAAGTTTGCTTTCCACCTTGTGAGTAATCCCCTTCTGTGGGCATGCTGACCAGTGTGTCGAGGACACTCAGAGTAAGGCATGGACTTGACAGTCATAGATCAGACAAAAGGATGCTGACAACTCACAGATCAATGCCTTCTGTTTGGTGCCCAGAACAAATCATTTCCTGGCAGGATCAGTCATGGGAGTAGGGATAAATATCTTAGCATCTAATTTTAATTCAGAATGTCTTAATGCAAAACTGTACAAAGCAGACAGGTAAACATTTAAAAAGCCAGATGGAAGAAAAATGCTGCTCCAAGGAACTGAAAAATACAGGCCTTGGAAAACAAAACAAAACAGGAGGGCAGGGAGAAGGAAAGCCCAATCAAAATCCCAAAAGTCAAAACTCCACAGCAGACAACAGGAGCAGCGTGAGGCTGTACCTGGGTCATATCAAGATCTACTTGATTTTTCCTCTTCCATAAGTCCAGGAAACTTAGAAAGAACATCTCAGAAGCAAACTTACAGCCCAATAATTGTTTGCAGAAATGGCCCCAGTTTGATTCATTTGACATGAATAATTGCAAGTAGAAATACATTTGAAAAAGACAAAATTCTCCTGGAGGTGTTTTGCAATCAAAAGAAGCTACAGTTTTAAAATTAATATACAACCCAAATTATTTTACTGGTTTCAGTAATCAACTCTATTTTACAGCCAGGAAAACTGAAGTAGAAAGAAGCTAAAAGCAGTATTCTCTTCAACACATGAATAAATTTCCCAAGTTTTGGTTTAGATCTGAAACTTTTTTGTCTTCTTTCCACCTTCTACACTCTGCAGCTCCCCAGGTCTGTTACTGGGTATGACATCAAAGTCCCTGTTAACTTAGAAGACATCATGCTTTCAGCTGGGTCAAAGGAAGCAAGGCTCTCAAACTCACCTGGTAATTTTCAAGACAAAAAAAATTCGTTCCCATTTGAAATTTACATTTATGGCTGCAAAATTAATCCTTTTTCTGGTGCTTGTATTGATATAATTACATTTTTAAAGGAGTGTAGGTAAAAAAGTGAATGCAGTTACTCGGTTTTTCCCCATTTCTTGGTCAAAACTATATTTCAATGAAATTTGAGATTGACTCATCAGATGTATTCCACAGAAAATACTGGTATTTAAACTGAAAAATGAAGCACCTAGAAGTATGCAATCATTCTCCAACTTACACAATCTACTGCACCATGTGTAAAAGGCAACCTCCATTCATCACTTTCAAACAAAGTATTTTGGAAAGAGGGAGGTCTCTGGCTGAAAAGGAAAATTGGAATAAAAGATTTTAATAGTGGGGAAAGAAAAAAAGATGAGGATTTTTTGTTTGTTTGGGTTTTTGGGGGGCTTTGTTTTGGCTTTGTTTGTTTGGGGTTTTTTTTGGTTGGTTGGTTGGTTGGTTTTTTGGTTGGTTTTTTTTGGTTTTTTTTTGTAACTCTTTGGAAAACAAAACAACTTAAAAACCACAGAAGTTCATGAACAGTGACAAGAACCAAACCATCTTTGGTCAGCTTCAGACAATATATCTTTTGTATAGGTGCAGCCATCAAACTCAGAGGGCGGTGCCTCTTGGAGTTTGGATCTGGTAGGTTCTTTATATTTATTTTTTTTTTTAAACCTCAGTTTTATTATTTTAACAAATCTAATTCCATCATTGGGTCTCCTTATTTCTAAAAAAGATTAAAGATCTTCAAAGAGCAGAGGAAAAACGTACAATTCTTAAGAACACTGCAAGGTTATAGGGTACTGTGTGCTAATAAAGCGTGTTGGTTTGGTAACAAGCTGAAGCAGAGAGCAGCAGGGGCACTGCTTTATGACTGCAGCTTTTTCAAAAGAGTCTGTTGAAAGTATTTCAGGAGGAGAGACATGTGAGTGAAATCTTTAAATGTGTCAACAGGGAGGCCAGACACTGAACTTCTGCCCACTCCAGAGTCAACACCATCCTTCAAAACAGAGGAGATTGACCTCTGCAGTTGAGAATCACTGAGTGGCAGCAGGGGGGTCCCTGCATTTTTTTCCAAGCCACTTGCAACAGAGAAACAGGCAATAGTCATTTGAAGTCATGGCTAGGTGAGGGAAAAAAAAATGTTTTCCCCAGGAACCTGGATTGGTGAAGGAGGGTAGAAGGATATTGATTGACAAAGTTCTCTACTCTGTCCTTAATGAAAAAGGAGAGTGCTTGGAAGAGGACAAGCACAGTTCATTGTCCTCTGCTGCTTTATGAGGAGTGCAAGATCTGCTATCCTGCTTGAGGGCAAAGCAATAGGTTCTGGCAAATCTTGCAGCAGGTATTGGAAATCCACCACATCACGTCCCTCCTCCTACTCCCTCAAACCACATTAACCTTGAGCACCGTGTCCTGCTCCATTCCCTGAATCACTCTCTGCCATCCAGGTATAGAAATCATTACAATACAGCCTCTTCCCCTCTGACCAGTTTCATCAGGGGAAAGAGTAACCCAGCTGGTGAAGAGAAAAATGAGCAGTGCTGGCACTGCAGCAAAGAGACCTTCTAGCAGAGAAACGAGAGAAGTCAGGATGTTTCCCACAGCAGGACTAAGTTTGAGATCAACGCATGTGGTTCACCAGTGAACCCAAACAATCAATACACTGCCTTTCTTGGGAAGCAAGCACCAGCCTCTCTTAGTAATGTCCTCCCAAAGCAGACCCCTCCCTCTGTGCCTGATGCACAAGAGAAACTTCTCATCCCCAGTGCTGCTGGAGCAGCACCATACAATCACACACTCATCTCCAAGTGCAGGTATCCCAGATGCAGCTATGTGCTCTTCAAAGATAAAGTGTGGCTCAGTTGCTTAGCTGGATGCAAATATTAAAAGTGGAAGACTGACTCCACAAAACTCATGTCCTCTGTACTTTCCAAAATAGAAGGAAAAGCCAGCACAGATGGAGGAAAATACAAAATTAAAGCAATTTCCAACTGTGACCGCATGACCTTGGACAGATTGCACACCTCTTGGTATTTTGTTTTTCCTTCTTCCCCTCAGCACATTCCCACATCCACTGCTGTGAAACTCAGATTGTAATACCTATGTCAATGACTGCATGAGGACTAATTTAATTGATGTTTGCCAAGTGTGTACAAATCCTCAGGTAGAAAAATAGTTCACAAACTATGAAGGCAGCTGATCAGTAAGTTTTATATAAGTAAGCACCATGCTATGGTCATGGGGAAAAAGACCACAAGGAAGGGAGAAGAGAAATCCATGCCAAGATTTCAGCAAGTATTAAAGTGTTAAAGAGCAGCCTTTGCCAGCATTTGAAAACCAAGCAGACAGCAGAGCAGAAGGCTAATAAAGATATTCAGCTGATAACAGCTTAGCTAAAACACCTATAGATGAATCAGCTGGCACATGGAATCTCAGTGTATTCAAGTAGGAAAATGCTTTGTTTTGTTTTTCCTTATGCTGTATTTAAAATTTCAAAACCTTCCCATAGGGATTTATGATAAAACAAAAGGAAAAAATACCCTTATTTGGGCTAGTTTAAGTGTTCCATCTTCACAGATGAAAACAAACAACTGAGACTCTCCCCCTCGATTGTGAAAATATCACAATTTTCCATTCTGTTTCAATCTGAATTTTATCAACATCAGCTCGACTTCAAAAGTCATTGATTTTGCTGATACAATGTCTCCCAACAGGAAAATATTCTATTGATATTTTCTAATCATCACCTCTAGTTTAGAGCTGAAGGTGAATGGAGAACTAGTGGGGTTGAATTTTTACTACTGTAAGGCTGCAATACTTTTCTCCCTCTCTCTTGAAGATGAGAGATTTCCTTCTATTTATTCAGAATATGCTGAGAGAGCCTTAACATGAGGTTTAAATCCACAACATGTTCTGTGCTGCTAGCCTTAGGAAAGGACAGAGCTTGTGACTGTCTTTGGTGGAAACAGGTACACAGTGCATGATGCCCTCTGAATGATTTGGGCAGTATCTTGCAAATCCTGCACTAAATATCTTCCATTCTCATAGCACTATCAAGCTTGCTGTGTGCTGGTAAACTGCTGCCATCCATCCATCTATCCCAGAGGAGGATTTTACCATCAGTGTTGTTTCAAGATATAATTTTTTTTCCTGTGATTTATGTCGAAAGAAAAGCTATAGAAATGAGAACCCCATGAATATTCCAACATTTTGTATTACTACATATTAATCACTCTCCTCTCCAGAGATGCCATTGGTGATTTAAAAGACTCAGGTTTTTTTTTTTCTTTAAAGGTATCTCCAGACCGTCGTAAAGAGCTGAGCAGACTTGGAGAGATAAGAAGGAAAATACGTCTCTAAAGATGCTTAATGCTCAATTCTGAGCGTGTAGAGATGCTCACAAACTCTAAGCTCCAAAGGACTGAGAGCTTCAGTTCCATTCACTGTGTATATATTTACCCTTATTCACAGCATTACAGAGTTTCCACTGCAGTCCTTCCAAAAGAGATACAATAAGTAGGAAAAGCTTTCTGTGACTGAGTGCTCTGGCAGATTCATCCAACAGTTTAGCAGAACAATGCAGAGATGGAGTCTGCAGCTACAGAAAACAGAGCTGTCACTTAAAAGCTCTAATGTTAATAGCTGTTCTGCAAACCCCATCACAATGAAAAAGAGAAAAAAAAAGGAGAATACTGAGGAAAAAGGGAATAGGGCAGCGTGAGGGCCACAGAACTGGCTGAGGCATTCAAACAATGGATGCAGTACTAGAAGACAATCATGGGAGCATTAATGTGGGGTATTCCCCAGCAGTGAAGAAGGACATTGCAACCAGGATCTCAAGGAATGGCTGTGCAAATCTCCCCAAGAGCTGCCTCAGCTGCTGACCTCCTCACTGCCCACCCCTGCTCTGGCATCACAGCAGCAAAATCTGTGGGGCACTCAGATCCACTGCAGCCCCAGCTCTGCATGCAGGGCACCGTAATCTCACTACCCAGGGAAACGCAGTCTAAAGAGGGGCAGCCTGTGAATGAGGCAGCAGAGCCACTCTCCTCCTGGCCCCAAGGGAAAGAGGAGAACTGCAGGGGTACATCAACAGAGTTAGTAATAAATGCAGGTGCATGTAAGGAGGCTTACCAGCCCTGGATTTAATCTAGCAGAGATGCCACATTTACTCTAGAGCCCACGCTGCTCTGCTCTCCAGGTTGCTCGTTACCCATACTAACACCATACTAATTAACCCTGGAGCTGCTGCAGGCACAGACATCCCCTTCCTCCCAGGGAGAGCAGAGGAAACAGAATGAAGGATTTGTGATGCTGAAAAGAAGAGCAGCTTGCAGTAGCCAAACTGAAACAAAAGGAAATGATGAGTGTGTTTCAGGCAAATGAAGTAGAAGAGACAAAGCTGCTTGCATCAGGTATGACATAGACACATCACATATAATGTGGTGGAAAGATCCTTCCCAATCAGATTTGACAAGAAAGCCAGTAAAATGTTGGGACTGAGCCATTTGGGACATCAGGTTAGATTCTGCCAGCTGGTAGATAATGCCTAACATATCCAGAAAAAATTTTAAACTTTTATTGTTTGGCACTGTTAAAGGCTGCCTTCCCCCAGCCACGGAGGGTGAGGGCCTGGTCTTCCCACTCAGTTATATTTTCAAGTATTTATCAAATATGACTAGCTACTCCCCTCAGCTTAATTTATTCTCCTCCTTTTTTGACACTCCCAGCTCTGCACATGCACAGCCACTGCTGGGATCGCTCCAGCACAATCCATTCCTGTAGGCAGAGGGGCCAACAACACCTCTGTGGAAAGCCTTAAGTGTATTAGCCTTAACTCAGTGCATCCCCTCAGCTGACAGCTTATGCAGAAAATGAGCAGGTAGTAACAGCAAATGTTTCTTCAAACTTCCCAGATGGAGAGCGAGCTCTTGCAGGCGATACCCCATGGAGAAGAGCACCTCTTTTCCCCCATGCCCATCTCCCTTCAGCACAGCACTCTGAGCACAGCATGCAGACCCAAATGCATTAGCCAGAGTCCCCGTGGGGCTGCTACCTCACACCCAGGCAAATCGACTGCTGAGAGCGCTTCCAGGATTACAGGGCAGCAGACAACTTGAAAAGGACTATCACAAACTAATGTTTACATTATGAACCCCATGTTCCCACCTCCTTAAGACTCCCTACTATCTCCCTGTTTGTAAGCAACCAGAATTTGGGTTTCTTTGAACTGAGCTAACAGAACTCATACATAGCCATTCCAGCAGCAGAATATAGAACAAATACCATCAGCAAAAACAGGAGAACAAGCAAAGGAAACAATTGAATTAATGGCTGATATTTTTGCCTCCCTGTAATCTTCCACACTCCTTCCCCACAGAGGCCTCTGAAGGGAGCTGACAGAGCCCTGACTGCAAGGGAGATGTTACATGGATGAGGAGCCACTTCAGAATGACACAAACCTGTTTTATCTGTCAGTCAGGATGGGGGATGAACAGTCGTTTAGCAACAGTGTCACTGAAATTATATTGCTTTTCTTTTGAAATACATAAATATTTGATTCTCTCTTCCTCAAGTTTCTGCCTCTCCTCTTGTTTTAAAACAAAATCTCATAGATTTTAAAAAAGAACCATAGTTTGTTTTTTTCTCAGTCACATTCAGCTGATTTGAAAAATATCTGAGTGTCTCTGCATGTAAGAGAATTGGCATATACCCTGATAAGCTGTAAGAAGAAAAAGAATAAAAAAAAGAAAAAAACAGGGAGTTGCAGAGTATATTGCTACTGGAATAGAACAGGTTTCTGTCCCCTTTCAGCTGTGGAGTTTTCCCTTTAAAATCTGATGAGACCAATTTCAGGGGAATGTCTGCAAGCCTCGAGCTCTCACCAACTTGCCATATAGCGAATGTCCTGTGTGACAGTAGATGATAGGAGATGGGCCTGCTCTACCTGACCCACAGGTAGGTGTCCTGAACTTGAGTTTCATCCATCTCTGAAGTACAAAGGCTGTTCCCAGCAAGAGCTCTACCCCTTCAGAAGTCCCAGGAGGTCAGTAAACCACCCTGGGGAGGAAAATCTCAAATATCTAAGTCATATTAACTAAGCCAGGTGGACCTTTGCCACAGGAGGATGGACAAGTTCCTGATTTTTATTTTCCCAACTGGAGGATAAAACCCTCATTTTGTTTGAAAGTGTTTCCTAGTTACATACAAGAAACACCACTGGCTATGTTTATCTGACTGAAAAAAAAGAGCGTAGATCATTTTTTAACACGACACTCAGCTTTCCACATTTTGGAGGCTGGCTAAATACAAAATAACTCTCTTTTCTGCCCAGTCTACATGGCAGAGAGTAGCCTATTGCCCAGCCTGCTGCCTTAACTCAAGGTGCTGGAGACAAATTGTTTTGCTACCAAGAGTTGCGCTTGACTCCTGTCCCCAAACTGGTGAGGGAGGACGCATCATTACGCAGGTTATTTTTGTACAAGAGCAAATCCTGTCAGTGCTGTGTCCTTAGGGATAACATAACATTCTTGAGCTCCATTAGCAAAATCTCACATCTGTGTAAAGGATTTGTAAATGTTAACCCAGGATTGTGAGGGACTTCTGAATAAATTAGATGCTAGATGGTATCCATGGTCACACTAACAATGAAGCAGGGTTTGCCACTTAAGAGTTTGCCCTCAAGAGCACACAACTATTAAATGCTTTAGAGAAAAAAACCCAAACAAACAAAAAAAAAACCCAACCAAACATGAGCAGAATCTTAACCAAAACAGGGCATTTCTGTTTTGTGGGAATATCTACTTCAAGAATTTTTGCAGAAATTGCCTACTGAGAGATGTGGGGAATTTATTGCCACATAAGAAGGATATGGACTATGGACACACAGCAAGGCTTCTTCAGGCTGCAGTTCCACCCACTATAGGTTTACCATTGCTGCAGCATTGCCTTTGTTCCAGCTCTAGACAGACAGGCTTATCTGCTCCCTTCTCCAACCCATTCCTGAGCAGGAATAGGAATTGATTAGCTCTGGCTTACATCAGTTAAAACTATTGTGGAGCAGCATCTTCAGGGACCATGGTGATCCAAAAAATGTATTTCTGAACAGCTCACCCCATGAGCTGGCTTCTGACAGCCCTTGTGTGGTGGAGGATCATAAGTCTGCTGAAACCAGTAAGTTTCTGCAAAGTGTTTTGATTTCAACAAAATGGTATTTGCTAATGAGAACCTGAATCAGTGGAAAAGTCCCAGCTGCTCCTCTCTCTGGCAAGAGAAATGAGGGGGGAAAAAAAAGACAAGAAAAACAACTAATGCTTTTGCATGTAAAAAGATGTTTCCAGCTAGAGGAAAAAAAAAAAAAAGTTGTTTGTTCTTTTAACAGTGGAGACTTGGAGCAGAGAGGAATAAGGTAATTTCACATGTTCCTGTGAACAAGCTGCGGCAGATAGCTTCCCCAGATAATAAGTAGAAATGAGTGAGAAGAAATGGATAGGGGAAGATCCATAATAGTGCAAAGAAATGTGTGATCAGCTAGGGAATTCCTTTTAGGAGCCTTGTAGAGAATATTGTATTTGCCAGACCAGATCAGACCACTGGGCCAATCAAGTGCAATTTAAGCATTAAGTGTAACAGCTTGATAAATCTAGGTCAATGCACCTACACGCAGGTACAAGTTTAATACCACTTCATTAGCAGGACTGCAGCACCTAACACTGAGCATATCTACAGGTCCTGGAAGAGAGAAACTATTGGCATTTATGAGATTGCACAATTAAATCAATGAGTTTGTCTTAACGAGTGACCAGAGATTGGTCCCACTTTACAGTTTTCAGTCTGCAGCAGCAGACGGTGCTGATGCTTCAAATATAAGTGGAAAACAGTGCTACAATGCTTCTCTGGCCAGTGTGTAACACCCTGCAGGAGGCTGAAGAAGGAAGAACTCTGCCTTTTTGAGCCCATGCATGCAATCAGCCTCCACTGGAAATGTATTATCTTAGCATGCAGCAGACCCACAATTACTATTAAACGTTTGTGAAAACCAGCGCTGACTCATTTATAAATCCATCTCGGCACCCTGGCTCAGCCACAACCCGATACAAGGGGGATTTTGTCTTTGCACTTGCTTCAGGTTACTACAGAGGGACTTGTGGGGCTTGCTCAATAGCAGAGAAAGCTCAGAGCTTTTAGGTGTACTTCTAGGATCTCATCTTTGCAGGGGGCTGAGGAAGACAGCAAAATTCTTGACCGCCCTGGCCAGCAGGTGGGAGAGGCAGTGAGATGACAGGAGAGGGCTCTGCTCCCCTGAGAATGTGGAGAGATAAAAAGACCCTTTATTATTAAAAGATAAAATTGGCAGTACTAGATCAACAGCATTAGAACCCCTGCTCCTTTTCCCACAAATGGGAATAGTACATTTTCTTGTCCTCCTTCCCTGACCACCATCCATGACTCTGAGAGTGGTCCAGGTTTCTCACTTGCATTAGCTCCAGGGCCACTCAGCTATTCCAGTAAAGAACCTTCTCTCTACCACAACCTTCAGTGTCTGAGTAAAGCTGATAGTTACTCACATCAGGGGCAAGCCAACTTGTTTGGGTATGACTGTACCACACAGGCACCTCTCCCAGGACTGCAGTACAGTAATACAGCAGACCATGACCAATGGCAGCCTGTTGGATACTTCAACAAAAAGTTGTGCACCTCCCTTCCAGATGAGCTATCACACTCAGAATGGCAGGACAGGTCTGTTTTGGCAGCCACCCAAGGTGTACAGAGAGCAGTAACACAGGTACACAGGAAGCACACCCTGCTGTCAGACCCTCACAAGGTCAGGGCAAAACCTACTGGCAGCCAGGGCTGGATGGGGCATTGAGCAAACTCATCTCGTGGGGGTGGCATCCCTACCCATGGCAGGTGGGTTGGAACAAGATGATCTTTAAGGTTCCTTCCAACCCAAGCCAAAATCTGCCTCTGCAGTTGTCCTGTGATAGATCTACCTGTTCTTTTCTTAGAAACAACTTTCAAGGGCTGCTAACACAAACCCAGACTTAATATAAGTGCAAAAAGCTCCACAGGCATGTAATACGTCTTTTGGAAATGAAAAGTGGTCCAAGAGATCTAATCAGCTGAAAGGCAATTCTTTACTGAGGCTGTCAGATGCAGATGAACTCTGCAGGGCTTGCTGGCTCCTGAAATGCCCATCTAATCCACCCAGCACTGCCAAAGTACCATCAGACCAGGCCTCCTAAAATCCTGGCTAGCAGCCCTTCCACCTATTCCTTAAGTGCTCTGCTCTGTTTTTTTTTTGACCTGAGCATTATTATCCAAAACACACCATTCACTTTAGTTAGCCCTTACAGCCCTCTGGAGGCGCTTTGTCTACACAACTGCCCTTTTTTTGGACAATAACTGTCTATAGAATATGAGGTTCAAAAGCCTCCATGTGCTTTGCTCTAACATACATGATGATGTTCTGGAAATTCACCTGTGTTGGAAAAGTATCTGACACAGAAACAGTTGATAAAAGGTGAGAATGCTTCCTACTTCTCCTGCAATAATAATGACAGCACTTAACCCCAGGAAAACACTACACTAGAGAAAGATGGTCTTGGCAATAATCAGAACAACAATTTGCAGGCTAAAATTGCCATCTTTCACACACTTCTTCCAGGAAGCAGAACTAGAGGATTTTGCAGAGTGAATATGACACACAAGTGGGGGTGAAAGAGCATGGAAGAAACTGCAACAGGAGTCATGGTAGGTGTGGAAATACAAGGATGAAGTCTAAGCACAAGACTCTTGTTCTCAGCTCTGCCCCCTAAACAAGAATATCCTCACGGTGCTTCCATCAGTCTTTTATAAGTCAGATATCCTGCAGCTGGTGGCATGAAGGCTTTCACATGCACATACACGTGTTCATGCATGGGCTGGCAGTGGGACATGCTAAGAAGTGGCCAAAGGCAGCACTAGGCTTTGAGTCCAAGGCGTGGCAGCGAGAGCAGGACAGGATGATGATCATGAGTCTAGCACGAGCTCACACAGCACAGGGGACCTGCAAGCACGGTAAGGTGATACAAATGGACCAAAAGTAGTATTGGACAGAGGGAGAAGTTTGCAGCTTGTTTCATCTTAGCCTCACCCCCATCCTTGGTTTTTTTTCCCTTTTTCTTATTGTTTTTTTTTTCTGCTTTGACTTTACATCTCTCCTCAAACTGCACGGTACACAGTGCTGCATCCCCACACCCTTAATGTAAAGCCACCTTCATCATCATGCCACGCTGATCCCAGACAAGCCCCAAAAGGCACAGATCGTTCAACTCTCACGTGGATGTCACCTAATGAAGACATCCATAACTACGGGCACATTAGAGCTCACCATCTGGCTGCGCCTCTTGGATGGCTCCGCTCCCCGCAGATCAACGGGCATGGAGATGGCTGCAGCCAACCAATTATTGCTCCAGCTTCTGCTCCAGCCTGGCGGGCAGGGCTGCCCGCAGCGATGCCGCTGGCTGCCGAGAGCCCAGCAGAGCAGGGCCGTTCCAAGCGAGCCGAGCCGAGCCGAGCCGCCCCTCCCTGCGCAGCGCTCCCGGGCTGGCGGCACTCGCCGCCCCTTGGCCCTGCAGGCACAGCTCTCACCCCCCTCCTCCTCTCCGTGTCTGCACAGCACCAGCTTCAGCCTTTCTATCAATCGCAACCACATTTTTCTTCTTTCTCATCTGCCTCTGACACACCTTTTCTTCAGCGCGAGGCACAATTTTTCTGTCCGCCGGTCAAAATGATCAATTGAAAATATTTCTTTCCGGGAAGACTCAAGACCTATCATTTAATTTTTGCTTGCTTGTTTGTTTTATTTTAGAAAACACTCTTTTCAGATTGGCTGAAACATTTTATTTGACCTCTATAGAAAAAAGGAAAAAAAGCCTTTTCCTTATAAATTTCCTTTTTTTATATATTACATAAATTTTCCAAAACAAAATTGTCACTGCAAAATCAGAAGTGAAACTACTTAATCTTCTGCAAATAATTCCACCCTTTTTTCCTCCTCAAAACTAAGCATGATGCACAAAAAGTGCAAGCCCTCTCCAAACTGTGCTTAGGAAGGTAAAATAGCACTCTTGCTGACATTTCTCTGCCTTCCTACTCTTTTTCTCTGCAATCATCTGCCTGTTCCCAAATGCCATCACAGTTGTTGGACCAAGCTCTCAGAGAGGAACTTGCACACATAAAAGTTCACTGAACTGCCATGGCAGTTTTGCTCCCTGAATATCCTGTGACCACAGGACAACCAACATGATTGTATTTTCTTTGAAGTACATGAACATTTGATATTCTCTCTCCCTTTCTTTACCCTCATCTTAATTATTTTATTTTGAAACACCAGCTTGCATGCAGTATTTAAATAAAACTGTTTGCAGAGTCACAAGCAGCTTGAAACACTCAAGCCTCTCAAAATATATATTGCATGTCCCTCTTGTTCTGTGCGTAAGTGGCAGAGAGCAAGGCACAACCTGGGAAATCCATACAGGACAGGGCATTAGAGGAACAATCTTCCCCTTCTGAAGGCTTGAATTCCCTCATCAAAGAGTTCTGAGCATGTGAGTTGAGACACAGGGTCAAGGCTGTTCCTATGCAAATCACTGAAAGGTCTGGTGCAGCCAGTTTTATACAGGAAGGTGTCTGAAAATGCAAGGGATGCAATGGGTCAAAACTGAAGCAGGGAATGGGAGGGAAATGCCAAAAGGTATTTGGAAATTTGGAAAAAAAGCTGCTGAGGGCAAGAGAGAGAATGAAAACACAGAGAATCTGCTATATATATGGCTATATTAGATAATTACATACATATGAAGGGGCTCAGAGGGTTTGGGTGGCTCAGCACCTCTACATCTTCAAGGCTAGATCACACAAATCTTTGCCAAGGCACACAAAGTTGCAAGGATCTGGCTTTGCTGGATTTTCAGAAGCCTGTTCTTTGGGACATCTTTGAGAGGACACTCAGAAGCCCATGTGCTTTGAGTTATGGCATTTGTACCCCAAAACACCCAAAGAACCTCTGAACATCTGGATGTGCAGAGACTCAGGTGGCTCTAACTGCAGGCCAGGACATGAGATGCTCCATGTCCCAAGGAAGCAGAAGTGCTGCTTCAGGGTTTACAGCCATGACATGACACAGGATTGGAGCTGGGTTGCTTTTAATAGAATCCTTAAGGCTGGAAAAGACCTTCAAGATAGAGCCCAACCATTTTGGGCAGCTGTGTCCCCACGAAGCTGTCTATTACATGAAGGAATGGACATTACTGGAGACAGCCATTGGACCAGGTGAGGGTGCTACAGACCTGGCAGCTGTTCCAGCTGCATGAGTGATGTGTCCTGGCTTACTTGGAGGTGTTTCCCTGAACAGCTGAGAGAAAAGGAAACGAAGCATGCCTCTGCACAGGTCAGGGGAGGCCATGCACCATAAATGTTTGTGCAGTGGATGAATAGCTGTGCCCACAGATGCTCTCAAGTAGGGCAAGGAGTAAACATGCATATTTGAAAACTCATCCATCTCTATTACAAAAATGAATCATCTCACCCCAATACCACTTTTTAACTTTGCAGAGGCTTGTATCAGACACAGCAGGTAGCTGGGAGGTTGTAAAAGGACTGCCTGCAAATCTCAGGGCTGAGTGCCCTGAGGTTGGACTGAGACCTCCCAGTTGAGGCAGCACTCTGCTGGGAATGTGCACAGGGGCATATGGCAACTTCCCAAATTTGCCTGTGGGGGAAAATCGTGCTCCTCCGCTCCTACCTGATGTTGCATCTCTGAAGCAGCCCTTCATTATCAATCATCTGCAGTAGATTTTGTGCTCTTATCTCAAAAGGATCTCCCTGCACTGTCCACATCCCTTGCTTTATAAAACCCAGCAAAGGTGAGAGCTGCTGTGAGAGGAAGAAACTTTATCCTAATGGAGAAATGCTTTTAAAGAACTGAAAAAGTTTCAAATATCTCCCTGCTCTTGAACATACTTTGTGTTTTGCAATGAAGATTTCTAATACCATGTTCCTGAGCCAGTACTGTTCAGTCATGCTGGGTGAGAAGAGGTGAAATTTTTACTGGGTTCTACACATTGAACAGGAGAGAACATTTTAAAATGAACTCAAGGAGATAGCCAAGTGCAAATCTTTCAAAAGCAAGATGAAAGAGACACTTAAATCAGTGTCCATGTGCAGGAAATCCCACCCTACAAACATTGCAAGGACACATCACACCCCAGACTCCAGTTGCCCCACGAGACAAAGGGATTGCAAGTTCCATGCTTTAACATTGTACAGCCAAGGTGGCCCTCCCCTCCCTCCTGTGAAAGAGCCAGAGACAGGACTAACACGATACACGTGCCAGCAGCCACAGAAAGCAGAGCAAAGACTACAGCACAAGGAGCACTCTGACAGAAGCACAAAGCATGATATTTATTTACTGCCTGTCAATGTCTAGCCTGGATGTGCTGCTGCATCTCCATAGCCATTATAACTGCTCATTAGACATTAACAGGATGGGATTTTGTTGCAGTCAGGTCATCTGAGTTGATAGGAAAGGGGACAACAAACAGCAGCAGAGAAATCCAAAGTGAAAGGGAAGGAACAACAATCATCTGCTGCAATGGTTACAGTCAGTAATGAGTTGGCTGGCTACTGTGCATCACTACTGCTTTCTAGTAAGTGGAATTAGGAGCAGAGCCATGTGTCAGGGGCTCCATACTGTCAGCTGTTAGCAGGGAGATTGATTTAACACAAGTGACAATGGCACAAGCTTTGTCAAAGGAGAAATCCCCCTCCTGGTGCCAGGCAACCACAGCATAAAACAGTGGTACCAGTGAACAAACAGCCAGCATGGCTACTGACCCCTTGGCAAGACCCACTGAAATGCAGCTTTATTAAACATAATAGACTGGGCACAGTGGAAGGTTCTGAAACCATCAGGTACATTATGCACATGCAAAAACGTTCAGAAATAATCCATTCACAATGAGGAGATGAAGCAGAATATCCTAGCACCAAATAACCTGTGCAGCCCTGTTTTACCTGAGGGGGTTTGCTAGGGGAAGGGAGCAGAGGAAAATTGGGAGTGGGCAGGTCCCTCTTCTAACAAACACAGTCTGTGCGAGAGAAAAGAGATTATCCGTCTGACAGACCAGAATGACGATAGCAAAGAGAAAACCTTCAGGGAAAATTGCAGTGTTTCCTCCCAGAATGAGCCTGGACTCTGAAATCAGCACACAATACATGAGATTGAACACTTGCAGGCCTGGGCCTGTTATTGAAGTAATCTTGGGTAGAAAACAAAAACCGTAGCATGAACGTCTTGTTTACCTTAAGAAATAGATTACAGTCATTCTCCAACTTAGTTGACTGAAATTACGTAGAGCAGTTCAGCCACAAAAGTCTTCTCTGAAAAGTGTAAAATCTGTAGAGTATCTTCTCTGAGTTTGTTCTTCTCTGCATCCATCCTGTCTACGCAGCAGATTAACATGACCATTCACTACATTTCAGCAAAGCTAAAAGACGCTCCGTCTGTTTTTTTAACTATGACCATTTTGCTGTGTCTTGCCTTTTGTGCACATGACTTACAAAAAAGGAACTTGGCTTCCAGGTCCCAAGGTACACTATTGACTGGGAACTGAAGAGAGAAGAAAAGCCCCCAAACTTCTCAATCTTCTAGATATGCGAAGTGTCTTTCCAGGAGTAAGAGAGGTCTAAGTAACCAGTCCCAGGGGATCTGCATATTTAGACTCCATGCAAAACTGAATTATATTTAAAAACCTCTGCAACTACATTTTGTTTCCAGGAAGCCTCATGACCATCCTTGGGAACTGAAGCTGGACAGGTAAAGACTGGAATTATATACAGAGAGCATGACCAGAAACAGCTTTGGGAACAGAAGAAAAAAAATTTCCCAAATTATGTCACTTTTTCTTATCTCCAAAAGAATGTCCCCCTGGATTTCCTCAGCTCAGAACACCAGCCTGATTCACACAGAGAAAGCACATAACAGGAGGAATTCCAAGAAGCTGCTGCGTGGTTGCGGAGGTAGGTGTTGAAACACATACTGCCACGTGGCAAACTCACATTCTGATCTTGCCAGACTTGCATGGCACAAAACTCCCACAGAGGAGGGGGTAAAAATGAAACTAGACACACCAGGCTCCTTACAGCATGTGCTTCATCAGAGGTGATATTTTGGGCTCTTTTGCCTCTCTCTCAATGAAAAGGGCTGAGTTGGGAGGGAGTGCTGAGGCAAACGCAGACACGCCTGTGCCTTTGTGCAAGGTCTTGGAGAAAGGGGGCAGTAGCCAACTTATCCTTCTGCCTGTTGTCAAACAGTTAATTGTTCTAAAACAGCTGGGCCAGACAATAGCATCTTTAATGGCCCAGCTTAAGCATGGTCGTGACAGAAATCATAATATTTTTTAATCTCCCTTTCCCAGCCTTCCTGGAAATTCATTTTTAATGACTGCAGTTGGCTTTCATTTTTGCTCTTGTTTTTAATTCAGATAACTTCCTGAGTCGTGCTACTTCTCTCTTCCACCCCTAACACTCCCTGTAAATGAAAAGCTGGAATAATTTAAATGAAAAACTGATACCAGATGCTAACAGAACCAATAGGATAGTCTGATTCACCAGTTCTTGCCACCTTGTTCTGGATCTGATCAAATATCCCACATGCCTAACAAATAAGGACTATCAACAAGGTTTGTTCCATCCCTAAAGCACTTTGTAATATAAATTCTCCCTTATAATCAAGACCCAAGCACACAGGTCTCCCCATCCACCTCCCACATGGCCCATCTTCAAATGTTTTGATCCAAAGAAGTAAAATGAGATAATGGCAATCTTTGAGACTCATTGTTCCCACATGGTATCACACCTGCATGGTTATTGTCTGTTGCTGCATGTTTAAACAATGGTAGGAGAAATCACTGTCTTTTCTCCAGAGTTTCAAAACCACAAAACTTATTTTTTGTTCATTTTTTGGCAGTTCTCATATAAGTGTTAGAAAATGTTTATCATTGAAATTTCTCTGCTTTAAATTATCTACAGTTTTTCATAAAAGACCTAAATATACAACAGAGCTCCTCCAATACCTCCTTCCACCCTACAGCATCCCATGGTCTCTCAGTCTAGGGCTCCCCTTATGCCTGCCATTCCAGATTCTTATCCCAGACTCATGCCATGGTCATCATCACAGCCTTATAAGTTTGTCCTTTTTTAACATTAAATTTTGTTTGCATCAGTAACTTCACACCTCAATACTCTGCTTCATTTTAGACAACAGAATAAAAATCCTATAAAGCTAATTTATTTTCATTGTACCATAGAAGGTTAAATTTGGCTCTTGGGTCCAATGTCTCCTTTCTTTTGGTTATGAATTTCATATTGAAGAAAGCAAAATTCATACTTTCTCAATGAAATTTTCATGAACTATGCATTGCTAGTGCTATATATTCAGCAATATTAACTGCTGAAGCTGTTTGCATTCAGAAGGCTTCCCTCAGCCCCAGAAAGGGCAACATTTATTTTTATGTACTAAAAGAATTCCAATTTCCAGAAAATGCCATGGTCACCTCAAAATATGACTCAGTAACCCAGATGGAGGTCATGATCCTAGAGCAGGAGAAACATATCCAATGAATCAACTGTGTCACTTGGCTCTTAGGCAAGACAGTATTTAAATGAGCCCCACAGAAACTGAACTCCCTGTTGCTAAACACCTAAATACTCAGTCTTACAGATTCAGCCTAAATGCTTGACTGACAATTGCTGGGGCCACAGGATGAAGGATCCCACCCTCCCTCATCCATTCAGTGCTCAGCATCCCACTGCCTGAGTGGGACTTTGCAACTCCATCTCCTCCAGCATGAATTTGCTCAGAGGAAGAATGGCTGGGGGAGATGGAAGCAGCAAGGGTGACCTTAAAATACAACTGTGCTTTAAAATATGATGGGCTGGAGCCTGGAGTGCTGAGCACCATCCTACACTTCCAGAGAAATTCAGGATCCAGGATGGAGACAAACTAAAGGGATAATTCAGAAATAAGGGATGGGGGGTAAAAGCAGAGAATTGAGTTTCTGAAAGATAACCTGTGTTTATACTGTTGGGTTTGACTATGTAGTACCTAAAAATAGTTATCTATTACAAAGCCTCCAATTTCAGTGGTTTAGGTCAGGTTTAGCAAGAGTTCAGGGTCATATCTATATATGCTGGCTTTGGCTCAAATCAAAACATATCACCTGAAAATGGGTAGCCTTAGAAAGACACTGCTTGTTAAAAATCTTTTTCTAAAGCTCACATCATCCCAATTGTCACTTTGTCAGGAATCACAGGAAGAGAAATTTAAAAAAAAAATAAATCCCAAAACAACCCATTATGGGCACAATGCTATAAACGAGTCAATGCAAATTATGGTTCAATAAAGAGCTCCCTTTCATCAAGTGACAAAAACAGACAAAAGAAGCCAGGTTCAGTGAACCTTCAGAGAGGAGCAGGGCTGGTAGCTAATGTTCTTTAGTGAAGGTGGCTCTTTTTGGCACTGAAGCAGGCAACCCACTTAAAAAGTTACAGTGTGTCTTCAGATGATCCACATCCTGGATATCACCTTGGATAGTGACTTTTTTTTCTTTTTTTTAACAAACATCAAGGTGGAACACTTATTAGTCCTGAAACATAGGGAACACATATAATTTATTTTTCTTTATCTGTTAGTACCCAGAAGGCTCCCAGTAAGAGCTTTGCACTTCCCTACACATGGTCAGGTGCAGACTGCCTGAAACAAGAGTGGCTTAGATGGGCAAAGCTGCCTGGAAATAGAAAAATAATAAAACATGATTCTCTATAGACATTAAAAAAAAAGGCCTGAAAAGATTCACTGCTGTACACAGGATCACACTGGAAATATGGGGCAGAACTCACAGCAACAGGCAGCAAATCCAGGGCCTGTGCTAGGATAGTCATCTATGGCACTGAATGCACGGGGTGCTGAGTAGGGAGAGAACCTCAGGAAGGTGAGAGCTTTGTGAAGGAAGCTCTTCTGAAAAACCACAACTGTACTGACTCACAGAAATGCATGACATAGGGCAAGCTATGGTCACCAACAGAAGTGCAGGCATCAAACTTGAGGGGACTAAAAGATGATTAAATTAAGAAGCAGCTGATTTGCAAAAAGAAGCAATTCTCCTTCCCATTGTGATATTGAACCTCTGGGTTGCACAGCCACAGGAATGTGTCTTCTCAGATTCTGAGTGGGTAATTTTAGGAAAAATAACAACACTGGAAGTTATGCTGAACAAGTGTGAAGGGGAATTTAGGGCATCAGGGCCTGGATAGGGAAGCAAGGAATTGCTTTTCCTGTTCTTGTGTAGTGGGCATATGCACACGTTCTCCTTTGAAACAGGCAGAGTGTGTTGCACCATGCACTGCCATGAGGGATAGAGGGGCCAAAGGGATCTGAACTGAAAAGGGAAATCCCACTCTCCCCTCATCAAGAGGGAATAAATGAGAAGGGAGAAAAAAGAAGGGGAAGAGCATAAGGAAGATAGAGAGGAAAGGGCAGGGAAAGAAGAGAGGAGGGGAAGGAAATTTTCACAAGGCAGAAGAGAGTGCTAGGATAATCAGAGGGAAAAGACAGATCCCTAAAGGATTTGACTGCAAAAGCCACAATGTTTTTCTTTGCTCATCAGCAACACTGTAAACTGTATGTCTGTTTCCAGATGCCTAAAAGCAAACATCGGGTCATGCAGCAAAAGCCTGTGCCTGTCGGGGGCACTGCCTGCCCCTTGCCCACCCCAAACACAAGAGCTGTCAGCTCTCCAGCAGGGACCAGCGCTTGGTGGCACCACGGTGGCCTCCCATCTGTCAGCACTGCCACCTCCTGCACCTCGGGGGCTCCAGCCCATCCAGTGCAGCACAGTTCCCCTGCTCCAGGACTTCCCTCGGCTGGCTGAAAGGCACCGTGGCATCAGGGAGGAGACAGCAAGGTGTTTTCATGCAGGATTTGTGGAGTGGATTCAAATCACTGCACACGGGCAGTAAGAAAAGTAAGGAAAGGAAAGGAGCAAGAGATTAAAGCAATCCAGCTACACACAAGTGAGCTGTTTGCACGGTTGAATGAAACAAAGCAGAATTAAGACCAGCTTGCCCAGTCCTAGAAGGCTGCACAGGCTTTTACACAGGGAGAAAGCAGGGGCTGAATCCACCACAGTTCTGTCCTATGTCACTCACAGAAAACAAAGCTTGATTGCCTGCTTTACAGAAAGTCTGTTTTCAAAGTACTGAAACTGGACCCACTTGACTCACTCTCACAAAGAGATGCAGGAACTCCCTTTACAGCACAGGAGAAGGGCTGGAAGGGAAGACTCCTCCAGCAGAAAGCAGAGGCAGAGAGCAGCTCTGCACCATGAAAACTGAATTGCCTTGTTTGGACCTTGGAAAGCCTGGTGACTTTGAGTAACCTGTATTTACTGAAAGCATCACAGGAGCTGAAATTAAAGGTTTTAAAGGGGTCTGTATGGGAAAATGCTCCCAACACCTATGAAATCCTTTTGCTACACAGGAATATCATTACAGGACTAGCTAAAAAGGAGAAGTGCATCCTGCTGTATATTACCACTTCTTTGCAATGCTGTCTTTTCTTAAAATTTTGCCTCTGCTGAGGCGCAACAGTGCTTGCACAGTGGAAAAAAATGGGATCACACAACAGAATGAGATGCTTCCAAGCATCTCCCACAACCAACCCTTTCCTTAAAGTAATTTCTGTTTAGAGATAGCAGATCTCTTTACAGTTCTGTAGCTCTCTTCCCTAGCAGGCCTTTCATGCACATGAAAAGAAATATCTGATCAAATATATTCCTCTATCATGGCTTTGGAAATATTAACAAGATTTAATTTATATATAATCATATCAGCAGAAAAGAGTTAATTGAAATATTGAATAACTACAACTTTAACAGGATTGGAACATAATGTTTCAGACATATTAAGCAGATGATTTATCCACCATGCTATACAAATTTTAGTTAACAGTTGGGCAAAGACTTTACGGCTATTATTTTTAGGAATAGAAGGGTATTCCCTAGGTTGTGCCAAGGCATGTGTGCTGAAAAGCATTGTGAAAGTTCAGCTTATTGTACAGGTTTTTTTCTCCTATTAGAAGAAAAGGAGACAAATGTGTCTGACATTGTTAATTGGGATCCTGTGATAATGCAGCAGTATGTGCACAGACAAATGAAATTTCAGTGCAAATTCACTGACCTTATCCAAGATATATCCAGGGAAGAAAATGGCTAAATGAATTGAATTCAGTGACATGAAGCATGTATTACATTCCCAGGTGTCATATTAATTGTGCATGTTACCAGCAGGACAGTTGTAAGATAGGTACAATATGCCTAAAATCACTGTTGAGGTTAACTACATAGCAAAGAGATTAGCCTGAACTACAAGACACCATCTCCACCTTCAGACTTTGCAGAAACTTGTTTACAGACCTGAATTCTGAGTACAGGTTTTCCTTCTTGGGGCCGTGGGCCAAAGTCTCAAATGTCAATAGAAATCAAGAAAATTGGGGAAAAAAGTTGTCTCTGACTACAATTACCCAGATGTGGACAATCTCCAGTCAATCAAATCAGCAAGTTTGCAGAGATGCACTTATGTTAAATCACTAGGCTGGCAGAGGCTGGTGTTTATCACCAGATTGCAAGTGGAAAACGAATTGAGGAATCTCAGATGAGATCCCAGGGAGCAGGATTCATGTTACAAAATCAGCCACTCATTGAGGCAGCATGCACCACCAAACTCACACTCCCTGCAGTTTTCTCTAGACACTGCTTTCAATGAATTCCCTTAGGACCTTGCATTAGTCACACAGTTGCATGGCATCTCTCTCCCCTTCTGTGAAATGGGAAGAGTAACACTGCCTTTCCACCAGGGACATATGCAGATAATCATCTCAACAGTTGTGATTAGACACAGTTGATAATAGGGGCAAAAGTACTGGGAAGGCTGAGGAAGGCTGAACTACTCGCTGCAAAAGGAGAAAATCAAGCTACATAAAGTAAGTGGTGTACCTGGCTTGGTGTCCAGGAGCAGATTTCAAGCACCTGAAAAAGCCAGTATGAAATACTCTGCTGCAGAAAAACATCTATGCAGAATTCATGTCCAGTGCTTACCATGTCTTCCATTTAAGTTTAGATACAGACATTTACTTTAAAATTACCACACGTGTGTGCAGGTACACAGAAATACAGAGTGAAGTTGTCTGACTACACTCATCCCAGATCTTTTTTTTCCATCTGCTTTCACAGTCAGTTCTCTGGAATCATGGTGTCTCAGTAGAATAATGAGTGAAAACACTGTTAAAATAAATTCTGATAGAATTGAACCTAGCACCTTCTCCCCAGCATCTTTGGTATTTGGTAAAAAAAAAATATTTGGTAATATAAAAATATAAAATATTTGGTAAAAAAAAAAAGTTTGCAAAGGACTCTTACTAATTTAGTATTTGCTATTAGAAATATTGTACCTCAGATGTGGAAAAGATGCACAAGTATCCCACTACAATCATTTCATATGTTTATGTTTGGTTTTTTGGGTTTTTTTTTCCCCTGGATCAGAATATTTGGTTGCAAAGTCTAGAGAACCTTCTGTATTTTCCACACTGATTCAAACCAGCCCTACACATCCTGGAAGGATTTTCAGGAAGTGGTAGATGGTATGAAAACATCCAAAGTCCTGAAATGATAAGGCAGAGCTGTAGGGTACCAGAATTGTTCCAAGTTACTGAAACTTCATCTTCTCTCTTTTGCCCTGAAGAGACAGGCCAAAGCAAGCAAAGGACTGGGCATGTCTTTGAAGCTTTTCCTGGTATGTTTCCAAAAATGCAGCATGCCAAGGCTTTTGTCAGGGAAATCTCTGCAATGTCCAAATGCCAGCTCATGAAATGGATGCTTTGCTTTCCCAGTACACCTGTGCCAGTGGAAATTCTGACCCCACACCCCCCTCCTACCTACACACACAGGCAAGGCTTCAAGGAAACAAAGAAAATTCAGAAGTGTGGTGTAACCTAGTGCTTAGAAGAGACTACCTGTATGTGAGGAAGTAAGGCAGCATCTCACATGGAAGATAATTTGATTTTAAATGTCAGGTAGCCAAGAAGAAATAGTAGAAAGATTGCTGTGTAGATTAAGATACCAAAGAGATGCAGAAAACCGGTGGTGGTAGAAGTGCAGGTATGGGAGAGGGAAGAAATTCAGAGCTAGTCTAGAACCCATCTCTCCTAGCTGCAAACACTGGGGAAAGCAGCACCAGAGCATAGAGGGTGCAAAGAGCTGGAGCTTTCTCCAGCTGGAAACAGTGTAATAGTATGAGAAGAGTTGTATCATTAAATTCTATAAAACAATTTAATAATAACTGCTTATGAATTACCTAATTACTTATCTCAGTTCCACAATGTATTGCCTTACTATTTATTAAAAGATAGCTAAATTTTAACAGAATGGTCAGTACCTCCCTTGGGCTATTGTTAAAGGCTGCTTTCATTTTTAACTGTGAAGATTATTCATAAATATACCATCAAAGCCCCTACTGGAAGATGAAAAATTCGTTATGGATCCAAATTTCCCCAACAGATCCTGTGTGCTGTCACCAGCAATAGGAATGGAGAGAGGATGAGGCCCAGGGCAAGAATCTCTCCAGATACTCTTTTTTTGCTAAATAGATTCAGATAGCCCCAGCCTTGGAGATGATAGCAGGAGCACTTCACCAGCTTGCTCTGCTCGTGCAGACACAGTCAGAAGAAAAGCTACTGGCTTGGGGGTGCCTACACCCAGTGGCTTTCACAGCTTTAGTAACAAAGCTGAGAACTAAACCCATTAATTTCACAACTGCAAGCAGCATTGGAGCTTCTGCCAATGTTCCCAGCTCAGCCAGGTCTCCCTACCTCTGCCATGCTGGCATTGATATATTCATTACTCCCAGCAATTCTTCATGCCACTGATGACTCTTTCTAGGAAGCAAACTGAAAACTTTTTTCCCAAGTCATGCAAAATGCAGTACATTTAGTGGAAAAGGAACAACAAAGCCTGAAATGAACACTACAGGACATCTGTACTCAGGATAAATGTACATATTCACATCACTGAAGCCATACCTTACTCACTTGCCCTTAAACCCTGAGGTGTGTCAAGCCCAAGCCTGGCAGTATTTATGTTTGGCATGTCAACACTGCAGAGTCTTTGAGGGATGGAAGGGTAGGGTTTTGGGGAGGCAGGATGGGCAGCCAAGATTCCTGCTTCATTGAGTGAGATCCCAGGAAGCAGTTGTGCCCCAAGTTTTATTTTCTCTCACATAGCTGATCCCTCCTGCTGGGAAAGTCCTAGAAATTAAGTGTGGCAACATCTGAAATCAGCAGCTGCACCTTGTCATTAAAATGCCTATAAAGCACTTCTGCTTTCCTCAGATTATGGCATGGAGCTTCTCCCTGTTTCTCCACCTGTAAATTACACACACAGGAGTTGTTGGGGAAGCTGGCTGTGAGTGCTGAGCACAGATGCAGGCTGGGAACAGGAGTTTTCAGACTCCACTCTCCACAGGACAATAATCCAGTGTAACCAACACGTCAGCTCACACTTCACCAACAGCACAGCCCCCCTGGTCATATCACAGACCCACAACACTGCAGCAGGGTCTGTGAAGGAATCCTGGATTTCGGGTACCAAGCAGCAGTTTCCTCTAAATTCTCAAGATTCTCACTTCTAAAGATATCAGCCCATCAAATGACTCCCCACAACCTCTGCCCTGTCCTCATCTCCCATCCCAAGGAGAGCAACCTCCCTCCTCCCATTCTTCTGGCAAAGGAGAAAGCCCTTGGGACTGAAATGTCACAGATTCTGAGGACATGATTAATTATTTAAATTGACAAAATTACATTCCACTGGTGACATTCAACTCTATGTCTGCTCTGCCTCTGTCTCTCCCCTTCCCTCTCTGCCAGCCCCCAGCAGTTCTTCCCCCTGTGGACATGTGCCAGCAAGGGATCTGTTCCTTTCACTCCGCTCTCTGCTAAATGTTTTTTATTCTCAACCACCTGCCCCAGGCCCTCTCATCAATTATTAATCAAGTGATCCATGAATATGCAAATCAACCCACGCACTCATTTTATTAAATTAAATATAAAAAAAAAAAAGGCGACATGGCATGTACAGCAGCAGAATAGATGATGGAGTGGACTGCTCCAGGGAAGTGGGGATAGGTGCTGTCTGACAGAGAAGGAAGGAGGAGGATAAGAGGGAATATGCACTATACACAACTAGCAGGAGGATTACTTCTAAAGCCATTCACACCTTTAAAGTTCTGCACTAAGGTGTGGGGCTGAAAGAGATTAGTACATGCACATAGAGGAGGGCTTTATCCTGCTGCAAATGAACAAGTGAAGAATCCAGTTCCCTTCTAACAGTCCAGGTCAACAGGGGCATTGTGGAGCAGGGCAGGCAAGTATGAGACAGGGTGGTCCAGCTGGCCATGCACAAGGCATTTCCACCTGGCTCACAGCATCCACTTCAGCAAAAATGCAGCTGAGATGCATCCATGTGAACAGACATGGGTAAGCCAAGGACACTGCTTCTAGATAGATCTGAGTGGGAACTTCTGAGTCTGCATCACACAGGAGAGGAATAAGGAGGGACTCCTTGAAAATTATGTCTTCTCCCAGCTGATAACATGCTGACCCATTCTGTGTTAGGTGCTGAAAAGAACTCTCTCTCTTGCATCAGGTTTTCTATTTGTGTAACATCCTGTCTCACCTTCACCCTTCCCAATACTCTCTCCACACCTCTACAAACCACCTGGTCTTTTTGTATCTCCTAAAAATATTTCTCTTGTGGACAGGGTATAAGCCACATCACTGGCCTGTCATTTCCATCAAATACCTGAGTGCTGATACCAGATCTGCACAAGCAAAAAAAATGAAAACTCAAATCCCCTTCCAAGACAGGGGAAGAGTGCTGCCACCCACACGCCTACAATATCTCTAGGCCTGTAAGAAAAGGGAGAGATCCATCTGGTCTGCTTTCCTGGACCCTGGTGGTGTGAGCACAGCTGAATAGCTTTAGGAGGACTCTCACTCCTAGTTCCTAACACTTTTGCACAAGCATCCCCTCAAATATAGGTGAGACTTTCCCTGCATCATGAAAAGACCATACTCCATTCCCTCTAAACAGTTTGGCTTTTTATCTTTCTGCCAGCTTCACCTGGCTCATGTCACTGGTTGACTCATGTCAGGTATTGACCTTCATGAGGGTTTGAGGGAGTTCAGTGCTGGCAAGCAGAACCCTTCTCACCCAGGGAGAAGGTGGTGCATGGGCAATCACAGGGCATACACTTTCTCCCCCAACAGAGACCAGCAGGTTACCCTGACTTGTTCCAAGCATTCCTACAAGATGTTGATATGTTGGGAGGACATTTTTTCTTCTTCAGGAAGTCAAGAAAGGACTGATGGCAAAGGCCATGCTATGCTTTCAAGGCAGCTAACTTGTGACTCCTAGACCATCACACCAGACTTCTCTGCAGAGGCTGGGACACGTTGTGTTAGCTCATGGCCACGTGAGCCAAATGGATGCTGGAGCTGGCAGCAGGCCCAGTCCTGTTCCAAGCAGAGCTTCAGAGATGCTGTGGTAATTGGACTGGGAGACTCCCATGTAGCTTCATCTTGCCATAAGGCTGTGAGGTTTAGGAGTTGAGTTTTCCACCTCCTGACAGCGCTATGATTTTGAAAAGCAATTTGCAGAATCAGGAGAATCTGTTACCTCCAGTACAGCTTGCAGCCACACATTGCTTTATGGAATTGCTGAAGAGAGGCCAGAGGAAAGGTGAGTGCACCAGCAGCTGGAAATGATGTGCTCACATGATTCCTTGGCCACTGCTATGCTTATGGGGGTACAAGAGGTGGATGGGAGGGGAGGAACAGCTTTCTCACCCACTGATCCAAGATTGTTGCTTCATATTGAGGAGTAATTCTGGCTATGATCCTCCTTCTCAATAAAACAGCTAACAATCCTGCTGGAAAAAACTCAGGGCATAAAAAGTATAAGGCCTTAGTGGCACTAATTCCTTAGCAATATCTCTACTACAATGATGTGAAAAGATGCTGCAACATCAGAGTCACAATATCAGCACTGGTGCAAAAACTCCACCATGGGGGGTTTTCAGTATTTCAGAGCAATGCCTTCACCTGAAGGGAAATGCACAAGGATCAAGATGGCAGGAGTGAGTTCAAACACACACCACACTTTCCACATGTGCAGCTGCATCTCCCCACAGAAGTACTGAGACACCTGAGGTGCCCACATGCCAAGAGAGCCAGATGCTCTGGCTCTAACAACATGCACCCATGGGACTCAGCACCCATAAATACCTTGCAGGGGTCAGCTTCTTCATTCCTTCAGGAACACCCCACCTCTGTATGCAGCATGCTCCTCTGATCCATTCAGAGAGCAAGAAGGATTCTGCTTTTGAACTTCTGGAATGGGAGGGAAAAGGAGAAAAAAAGAATTCCTCTAATGTCACCAGCTAAATGTTAATTTGGAATGTGTTTTTTTTGTTTTGTTTTGTTTTCTAAATTACTCTTAACTGTGTGCCAGCACACAGGTAAATTGTTCTTGGCTGAGAAAATGGCCTGTCTCTCTTCTCAGAGATTAACAGAGAAGACAGTGAATGGAGCAGCAAACAAGAAAACCATGCTCCTTTTACAAATCATTCAATGGTTTCCTGACTTCTTTTCTATATATTTTTTCAGCTGTAAATGAGTTTCTACTGCTCACTCTAGCTGAAGGCCATGCTTGCCATTGTTACTCCCCATTTTCTTTTTAAACAAGGTGGAGGAAGGAAGAAGAAGTAATTTGCTGCCATGGTGACTCCAAGAGAAATGAAATTGCTGTACTTCCCTCCTGGCCCTCCAAAAGCTTCCCTCGGCCACCTTCCCCAACTCTCATCTGGCAAGGGAATGCCCATGTTTCTCTGGCTCAAAGGGAGCCTGGCTCCTCAAATGGCAGGCTGCCCTTTTTCTAATGCTGGAAAGAATTACAGATAACTCACTTAGCTCTCTGTCTAGAAAAAAAGCTAGAAGCAGCCTACAAGGAGGTCTAATGGACCCATCCAAAACTTCATAGAAGTAGTGCCAGAACTGTAACCAGGGAGAATGAACCTGTATGTCACTACACTTTTGTCCATCAGTAGTTAATAACACTTGCAGCAGAGGTCACAGGAAGGAGATGTGGTGCAGATACTTGCACATTCTTTTCCTTCAAAGCCATGCCAAGAAAAAAACAGTAGCTAGCAGCTAAGACTACAAACATTGCTTCTTTCCCAGACAAAAATATCACAAGCTACCAGTGTTCATCTCTTGCATGGAGGAACTACTTCCCTAAACCTATTACCTATATCCCTCTCACTGAACAAGTATTTCCCACAAGGCTGCATTGTAGGTCTTGATTTCAGCTTTGAGTGGTGGTAACAGTTCACAACAGTTGGGTTGTTCAGTTATCTAATAAGCCTACTGCATTTTTCCTAAGTTTTCCTCTATTGCTTCTCTGCCATATTAAAGCATTTCCCCATTTTCTACTTAAAAAAATCTGACTCAACTCTTCTTTCTTATGAGAACTTCCATACTATTGTGCCAAAAGGAGAAAGGAAATCCTAAATGTAATGCTGTAGAAACAGAGTCCTCATATACCAGTTAGATTCAAAAGGGCTTCCCTTTATCTCAAAAATCACCATTAAGATCTTGTGCTGTTTGAAGCACAAAACTTGTTTGCATTTTGAAGGTTATTCCTCATGCTGAAGGAGTGGAACATGTTTTTTGCCTGGAATTAACACAACCTGTCATGTTCTCTTGAATATACAAAGACTTCATCTGCAGTGGAGGATAGTCAACTGATGTAATTAATAATCATGTGACAGATGAAAATATCTATTTGCTTGATTCATGGATCTTGGGTGAATATGAGGAATAAGAGTCTTATGCCTGCCTTCTTTGCATTGGAAGTTTAATTTACTGCCTGTGTAGAGAAGGCATTTCTCCCTCTACAAGATTGTTGCAGCTTATCTCAGAGGAGATGCACACAATCCCTTACGGAGACTGATTCGAGTCTTGAAAACTTGAAAGCATGAGTGCTTTTCCAGATGCCCAACTTGAAAACACACTGAAAGCTTTATCCATAGAAAGAACAGCAAGAACTGCCAAGAGGAAACACTGCTTTCTTAACTTTCAAGTGTGGGGCTCTAAAAATGGGAGTATCAATTACAAACCAGCACTAGAAATCCCAGCCTTTAGTAGTTCTTTGATGGTTCCCCCTCCCCCTGTAGGAATTATGGCTTACCCATATTCTTCTAACACAACAGGATTGAATTTTAGAAGACTTAACTATACTGTCACTTGCTTATGGAAACATCCAAACCCCAAAACAGTACATTTGTGACTGATGTGTGCTGCACCTGGGGTAGAAATCCCAGCAAAATGCAAGGTTGTGGGAAAGGCTTATATGTAGACATCACTCTTGCACTGTAACAACTCACATCTCTCTCATGAACAAGCTAAAAAAGGTGAAAGGAAATTAATTCAGGAAACCCAGTCCCAGATAATCAATTTTAAAATTCAGCTAGCTGGATGGGAAAAGAGAGGTAATTAAGACCACCATCATTTAAGGCACTCAGGACAGACAAGGGAAGTCCCTGAAGGAAGGGTCTCTGAACAATGTGGGAATGGTCTGCTGGAATGAGATCCGAGGAGATGCTCTTAAACAGGGAGCAGAGCTTCTGGCTTTCTGCAGTACCTATCCTTCATATCATACTGGCACATCAGGAACCTCAGCTGGAATGCCTTTGGAATATAGACTTCAGAGGTAAAGCTTTCAAAGCAACCCAAGAACACATCCAAGATAACAGATTTACTCACTATCCCTTTTCCATCTCTAATTTCCATATATGAAGAACCTGAATTAGCCTTCTGTATCCATGGAATGGGTGTTATGCAGAAACCTTTTCAGTAAAAATTAGTTCCTTTTTTTTTAATTTTAATTTTCACTTCTTTCAGTCCTGAAAGTAATTAAGTTTCAATGGCAGCTAATTATAAGCAAAGAGAAATCAGAGGCTGCAAGGCTGTGTGTTCGGTGCAAGCTTGGCAAAGTGTTTTTTAATTGGTAACCCTTTGCTGTGTGCATTTCAATCCATTTTGCACTGTGTTTATCGTTCCAGATTCATATTATATCCATGACCTTTCATCTAATGACAGAAGCTCATGCAGAGAAAAAATGATTATTTTAACAAACAGACATTAGAGCTATGAAAGAGAAAGCAAAAAACAGGCAAGAGGAGAAAGCAGGAATGGCACAAAACAAGAATGAGGCACACACTAAATACTGGATGCTGATCTCTCTCCCTCCTTTTCCTCTGATATATGGCCTGTGCAGGAGCCCTCCAACCCATAGCTACAGCATTCCTTGGTAGATGCCAGGTACTAAGGAATAGCAGCCACTGAAAGCCTCAGAATAACTTGCTGTGCCCATGGTCACTTACTGGGAAGAGACACTCAGAGGTGCATCCTGAACACAGCTTTTTTGTGCAGCCAGTGCCATGTTTATAGAGTTGTGGGCCAAACTTTCTATGATTCTGAAGTTTGCCTTGATTGCAAGTCAGAGTTCAGCACATCCTCCAAGGCATGCTGAGGTGAGAGCTTAGAAACATGAAGCTGAGAATCATTAAAGACAATGCTCAACTTGAACTGCAGGGCATAAGTTGGAGATTAATGGGAAAACAGATCCTAATTCCATGCATGTAACTGTGCCATCCAAAATACATGCAAGTTCACCTTCCTGTACTTCAAATGTAGAGGTGTAGAAGTGTCAACAAAATCCTATTCCCTACTTTTGGCCAAAGCGTTAACCCCAGGATGAACCCTCAGCCACCACCCCGACACTGCCTGTGTTTTTTCACTCACTACTGCATGTAGCTGCCAAAACACCAAAGCCTGGGTCAAGTGGCAGTGAAATATCTCAGTCCTGAGGCCCCTGTGGTGGTGGAACAACATCTCTATACAAAGAGCAGCGGCAGCTCCGTCGGGGCTGGGGCGGTTGGTGGCTCGCGTGCGATCCAACCTGAGCTGGCATTTCCCGCTGTTACTGCACAGCTCGTGCCAAGTGCCCACCTGGCTTCTGCAGGAAACAGCTTAGCAGGCACGAGGTGCTTGGCAAAAGACTCTGCAGATTAATCTCAGTACATTTATATGATACACTGAGCACCAACTGCCTGAGCCATGCCTACCAGCAGCAGGAATGATCCAGTAGTGAAGGGCCAGGGATATTCAGCAGCTCACCCCAGAAATACCCTGGTACTGGAACACCTAATGCACATCTCTACTTCTACTCCTAAGTAAATTATCCAGCATGCATCCCATTGTCTCCCATAAGGAAAACTCTGAGCTCTAATTGATCCAGCAGAGCAGATTTTTGATTGCTACCTCACACCATGACACTTTTGTTCAGGATTGTATCATTCCACAAACTCTCAGAAAGAACATAGGTATTTATTCCTGAGTCCTTGTGCTGAAACTAATTTTTCTGCTTGTGCAACCACTATTCTATAGGTTCACACAACTTGCACAGAAACTAATATAAGAAACTGAATGGTTGGATACCAGTGCTATGTTTGAATAGCATTATAATATGTAAAATTAAGAAGGAATAAAAGCAATATAAAACAAATTAGTAAAATTGACTGCAAATAAAGCAATAAACAAAGATATTACAGGAGCCATTTGATGATGATGGCCAGGAAATAGTTGCCTTGAGCCTTGGGAATAAAAGCAACTATGCAAAACTAAATGATATTTACAGAAGTGAGACAGGGCGTAAGACACATGGAATTCAGTGCAACTCATACCCTACCTCAGGCCTTGCATAACACCTCTTTTAGAGAACTTCAAAGATACAAAATAAACCAGAGCACCAATGCTCAAGATTCATGAGCTTTTTAAAGGCACAAGCAGGTACCACACTTTGCATATTTTTTGGAATCCATCTTCACATCAGATGCCAACATATGGTCATAAAGTGACTGACGGGCTCTGGCCAGACATCTACAGAACCCCCCAAACAAAACTCACCCCTGAAAGGTTTACAGAGAACTTCTTTATGGGGGAGATTTCCAGAAGCACAAATGGCCCTTAGGCACAACCCTTCCATCAACTTGCAAACCCTAAAATACTAAGCAGGTAATTTAGAAGCCAAAGAGGAAAAAATACATTTGCAGAGCAATCACTTATAACTATACATCCAGTCCCAGTGCCTCTTTGTGATTCATTAATAAAGAAAACTCACAGACTAGCAGCTGTGTTCAAGAAACATTGCAGCAAAGTCCATCTGAGCACCAGCACTAAATATGCCATCAGATGTCACTGTGCAGATTTGGGAGCCCTCATATTGCTAGGTTGACATCCATCTGGCCACTTTAGCACTGTTGTAGCAGCACAGAGTTGCAGTTTTTATAGCCCAGTTCTCCCATATAAACTCGATACCAGCAGGCTGTTTGAGGTGAAGATTTGCTCAGCTGCGTCATGGCTGCCTCAGACCTTGTCAAGACAGTGTTGCATCAGCTCAGCTGATCTCTTGGAGTCCCTTCCCTGTTCCCTCTGTGAACATGCACTGGGAAATTGGGGAAAAAAAAGGTAGCAAGAGAGTGGAGGGGTATGCATTTAGAAACTATAAATTCATCAGATGGTTAAGCACCAGGGAGGAAAAAGAGCTCTTTAGACTAAGAGATCATGTTGACATAAGAAACATATGGATGTTAACTGGCCATGAATACACTGAGACTGGAAATTAAAGAGGGGCTTTTAAAACTTCAGAGAAGTTAAATTAGACAGGGATCACCAATTCCACTGCAAATTTATCAAAGAATATTTAACAAAAGCTGAATCAGATAATTCCAAGGTTTCCATGTACCCTACATTGTATTAGAACTATCCCACACATTTACTTATGTGGCAAAATTACCCCATATCAGTGTCTCAGAGTTTTTCCCTTGATTTAAGGTTATGTACAAATACTAACAAACCACAGTACCCTGAACATCAGAACAACCACAGCTCTTTTTATAACTCTGTTCAACAGGTCCAGAATGACCTATTTTAAATGTGTAGGGTATGTTTTCAAAAGTAGCTTTCAAAAAAACAAGACCCGTTTTCAAAAAAAGAACTCAAATCCCTGAGTCCTTTGATTTTCAGGAAGACAAGCTCATGAGCAGCTGAAGTGCTTTTAGGAGTTTTTTCCCTAGTCTTCAGTGCCATTTTAGGAACTTGGACTTACTCTCCCTTCGCTGTCACACAACACAGTTTTTCCAATGTCATATTGGAAACAGTGTCTCCAACCTTTTGATTCTAATGAAGCTTGAAATTCTAGGATAGATGGCAAACTTTGCTCAGTTTTATCTATTTCTTTCTCTAGACATGAGGATCATGGACCATGTAACAATGGAGAAAGATATCAATAAAAATAGAGAAAGATTTGCTCTTAACTTCAGCACCACATCTAACATATGAATTACACACTTTATGAAAAACCCAAACCACAACATATTTCTGTACATGATCTGAGTAACCCACATTCCCACCTAGTGTCTTCAAATACTAAATTAGATGTCCACCTGAGTAAAAGGGGTTTTTTTATTGCAATGAGGCTTTTTCAAAAATTATTTTTAGGCCATACTCATGTTGTCAGATCAGGCCTGGATTACAAACAACTTGCCATTGCCAACATGCCAGGTAACCAATCTTTAGTGGTAAGTTAGTAATTTGAATATCTAATCAGAAACCAGACATTTCAAGAGATGCAAATGGAATCATTGGTGAGGAACATCATCTCCAGCAGAGCAGTTCATGTGAAAAGTAAACTGCTAATTCTGCAAACTTAGCTTTTTTACTAACATTTTAGACATATTCCATTTGTACATTTTATCACATTAGGCAGACATTGAGAGGCAATCTATGAGGTTTTCTAGCAAAACAAAGAATTTTATTCCAAAAGCAGCAAGATTTTCTGAAAATGCCCCACGCACTGGTTATTTAAGTCTGAACAAGGCTCAAGACATGGAGCAAAAGTTTCTTGTAAAGAAAAAGCCTGCTTACCCATCTCATACAACATATCTCAACAGCAGCTGATACTTGTGTCCTGCCTTCCATCACCCATTTGGAGTCAGTATGCTGACCTGAGAATGGTGCACGCTTGCCATCCAGGCCAGACTGAACGTTGGTCTTGTAATTTTCCTCTGACTTACCAGACCGTCAGCAGAACTCAGTTGTCACAGTAAAGGACAGCTGCCATATGGAACATATTAAGTTTCTGACAAAAAACCCCAGTGACTCCACTAATATCCTATCCTATATGAAAACACCAACTTCCTTGCCGCCCAACAACAGTTTTGCAATGTTTTGCCACATATACATTCTACCAAATCTGTAACAAAAAGCACTGCCATGCCAGGATCTTGTTAATACAATCCTCCTAAACGAATAAGCACTCCTTCAGCTCCAGCACACATATTGCTTGCTGCCTTCCCTGGTAGTCATAGAAGCAGTAGCCAATACCATTTGGGTGACAGAATGTTCTGATACTTGGACATAACTTGACGGATGCTAATTACAGTGAGATACTGGTATTTATCACAGCTATGCTCAACGGCACCAAGATGTTTAACAGTGACTAGATTCAGAACAAGCTGTGCATGTCTTCTCTCTTTTCCCCTCCCAACTTTAGCACATGCAAGCACACAACAAGGCGGTTTTGTTGCCAATCCAAACTGCAGAGTGATGTTATTGCAAAAAAGTACTCAAATTAAATAACTTACCATTACTTTAAAGACAATCAGGGAAGGATTAGAAAGCCCGAAGACTTACCTATGAAGAAAAAAAAAAAAAGCAGCAAAATTACGGGCTGAGGAAAAGCAAGAACAGAAGGTCTTCCAACAATCTGAGCTCAGAAATATCACAGAAGTCTTGACAGAATACTGAGAAAAGCAGATCTAGTTCCTTGCAGGGACAACCCCATGAATTAGAGAGGACCGAATTACCAGGTAACACGAAAAACAATGGCTATTTTAATCACACTTACAGGCAGGCTCAAAACTAAAGTATAATTTCCTACCCCAAGGAACTTACATTTTTGTTCAAGAGCACATCAGAAAATGATCACTCGGGGAGCAGGGAAAAAATACTACTCCTATTTAGCTGAGAAAGCACCAGACAAGTCTTAAGGATTATATGGAATACTTGTGTTAGATGTCACAGGGGAGCAATTAAAAAATAAATATAATAAATTAGTTCTGAATTGGCTCTAAAATGTGAAGAGGACTTATTTCCCAGGGTTATTTTGCATGCAGGAAAAAAAAAAAAAATTGGTTGAAGTTTTGCAAGATTGTTCACTTCACAGAATGGACCACAATGGATGGGACAACAATGGGATATCTGGTTCCAATCTCCCTAATCAAGCAGGGTCATTCTAGAACATATTGCACAGGATTGTACCCAGATGTTTCTGGATTATCTCCAGCAAGGGGGACTCCATAGCCTCTCTGGGCAACCTGCTGCAGTGCTTGGTCACCTGCATAGTAAAGTTCTTCCTCAGGTTCAGGTGGAACTTCCTGTGTTCCAGTTTCTGTGCCTTGCCTCTTGTCCCATTCAGTTCTTCTCTCACCATTTACCCTAATTGGCAATATTAAGGAGAAAACCACCTGTGCACCCAGATCCTTGACAAACATCCACAGAGCTCTGAAATCAAGCTTGATGGTTACCAATTTACCCTTGGTATCATTATTGCCCATGTCAAAGACATGGGAGTAATAGTCACATGTGTTGCCAAGCCTTGACAGCCTTTCCATGAAATCTCTGAGCCCAAGGCAGGCAACAAACTTCTCTGGATAACTGGTCAGGATGGCAAATGGGTGCCTCTCGCCCCTGGAGTAGGGAATCACTCACTGCAACTGCTCACAACATAGAACTGGAGTTCTATGTAGAGTGACTGTTTTCCAGTTTTCCTCTCTGACTTCTGACTTGTGAGGTGGAGCACAAAACCCACTTGCATCTCCTCCTGTGTCTGTAAAGTCTCTTGAGATTATCCTCTATTTCTTTCTTGTCAAAATGCTATGCAACCTACTTATTTCCTTGTGTAACTCCTTGACCTTGTCACACAGCTCCCTGACAAGGACACACCTTCTGCAGAGGAGATGACTCTCAGCCTCAGCTTCCTGGGCAGGCACTGTACAACCAGGGCCTGCAAAGCTACACCTACCATTGTGAGGTCTGTTTGGGTGGAAGCCCCTGACATCACTGGGGCAGCAGCTTCCACCAACACTGGGGATCGAGTTCTACAGTGCCTAGTAACCACAGCTTGGGAGCTCAGACTGGTAAGGCTGAGGAGAGACCAGGCCTCTTTTTCCCCTCAGCATCAGCTGCTGCTCCCTGTCCATGGCTCTCTGCTTCTGCTCTGTGTTGGCCCTCCTGTGGGCAGGAGCCCTTCCTGTGCACCCTTACTTGTGTGGCACATGCTGCTGTGCCCTGCTGAGGTGTCCCACTGTTCTCTGTGCTCCTGGGCACTCACACTTCCCTGAACTGTTTAAATCTGCTGCATTTGCCCTGGCAATTCCTTTGCCTAGTTATCAAGGGCTGCTGAATCCTGGCTGGTCTCCAGTTGTTACTTGGGCTTCCTTGTCTCTGGGAACCCTCTACCTGACTCACTCCATGCACAGCCCTCTGAACTTGTCATAGACATCTGACTGAGGCTTTTGCTTTCAGTGTGTTTAAATCTCCCATGGTTACTGCTGGCAACACCTATCACAAATTCAACCTTATTAACCAGAAAGTTCTTTGTGGTACAGAGGAACTGCTGTTATGAGCCATGGATCCATGGGGCTATGTATATAGAGAAAATCAAAGATTCCTTTGTTTGAAGGAGCTGGTGTGCATCAATTAATTTTTTCATGATTTTTCATCAGAAAATGGGGACACTTGATGGTAAATCTACAAGCATCAAACGCAGCTGAAAACCTCCCATTACTTGGGCTCACCACACAGGCTCTCTCTCATTTTGTCACTGCAACCCACTTTTTAATTTTCATGGAGTGAATTTGACCCCTTCCCCAGGTCTGTCCTCCCACATTTAATGAAATGCCACTGCTGTCCTTCAGGCAATCACGCCTGTGTGCTAGAAAGATCCACACCAAGCAGGAGTTTCAGCTGCTGCACAGAAAGTTTACAAATGGTAATGCAGCTCTGTAAGGATGAGTATTTCACACAGTATCATTGCTTCACTGATATTTCTGAACAGAATGTAGATAATAAAAACTCACAATATGAGGAAGCACTCATAATAAATTTATTTTGCTTTAAAAGCCTTATTTACAGAGGGCCAGATCTAAAGACTATTGATGTTAATAGCCCAGAGTAGAAAGGAGCAATATTACAGTGAAGAGGCTATTCAGGAAGCAAACATCACTTTTGGGTGATATCCTACATCATCAAGCTTTGACCCTTGCTTGCAAATAACTGACTCAGCTTACAAACATCTGAGCAAGCTTGTCAGCATGGGTCCCCCTGCCTACACAAGTCCTTGTCTGCTTGCACAGGAACTGCACCCCAATGCACCAGCTCAGCTGTCTTGCCTACAGTTTCAACTCTGTGGATGTGACTGCCACTAGTGGGGCCAACAAGGTGGTTGTTCACAAACAATATTCGCCCAGGACTCTTGCCTGCTTTCTGCTTTCTCCATTAGCCATCAACACAACTTCATTTTACAGTGTATCCTCTACACAGTCAGCACCACACACCTCAATGGGATGAAACTCATTTAACGGAGAGAAAAAAAGCATCTCAATAAGAAGCAGCAAGATCAGGTGGTTCCTTTCAAAAAGACAGGCTTAGGATCATTTTTTTGGGGGGTGAATTGTATGCAAGATTGAAGAAAATTGTATGCAAAGACAGAAAGGATAGAGATGGTTATTTAGAGATGGAAAAGCAGATAACGCTAAAAATCTTGTGAACACCCTAAACCCAGTCATATTTCAATGCACACATTCTCTTCAGAAATGGCCTTGCAGATATCTGGAACAGTCCTCAGTGTGCAATGCATACCAGAGTCATTGAATACTTACAGATAAATATTCATAGACAATTTGTGAACAGGCAAAAGGATGAAACCTCTTGTAGTGTGCTTAGACTCACTGATACAGGAATAGGAATAATGTCATACAGCATCATTGATCCATCAAGTGGCATGGGAAATTAGGAGTAGATATTCAGTTAAAAGACATTCTCAAATAAACCAGAGGCTAAAATTCAATCATACAAACTATCTAACAACTGCGAATAATGAACAAATTAGTATAAAATCAGTCTGCTCCCAGACAACTTAAACAGAGGGGTAAGAATACATTTTAATAACACAGTAGAGAAGAAAACATGAATGGAGATGGAAAAGCACCAGTTCCCTCCTTGCAGGAAAAGGAAATGAGGGGAAAAAAAAATCCCTTCTCTGCTTACACTGTTCAAGCTCCTACCTGCTTCTGTCAGGTTACAGCAGACTTAGCCCTCCATTACATAGAATCTAAGAGCACAACCACCTATGAAGAGCAACACCGGGTAAAATGAACAAAAACCCCACAGCACAACTTTTAACACTTTCTCCTTGTCACAGAACACCTAAGCCTCCTTCCTCCTACCATCTCTTGCTCCTGCTAAACTCTCCTGCCTTCTAGATAGCTCTACTCATCAGTCAGTCAAGACACTCAGTCCAGCTTCTGTCTTAACAACAATAGGAAAATAGAAGAGCAGCTTAGCTAGCTCTGCACAGGAGATTATTCAAAAGGTTAATTACTGAATGAAACAGAAATAGGAAACGGAGGGGGCAATGGGAAAGGGGATGGAGGAGGAAGGGAGGGAGCAAATTACTTTCAGCTGCTAAATCTGGCTTCCCAAATCCTTAAAGTCCTTTACAATATAGGCTGAGGAAGGAGGGAACAGGATGGGGTTGGGCTGTGCTGTTCACTTACATGTTCGATAAAACCTCAATAATGTTCCCCTCCTAATCCTGTGTCATTAGGAATAAAATGGTACATCAGGAGACTATTTAGATATGAATGCCTGCAACTTCACCATCTGACCTGCTGACTTCTCCTTTCTTCTTTCTGCTCTCTCTTTTTGTTGTTGGAGCCAATTATTTTTAGAGATGTGTTTTTTTTGGCTAGGCACTTGGCCTCCAGCACCAGGGGTTCCAAAATGACCTGGCTGGAGACCCCTATGGCCATTATTTTTGCCTTTTTTTTAGTGTAAAGGTCATTATTACTATAATAGCTGGGAATTAATCTGTCTATTCAGAAATTTTTTAGAGGGAAAACAAAAACTCCAAAACAAAACAGCATTTTTTATGGTGACTCCAATTCCTGTTCTCACTAGAGGAGGAGGAGTCTGGCTGCTGGCTTCAATGGGAGAGGAGGACAGCACTCAATAGGAGAAATTTACAATATTAAAACAAAAGGCTCAAAGAGCAACCAAAAGAATTAAAAAATAAAACTGGTATCTCTTTGCTCCTTGCTGCTGGAAGGAAACAGAAATAAAAGGAGCAACTGTCTGTACAACCCTCCCTTCATCCTTAGCCTTATATCCAACGGAGCCCTGAGCACATTCAGATGCAATGGAAAATCTTGTGTCAGGTACAAGCAATGCCATATGGAGAAGCCTAGTATGGAGGCCAGAGGACAGTGGCAGTGTCATTGTGCCACCTCTTTGTTACCCTGAATCCATGCCTGTGACAGAAGTTCACCAGAGACAGCTGTATATCACTGACATGAAACAACCCATACATCATTTATATGGCTTAAGAGAGCAAGACAGGTATCTCTTCTCATCAGACTATGAAGCACAACGAGTGCAGTCACCACCCTTAAGTCACTTGCCACTACATGACGAAAATGAGCCTTGCTTTCTGTCCTCTGGTCACTGTTGTACAAAAGGCACTATGAGATTTCACAGGCAAATAGTTTTTCTATTAGGAAAGAAGCACCAAAGTGAAGGAGGCAAATAAATGTTTTCTCTAGCATTAGCTTTGCAGGCTGATTTTGATATACCATTAGGGAAAAAAATAATAATAAGAGCATGTTTGGAGCCTCCACAACTTTCTAGAGAGTCATAATGTTATAGAGCCTACCTCATTGCTTATTAAAATTTAGGTAAATCATGAGGTGAAGGGGGTGATAAATAACCTTGCGGGAGAAACATTTGACAAAAGTAAGTTCCAAAACTGTCATGGGCAAAAGAGTCTTGACTTTGGGAATTTCACTTAATTTGATTTATTGCCAATTAACATAAACTTTTATTTACTCTTTCAGGCATTTCAGGAAAACAGAGATGACAAACAATTAAACAGACACTTAGGTAAACCTCTTTCATTGCAGTTCCCTGGGGTCCACTGCAGTACAACACATCTTCCCACACACAAGCCAGCCAGTCTCCCCTTCCCTTATCATGGGCACACATTACACTTACTCACAGCAAGCCCCTTGGGTGAGATGATGGAGTACTCAGGAGACTGGGTTGGTAAATGATGCTTTCTTGCTGCACTTTCTTATTTCTTATTATTTTCTTTCTCCATTCCTTTCTGTTTGTTTGCTCTTCTCCCATGCAGGCACTCCACAAGCTGCAGTCCCTTTCTGGTATCCCTGCTCCAGGGTGGGTCACCCATGAGATGCAACACCTTCTCTGACAATGTTCTCTTCCTTCCATGTGCCTCCTCCTCCTATATCTGCTTATGTATCCCTTTCTCACTCTTCCTCACATCTCCTCCTGTGTCTAGTTTGTTTTCCCCTCTCATCTCCCCACACAATCCCTGAAGAGGTTGGGACAGCTCTGACTGGCCACCTCCCAACTGAAGAGAGGCTTCCATCAAGGAATATGCTGGAGTAGGCAGAAGGTTTTCCCTCCAGCTACCCAAGCAGTTGGTTTATCTGTACAGAACTATTCCCCTTTATGGTGGTCACTCCAGGACCTTGCATCAGCACAAAATGCTGTGTTAGAAAGAGACTGATACTTCATTGGGAGTGACCATCAGACCCAGCTAACCACACCTTTGCCACACCACCTCCCAACTAAGGTTCTTCAGCCACTGGAGCTATTTCATACTGAGACAGTGGAAAAGATATTTTCACAGACTGGGTGATGCTTGATCTTTCTTCCTTGTTTATCTCCCTCCCCTCCATTCCCTCCAGAAATTGAGGCTGCAATTGAAGTAGTAGATGGCCATATCCCTCAGCACAGTTTCCTTGAGTTAGAGTCTGCCTCCACAAACTGAAGCTCTTTTAATAGCACTGTCAATGAAAGATTGCATATCTTGTTAAGTGCTATTCAGATGCACCCACAGACGCTCGCTGCTTCAGAAACACATCTCTTCCTAATAATATAGTTGGCTACATTATCTTATTTGACACTAAAAACTTGAGATGATTGATGGTAGCTTAAATTCTGAATAGACAAAAATTATAGAGCAGCTTTATAATCTTTTGCATTAGTGCCCTGGGGAAATGGCTGAAGTCTTTATCACATTCAAAGGACAGCATGACTGATGCTAAACCTCTACCCTTCCAGCCAGACCAGCCTTCCATGAAGGTCTCAGGCAGCTTGGACAGGAGTCTGCCTGTAAGAATGGCTCTGAGGGCCCAGCTTTGATCACTAGGTGCCACACTTTTCATCATCCCTAACTACTGCTTTGCAGTATTTCTAACATACGTGCAACTAAGTCAGGATCAAGGAACAAAGAGAGAGGATGATGAAGGGAAAAGAAGAGAGCAAGAAACTTCCCTTTACCGTGGGTATAAGCAGCAATCCTGCTGAGAAGTAATGGAGTGTTTGCTTCCTGGACACACCAGTACCACAAAAGATCTGAGGGATTATATTCTAAGAGCTATGGAAGACTGGTTCAAGAACCTGCCCCAAGAGAAAGAGCAAATATACTGGCAGCCACAAAGGGTAGGTTTGGGAGGGACTGGGCTTTTATAACATCCCTGGAAAGAGTGAGGTTCATTACTTTGAGAATCATAGATACTAAAATGAAGTATAAATTTATTCAATCCTAAATATCTTTTCCTAATTTGATAAAGCAATCCAAACTAAAGTTCTCTTTCCTAAAAGGAGGAGGGAAAAAAATGTGTGAGGCAAAAGGAGCCTCATATCAAGAGAAACAGAAATGCCAATGAAGGCTCAAACCCCTGAAGCAGCTCATATCATTTTGGTAATAGCATGGACAACCATACTGGAGCCCATGTGAGCATAGAAGATACACAGGAACAGAGATATGGTCACCAAATTGCAAATTGTAAGCTTCCTTAAATTGTTTTGCCAGAGGAAGGTGTTCCCACTGTTCCTTTCACTCAGTTAATGGGTCTTTTATCCAAAATGACCATTTTTCTCAGCCCCCAACCCCCAGATTTGTATGGTCATAAACAACTCCACAGAAAACACTCCTTTTTCTCACTGAAGAATTTTAACACACAACACTTAGTGAGGAAAAAGGATATCTCTGAAGCAATGCTCTCTTCAGTTAATGAATATCACTGTTTCATCAACTGTTTCTTGTCCTCCCCTTGCTTTTTTATCAAGCCTACTTCTATTATTTTAGACTGGATTTCTATTGACAAAGGGAAAAGGCAAATGCTCCAGTCTTTCTTGAGCATGGCAAGCCTCCTTCCTAAATCCAAGCCCATTCCAGGACAGAGATACCAAGAAAACTCTCCATAATAAATGCTGGCCTTCATGCTAAGGTCACTAAATGACCTAGGAATTCACACTAAAATTTCACAACAGTCCACTTGAGTCTGTCCACCTAAACCTCAGTCAGTGTCCCATGTTTCACCAGAAAAGGAGCTGCCCAGCATGTTGAGGGGGATTTTTGCCCCATGGTTTCACAGTACTGCTGCAGCTCTGGGCTAGAGCATCCTTAACAAAGTCAACAAGCTCTGATTTGTGTGAAATACAAAAATTATTAGTAAGGTGATGTTGAAATGAAAATGCAGGAATCCATTCTTTACTGGAACTGCTGGACTCTCGTGCAACCACACAGTTCATCCAGTTCAGCAGAGCAGTAGCTGATGGCTTTAGGTGAGGTCACTACACATGATGTCCCTCTCTCACAGCCTGGACAATGCTGTCACAAGAGAAGCTACAGATCTCTAATTTAGTCAGTCCTCTGAGAAAAAGCGCAGCTTGAGGAGTAAATATTAAAAAAAAAGCTTCCTTATAATCTGCTAGCCAGAGAGCAGTGGGGAAAAAGTAAACCATGGCCTCACTGGTACAGGTCACATGAAATAATGTTGTTCAGTGACATCACCAACAGCAAAGGCAATACAAAACGCACTACTCTGCCTACATGGTTTTCAGCAAGCTTGACAGGGCACAGAATATTTTTCCTCCCACATCCAGAGGAAAATATCATCTCCTTGTCTATCTTTATTCATCTGGTGTCTTGCCTTTTAATTAGCCTGTAAACGTTTTGGAAGGGAGAACCATCATTCTGATTCTGCACTGGTGCACAGCAGAGGGCCCTGGTTAACAGCAAGGCCACTTTGATGTTGCTGAGATGAGAACCATCACCAGCCAGTCCCAGTTTAGCAGCTTTGCTGTTACTTGGCTTTGCTGGGCTGCAGCTCCCTGGCCTTTGCAGTCAGCCTGTGGGGCTTCCACGTGCATTCTCCACACGTGCTGGGGCTTGAAGAGTGCATCCACTGCAGCATCCTTCTCCACCCAATTGGCTGCTCTCCTGCACCAGTGCACATCTCTTCCCCTCGCTATCTCACCCCCTATTAGTTGCTTACTTGTGATTAAGTCCCTTTTAATAAATGACTCCCATTAAACTGCATTCCTCTGTCACTGTGAAAGACATAAAATTAAAAACTGACTGTCTTTAATCACACCAGGCTTCATCTCCATCTCTCAGGCTCCACTTATCAATAATTAATACAAGAAAGACTGAAATCCATTTCAATTTCAAAGACTCAAATGTTACAATTTTTAATATAAAAAAGAAAGAAAGAAAAGAAAGAAGCCACCATCACTCTGAGAAACAGAAACAGCCAGATTCGCACAAAGGAAAAGAGAATCTGGCAGCACTGCAGCAGCCTCCAAAAGCAGAGAAGGGGCTTGAATGTGGCAATCAGCTCTCCTTGTTGCTCTGTAACTGGAGATTATTCCTCTCAAATACTCCCACTCAGAGGAAGAACCCCAGTGGTCCCAGGGACTACAGAGATCTGTACTGCAGCTCATGGCCTTATTTCTTTTGGTTTTACCAAGTCCCTGGAGCAATGACAAACAACACACTGCACTACCCAGCCCGGTATCTTCTTTAAAAGAACTTCCAGATCTCAGATGCTCCATGGGAAAGTCACAAGCAGTATTTTCCTATAAACACAGTTTAGCAGTATGTGGCAGAATTTAGTGGTGTATGACAAGGATGTGGGGCAAGTCGCCACCCTGGTTCTTACTACATTGCTTTTTACAGGACTAAAATTAACATAAACCCCCTTCTTTATTCAAGTGGTGCTGCTGCTTACTAAGGCTTTTCCCCAGTACACCAGACCTAGCATTTCAGCCAATTCTATTTTTGTTGCATAGAAAGTACAAAGGAAGTCCAATACAAAAATATTGAAAAACACCACCATTTTTTTAAACTGGCTTTCACCCCAGAGCAGCTCAGGACTCACTGTCCACCGTGAAGGTCTGGCTGCAGCCAGCTTTAGACCAGACCTGGGTGTAGCTCCAAGTACAACCACACAGTAAGGTCCTCTGCCAGCAGCACACCCTGAGGAAAGCCCCCTGTGACCGTGGTGATGCTGTGCCTCAAGCCACACGCCCTGCAAGGGCTGTCTAGCTCAACTCAGACTGCACTGGAGACACGGCTTTCAGTCAGCTGCGAGCGTGAGCAGACAAACTGACATCCTTGAGAAAAACAAGATGCAGAACTGTCATGCAGTACCTGACAAGGGCTCAAGTCACATTGTATGGACACACCACCTCAGCAGACTGGACAGCTGTGGCAGCCACAGACCTGTCAGCCATTACACAAGTAAATATGCAAGTGAAAGCGAAACAACACAAAATGCAGATCTGTCCTTTCAGAGAAATCTTGCAGATGAAAAAATCAAGCCTTTCCAAACCCAGGTTACTGGTCAATACACAAACAACACTGAACAGAAAAATGCACAGCATGACACTAGAAACATACACGAACCGCCAAGCTGGGTGTTATCCCACATAATTCCCAAGTCAGGCAATTTCCAGCATATCCATCAGCTGAATACCCAGCCCAACACCTCCCAAGTGTCAGCAGCCACCCAGAGTACCCAGTCCATGGGAGTCTCGGCACAGCCACTTCCCTGCTGTCCAACCACAATTGCCATGGAACAGGGGAGTCACACACAACTGAACCCTGCTGCTAGAGGTAGCAACAATTAGGGCATTACCCTCTGATTAACAGCCCAGTGCGGGGGAACACAATAAGCAGCCTGGCATAACACTGTCACACCATAAGTCATTACTCAGTAATTACTGTGCAACTGCACAGGGACACAAAGGCACAACTCCCCCCTCAGAGTTACAGTGAAGAAATATCATTCAATAGCCTTTAATTACTGCAGAACCACACAGCAACAAATGATGACCTGCCCACTAGTATAAAGTGGACCTATCACTCAGGACTCTTTCAGTGGTAGTTACTCAGAGAGCCTTTTGGTAATCCTTGTGGCCCACTGTTGCTGTGGGGATTTTTATCCCAGCATACAGCCCGTTTTCAAGATTTTGGAAGGGGGGCCAATACAGAGGAAACACAAAGAAACATTTGCTGAACTACTGTTATCTCCTCAATAAGCTCCCTGTTCCACACCACCGAATTGTGGCAACAATGTGGTAATTCTTTCACTGACTTAGATGTGAGGGGTATAATTGCACCTTTGTCCTGCAGATCTTGTGGTACTTGTAATTATATCCCATTACTAAGGAACACAACAATTTCCAACCTATTACCCACAGGTATCGTTTATTTCAGAGTTAAATTTATTACTTCAGTGCCAGCCTCCTTCATAGCTCTCCTTTATGCATTCAAGCTTCCCTAGTGAACAAACATTGAAAATAGAGTGAACTGGGAAAAAAAAAAGGAATAATAGATGGGAGCAGAAGAGCAGGGGCCTTTCTAGGCCTTGCTCTATTCTATGTGTTGCTTTTCAGTAAGCCTATGGGGACTTGTGCATTAGTGCAAAAAAGGGGAGCAAACCTTCTGCAAAAGCAAGTTGTCACAGTCATCCATGATTTCCAGACTGCTGTGTTTTGTAAACCTTCCCTCCAAGAGCCTCTGTGTCTTGTAACATCTTTCTGTCTGAAAAACTTAGAAAATCAGAGGTATGCTGTAGCACACAGCCAAACTCTGATGCAAAGGGCTGCAAACTGGTCTGCAGCTATATAACATGAGAAAAATAGAAAGAAAAATAAAGCCTGTTTGCTTCTCACTATTCAATTCTCAACAAGAGTGGAGTCACAGGAGGAAGGAAGAAATTGATATTTTCCCCAAGCTATATCAAAATTTTAAAAGGAAGCAAGCAGCCAAGAATATGGATCTTTGCTGAATGCTGTGTGCCACTTCACCTGAAGCAGAAGGGAAAATATGTGCAGCCTTCCTGCAGGTTTCCCTTTCCCAGCTAGCAGAGATGCTTGTAATGTTTGCCACCACCAGTGAGCTCCTCCCAGACCGTGTTCATTTCTGCACATAAAGCAGTGTGGCCTCTGGACCACTGCAACTTCTGACTTTTAATACGTTTTTTAAAGGAAATTCTGGCAATCAGATACTGCACCTTTACAACTTCTGACATTAACCTGCTCTGAAGGGCTGAGAGAAGGGCAAGCATAGCACTCCTTACCTGCCTTGGGAACCTCCAGCTTGCCTAGAGGGGAATGATTTAATAGATCATCCTGAAATGCATTGATTCAGTCCTGACTCTCTTGTGTTGAAGAGACTGGAAAGCAAGGAAGACAGGGCAGCACAAGATTGTCAGGACCATGGGGCTCAGTCCCCTCCTCCAGGAAACTGCAGTGAGAACATGGGAACTGCAAGCACCCCTGATGACACACATTTTAGCTAATGACAGCAGGTTTCCATTTTGGGGAGCTCAAACAATTCTGAGTACTGAAAAGGCTAGAAAGAGTAGATAGAGACATTAGAGACGTGTGTCTCACTTCCTGCTTTATCTTTGTGATGAATAAGTCATCCCCTCAGGTAACAATAGGTGCTCCAGCTCCTGGAGAGGAGCTTGCTGCTGTTCAAATGCATTGTGCTGCTGTTCAAATGCATTGTGCTGCTATGGTAAGTCAAGCTCTAGGAGCAACATGAAAAGATAATGCTGGAACACAAAGAGAAGACCTGAAGTAAGTTGTTATGGAAACCGGATTCTCACAAGCCCACACCACCGCATGAGGTGTCTCCTCTTACAACTCTTTGTCAAAATGCCCAAGATGCACAGGAGTCCCTCATGACCATAGCTCCCCATTGCCTCACCTTGCATTCACTCCCAGGCATTGCTGTCACTCTCCCTCAGTTAATCTAACGTGGCCTAAGCACCTCTGGTGATGGGAAAGGGCTCAGGACTCAAGCAATGCCACAGGTCAGTCCCTTGGGCAATCTTTGCTTGGAAGAGCTGGTGTTGGTAGTATCAGATTTTAATCAAAACAAACAAGGTTTGCTTCAATATGAACCACTTTTCTGTTAAAGCTTTAAAAAAAGGTCAAAACAGCACCAAAAGGGATAGTGGCACAACTATACACTAATAGGTTCATGTCCATGTTAAGCAGTGTAGATGTATGAGATGGGGAGTAGCTACTTCACTTGAGCCATGTAGTGCCATTTCACACCCTCTGGATTCTCTTATCAGACTTCTGCTGGCCTTTCCAGTGGCACATAGCTCTTCTATAGTTAACATTTGCTGCTACTGCCACACGTTAATTAGACAGAAAAGGCAAATTCTTGTGTATGCTTATACTGAAACAAAAGTTCTGCATGGCATTATAGTGATACCAGCACTAGGCAAAGATCATCCTCCCAGAGAAACAAATCAGGGAGCTGGCTGTGGCAGACTGCTAGGGAGCAGTGGAAATAGTGCCTTTCCCATCACTGCTAAACTTTGGTTACATCAGCAGAAGCTGGGATAGAACTGGCACTTCCTTCTAGGACCCTCCGCTTCCTCTTGCCCAGTGCTAGCAGTCAAATTGTTTTTCCAGGGCTTCTCATATAAGTTCTTATCCTTTAAACTGCCACAAGATAAAAAGAATTTCACCTAGGCTGTCAGAATACTTTAAGCTGAGATATTGCACGAATCTTTTACTGAGTATCAGTTCAGCCCTTGACTCAATCTTGTGCCTAGACCTCCTTCCAGAAAGACTCCAATCTGCACCACTACCACAATGCTCAGGATCAGACACTTCCAGACCTGAGGCTCAGGACTTGGTTTGACACAGGGCCATCCTGACTCCTTGCTAATTTCCACAAGCAGCTTGTGTCCTTTCTACTCTACAGCTCCCAAAATTAGGCCAAAGCCAGTGTAAGGAGGTACAAAGCTATATAGGGTGACGTAAGAATGCTCAGAAACACGCTTGGTGCCACTCATAAACCAACACCAGTAGGCAGAATTTAGAAAGTGTTCCTAACCTGTGCCTGAGGGCAGGAAGAAGCAGCAATAGGCAGTAACAGGTCTCATGCCAGCACAGTGGCCCTATTTCTACAGCCTTCTGTCCAGCTTGCAGGGCAACAGCAGCAACATCTGCTACAGTTAAGAATGCAAATGAGTTTCTCTGCTGATTTCAGTCAGTCATAAGTTGCCAAAATGTTCATCTTCAGAGCTGAAATTTTCTGGGCTTGGCCAGTTTCCAGCAGCGATTATTTTTTGAAAGAACATGGCAGAAGTGATTTAACCACTACAGAGTGCTCAGAATGGCATTCATTGCTATTATTCAAAAGTCATGACAGACAGAATTAAGCTGCTTTAAAGTCCACAATGTTTAGGTCTGAGAGTTAAAAAGCCAGAAGCATCTGCCAGGGGATTTCAAACATGTCCCTTTCAGCAAGCCTTTGTGCACCATTTAGTGTGCAAGGGCTCTGAATTAGCACTAAACCTCAAGGATCCACTAAGATGTAGTTCGGGGAGGGAGGAAGGGCTAATGACTCTGTAACCAACTACTACCTTGTAAAAATAGCATGCAGGGCATTTTGCCAACTCCCTGCTAAATTAAATTACACAGGCAGGTAGCGTAAGAACTTGGGAAAACTTTAACAAATGTGAGTACAAGTTTCAGTAATGGCTTTATAAGACCTTTCCTCTGAAGGCAGTATTTCCTGAGCAGCCAAGCAGATCCAACAGGTCACTGAGCCCAAAGAGGGAATACTTGCTCCCCCAATTCTTTTCTCACCCATGTTCTTAGCTGTGCAGCTTTGCCCTTCCTTGAACCAACTCCAGTGCCCACTGGACCCACATTTCACTCAAGGAATTTGGCTCTCTAACCAACCTGAAAAACTACATGCTTTTATGTGCCAGGTCTGAAAGGACTTGGAGAGGGACCCACTGAGCACCAAGGTAGAAGGTAAGTGGCAAGAAGAAGCACACCTTGTCTACTGGTGGCAACAAGATATTAGACTGCTTCTCTCACCTGGAGCATCTTCACTCCAAATTTCCTCAAGTTGGAAATTTGTAAAGCACTCAAGCCCCACTGCAAGGAAAATCTAGTCTTAAAACAGAAAAATACAAACCCCTTTCTAGTAACATTAGAAGGACAAGTCTCTTCTTTGGTGGGTCTAACAGCATGTAAGCATCCCTGCAACAAAATGATGATATAATAGCGCTACAGAAAAAGCTGCACAGGTACATATAATGCTGTGGCATTTGGAGTCTAAGGTGAAGCTTCCAGTCCCCAAGATGTGAATACCAATCAGCTTTGCATTCAATCAATGCTCACTGTCACAAGTCTGGCTACTTTGTCAGTGGTATTCTTTTGGTATCTAGAAGAGGAGGGACAAAAAGAATTGGTTTTAATTAAGTCACAGGAAAAAATCAGTTTTTCATCCTGGAAGACAGAAGAGGTAGGAAAGGGATGTGTAATGAAGTTCATGCAAATTTCCCTTGCATAAGGTCACAAGCTCTACACTATGAAGCAAGCAATTTATTAATTGCAGACAACACATCTGTGAAGTTACAGGAAGCACAGGATGGCTGAGCAATGGCTACTGGTTAACTTTGTTCTTTCAAAGAGTTCTGACAATTCTTCTTGACTAAAACCACAAGAGAAAGCTCAGCACATCTAATGAAAAAGGTATAAGGCAGATGTATTTTTTTTACTTAATCAAAACTTCTTTTTCCTTTGGTAGTTAATCCCATTCTACAATGGTCATCACATCAACACCAAGTTAGCCATCTTTCTCAGCTTCCTTTGACAAACAGAGAAGGGGAAAAAGTCAATAAACGTGGTCTGTGTTGTTGAGTATAACTCAACAGATATGAGACTAGACAGAGAAAGGCAGGCTAGCCACACTCTTGAGGATATTTCTCTTACACTGCTGCAGTGACTCTCAGATGTGCATCTCCATCAGCTTACAGCCTGCACAAACATTATCCCAAAGCATTAGGCTGGGATTCCAGCATGCCCCAACTCTGTGTGGAACAGCATCCCACGATCAAGCAGCAAAAACATCTTGCATTTTACTGAAGCATGCCAAGGACTACACTCCTCTTCCTTCTGCAACCACATTATTGGGAAACAGTAGCAATGCACAGCACAGCAGCCATCTGAGGTTTGTCATCTTGCTTTATATGACTGCTCCACAACACTCTTCAAAGAACGCATTGAGAAATCTAACTCAGCTCTCCCAAAAGCTGTAAGTTTGGTTTTGAAGGCAGCCTGTGATGCCTGGAGTGCATTCCATGCTAATTTTTTGTGTATGCAATACCAGTGGCCATGTAGAGCCTTTCCTGACTTCCAGGGTTTTCCCACATAGGACAATTGGCCATATTTTGCACAATGGCTTGATTTAGAAAATCCCAAGAATGCTCACAGTCATTTACATCAGTGGCAATGTAAGGAATTTCAGAGTGATTTTCATTTTTAAAAAGTTAAATTTGCAGAGTGATGCACAGTCAGAAAATGTCAGTGTAATACCTCTCTTCATAATCTTAGCCAGAGTTTCCTGTTCACACTTATCTTGATATAGCTTTATTACACCTTTTTGACTTGCCCAGATCCTACCTTATTTGGTCCATAGGATGGCTGGGACTTGCTGAATGTGTGGCTCTTCAATCTTTCTTTTTCCTTTCATTATTCATTGCCTGGCCTAACATCTTTATTTATCATACATTAAGCCACTCATTGAACAAGGCAGAAATCCTGCAATAAGAACAGCCTGTGAGCATTTAGAGACTGTGTTGTAATTCTGGTATTTCCTGACTTCTGTACATTTCATTCCACTGTTACTTTAATACATGTCTTTTGTGCTGAATTTCATTGCATCTTTAAAAAAGAAAAGGGGATAAACAAAGAAATTCCTTCATAAGCAATACATTGACAGACAGCAATAAAGCCCTTGTCTCTTATAAATGGGCAATTTAGAGCTGTGAAAATAATAGATTTTTTTTTTTTTTTGCTATCAAATCAAAGTAAGTTTTGGGGTTTTTTTCAGGTTTGTTTGGGTTTTGGTTGGGTTTTTTTTGGGGGGGGGAGGGTTTTTTGGTTGCTCAAAAAAGCATACCAAAACAGATTTAAGTTAAAAAAGCAAAAAAATCCTTATCAGATGAAGGCTCCCAAACTAATTTGTTTGGAAGAACTCAAGTGTTGCATTGGAAATACATTATTCTGGTTTAGGATTTTTTATTTTCAAAAATAAAGTTTTCATTCCTTTGATTTTCTTAGATAACTCCCAAAGTTCTAATTTAATCTTCTTTCTACTTTCCTGAAGGTTTTTTTTTCCTTTCACTTTTCCATGCCTCAAAGATATCACAACATAAGCTTGAGTTTATGATCATATCAATTGACTTAAAGGTATATTTTTGTAAAAAGGTGTTCAGAGAAAGGGAGGAGGGAGGGTTGTGTTGTCCACCTCATGCTTTAAACCAATGGACAGCCAGACTCTCCCATTGCTTCTGCTCTGACTTTTGAATCATTGTTTATAAACCAAGTGCACAAGCCTGGCTGCACCTCACAAAGGCTTAAGGATCTAAAGACCATGCCCTGCAATGGATTCATGTTGGGGTTGGGGTAGGCCAGCAGCAAACCCTCAAGGTGCAGCCCTGTGTGGCTGGTGGCTCTTTGGCAGGACCAGGGCCCGATCACACACGCAGGGAGGCAAAGAAGATACTGTTACTGAGGCAGCCATTAGCCACAGCTGAGGTCCTGTTGTGCCACCCACTCCACGTGTATGAAATCCCTGCCTAACAAGACTTTGTGAGCTGTTCTGGGCAGATCAAGGTTGAGATGGATTCAGAGGCAGAGATGGTGCTTGTGTGTCCACCTAGACATAAAGACCAGGTCCATGCCCCTCCACCAATTCTTTGAGCCACCTTAAGCATGGAGGGAGATTTGACTGAATAGGAAAACACATCTTTGCCTTCTTGAATGAGAGAAGTGCACACTGGAGCATCTCTGTACATGATGTGCTGGTTTTGGCCGAGGCAGAGTTAATGTTCTCCACGCTGGCTGGTATGGGGCTCTGTTTTGGATTTGTAAGGGGAGAACATTCAGTGTGTTATGGCATTTATCTTTCCAAGGAACCATTACATGTGATGGGACCCTGCCCTCCTGGAGATGGCTGAACACCTGCCTGCACATGAGAAATAATGAAATAATTCCTTGCTTTGCTTGCACACACATTTTGCTTTACCTATTTAACTGTCTTTAGAAAATTTGACATAACTTCTACTCTTTCCATTCTCCCTCAAGTTTTGCTGGTGGGAGGATGAGCAAGCAGCTGTGTGGTACTTGGTTGCTGGCTGAGGTTAAAGTATGAACCAAGGAAAGGTTGAGGCTGCTGGGCCTGTTAGGCCTCGAGAGGAGACAACTGAGAGGGGACCCATCAGTCCATCGGTATCTGAAGGAGGGTGTCAGCAGGATGGAGCCAGGCTCTGCTCAGTGGTGCTGAGCAACAGGACAAGAGGCAATGGGCACAAACTGATGCACAGAAAGTTCCACCTAAATATGAGGAACTTCTCTACTGTGCAGGTGACCAAGCACTGGAATAGGTTACCCAGAGAGATTGTGGACTCCCCTTCACTGGAGATATTCCAGAATCATCTGGGTGCAAATCTGTGCAATGTGCTTGAGGGATATCAGGGATATGGACCAGATGACCCATTGTGGTCCTTTCCAAGCTCTCTGTTCTGTGATATAACTTTTACAATTTTTGTTTTCAGATCTGCTAACTAAAATGCTGAACAAGCAGCTGCTCAGAGAAGGTGCACTGCAACTCTGACAAGCTGGTGCCCAAGAATAGCCTCAGTTCTACTGTTGTTTACACTGACATTACCACACCAAGATTTTCAAAGACTCATTTGTTCCCAGCAGTGTAAGTCACAGACAAGTTATTTCTGTGCATCTTTAAAAAGTTAGAAACTACATCCATTTGCAAAATAGTCCGCAAACGACAAGTTCTCATGGCTCTAATTGCTACTTTTCAATATGAGAGGGGGAGGAAGTGGGGGAAGTGTTTATCAGTTTCCCCCAAAGCCCTGTTCAGAAGCAGTCAAGGATGCCCTATTTCCCTCCTAAAAATTACCAACATCTTAAAACAGAAATGTGTAAAAAGCAACCAGTTCTCCACTGGGCATGGCACCAGGGAGCTGCATCCTGGAGACAAGTCCACACCAACAGTGTAACCTACTTCCACACCTATGTGGACATGTGAGAACTCAGATTTTTCTGCATCTTTTGTCTTCTGTCCCAGAAAGGTTTATCAGCCGAGGCAGAGAGCTAAAAAGATGCCTGGAACCAGCTCAAGCCTGGAGCCAGCCTAACTACACTCATATGGCATTGAGGGTACTAAGCTCTGTCAAACCTAAGCCGATCTGTGCAGATCCCACGCGGCTTGCCCTTGCACCCAAGCAACCTATTTTATCTACAGACTGTGTTGCCTGGGAATGAATTATTCAGCATTAATTGATTTCTTTTTTTTTTTTCTTTGCCAGAGAGAAATATCTTTTATTTACAGTTTATCTGAAGCACTGAATTTTCTTGCCAAGGTGTTCTACCAGATACCCACAACTGCTTTAATTCAATGTCATTTTATTCTTACACTTTTGTTATTTTTTTAGAGTAATTGAAAGAATGAGATATTAATAAAAAAGTCAAAATATTTGGAGGAAAAAATATTTCTTTTCTGAAAATAACTACTGCAGAAAACTTCTATTTTTCAATTTGAGGGAGAAGGGTGGGGCTAAAATCCTACACAAATCACTTAGGTTAAAGAAACTACTCATTTTTGCCGAATGAAGTACACAACCAAAAAATGTTATCCAGCTCCATTTGAAATTTAGCATTTAGAGTGAAAATGCGTGTACAACTTCAGCTTTATGCATAGGTGCATGCTTCACCAACAATAAATTGAACAGAACAGGGTACAAAGACACTGCACTAAATTGCATACTGCAGCCTCCAATTTTGTACTTTCCAGTATTTATGGGTAGCTGCAGAGTTTTGGGTGTGCTCATTTTTCACATGCAAATGGTCATTTGCACATCCAGATATGCCTGAAAAATTAAAGACTTGTTTGAGCACTGATGAAATACAAAACTCCATGTACTGAATAAAAGCATTAAAGGCATCACAGCAAAGGGAGGAAGGAAGGGTAGAAGCATTATGGGAGACATAAAAAATATGTAAGAAAACAGCTGAAAGATGAAAATTAGCAAAAGCACCTCTATGGGTCTGGAATTTTTGCTTCTTTTTGAATAGTCTCAGGAAGAGAGAGAAGGAAATACATCTCAGTTGAATGTCTGTCCTTGGCTTCTCACATGATCTCTTAAGATGAGGATGAACACATGTGGTTGATTGAGTGAAGACCCTTAAGCACATTATACCTTTATATTAATGACAATTCTGAAAAACAAAACACTTGGAGGAAGAGTTTCAAGTGCCCCAGCACACAAGCAGCCACCACCCCATGCTGCAGCCTGGTTTAAGGAAAGGGCAGCAGCCTCCACTCACTGTCAGGGAAGTTACATATCTGTGTCTGCTGGATTTATTTGATTTTAGCACCCTTTTCTTCTCTCATACCCCACAGATTGTAAAGGAATGAGTGTTAGCCTCCATGAAACAAAGGCACTAGCATCCAAAAGAAGCAGGAAGAACTCCCATTGCAGTTTTGCCAAGAAGTGAAGGACCACTGGAAATTTCAGGCATCTTCCATCCCTGCTTCCTTATCCAGCTCATTCACAACACACTCCCTCAAAATGCAAACAGACGCTGCCAGCCTTGGTTCCTTCCATGGATGACATGACATCAAATTGACAGAATTGTGACTGTTTGACATCCAAGCTGATAACACAACAGCACTTCTGAGCAACACTCAAACAATAGGCAAGAAATGTGGCTCCCATAAATGGGTGAATTTACAGCTTGCTGCTCAAGAAATAAATAAACCATTACCCACAAAGCATCGTTTCTCTTTGAAGTACGTCACCTGTCACTAAAGGTTAAATAAGTGTCGACTGCTCCTGCGAGGCTGGCGGGGGTTGGTGGTAGCTTTGCCACTTCTCTCAGCTCTAATGGGGACTGTGCAGTTATAACCCTCCTGCTCTAAGGAACACCACGTAAGTGACTGTCAGCAGTGGGAAATGGATCGCCTACTACACACCTGTTATCGGCACATTGTTATGATTTTATGGAGGAAACAGGACAAAATACAGTGGGCAGCAATCAGCATCAAATAATGGGCCAACTGCTGTGACTGACAGGAGAGAAGGCAAGAGATGTGGGCTTCAGGTTTGAGAGCCAGCTCGTGGGAAAAGAAAAGGTCTCTCCTCTGCAAGGTACAGTCATGCCATCAGTTTGTTTCTTTGGCTCCTCCTTCATGAATTAGGGACAACCACCTGTCACTTGGTGCCCAGCATACCTTAGGGAACTGGGAGGGAAGGTTCATAGCTCAGACATGAGCTGGTAAAAGGAGCAGGGGAGGGTGAATGTAAGCATGAACAGCACTAGAGAGATCACCAGTGAAGGTTCAAACCCTTGGCCACTCAAGGACATGGTATCTTCTTTTCTCCAGGTAGCAAAAGACCTGTCCCTAAAGTTTCACATGAGGTCACTTTTCTCCTCTTTCTGCTAGCTCTGGAAATAAAAGATGAGCTTAAACCCTTGAACCACCCACAGGAGATGACAGTAGGGCAGGAAGCTTACTGGTGCAATGGTAGTCATCAGAAAACACACCAGGCATCCAGACAGATGAAAAAGTACACACTTCTAGAAATACGGCTTCATGTGAACTTGGTAGCCTGCCATTTCCCACAGACTCTCATCAGGACAAGGAAGTGGGCAGAAACCACTTGTAAAGTCCCTTAGGCATTGGTGAGAAGTGATGGTAACCTTGTCAGACAGGTGATGCTGCTTGCTTTCTCCCTTCTAGAGGAAGGAGAAGTGGATTTTCAAATGAGAAGATATTTTTACATAAGGAAAGATACTTTATATACTTGATATGGGCAGAGATTTGTGCCTAGACAGCCACACACATCCCATGAGGCATGAGTACACATGTCCTGTACAAGTTCCCTCACCCTGTAGCTGGACCACAGGGCTCAGTCACCTGCCTCCCCAGAATTCTCCCTGGAAATAAAAGACATCAGAGAGAATTATAGCCTCATCTCTCAGCTGGATAATCATTACTTCTAAAAACATGACAAAGTGGTCCATTACTGATTTTCTGTAATACCTGTGATATCACCCTCTCAGGCTGAGAAACAATCAAATTATTTTTCTGCCAAAGCTCAACACCATTCCAGTTTGTGTCTCAGCAAGAGCACCCCTCCCCTCTCTGAAGGATGGTGCACATCCCAGAGAATTACTGGCCATTCTTCCTTTCCACTTGAGAGGGAGTGACTGGAGTTAAGGGTCTGACCTGCAGATAACCACAGATTGTTAACTGAGACCCAAGAATATTGAAAACAAGAATTCCTTTTCAAAATTCTTCACTCAGCTGTTTTTCAAATTCAAAGTATCCATATGGTTAATCATCACAAAGGGCTTGCTGTGAGAATAAAAGGATTGCCAGCATCTTAGAAGCAGACAGACATTCAGTAAGAGGAATAGCACTGATATCTAACAAGTCCTGAATCCATTTACCTCTCAAAATTGTATCATCTTCTCCACTCCACCAAAACTGGAAGTAGTAAAGCTGTATTCCTGATTATACGAGGGGAAGGAAAGGAAAATTTGTTCCAGTCTGCAAAAATCCCATTTGCATGTTGCATTTCAAGTTTCACGCTGGTTCTGAAAACTCCATGCATGCTCCCAGCCCTCTGCCATTCCCCAAAAATCTAGGTTTAATGAAGTTGAATGAAAGCTTTCAGGGAAGAGGAGCACAATGCAAGAGGAAGCATAGTTTGTACAAATGCTACATTACCCTTTCTTACCAGGTAAAGCCAACCTTTGTCCTCAGGGTGGGTTTTTAACCTGCTAAGAGCCTGGCAGGAAGAACCATAGAGCAATGCTCTCATAGATTTGCTACCCTCCCCATCCCCTGTTTTATCTAGGAATATTCCTAGCTGTAGACAGCTGCAGTGTGGCACTACAAAGAGTAGCACTGTATCTCTGAAATCTCCTGTTCTAAACAGGGAGATTGGTAGTTAATGTACCTTCCTCCACTGAGCCATCTATGAAGCTCTTGCAGTACCAAAGAAAGGACCTGATTGGAGAGAAGACTCACAAACCAATTCTTTGTCTTAAAACCTTTATCAAAGTTTGTAGGGCTCTCAAGTTCAGATAAATTTGGGCAGGACCTAAGTAATTTGCCCTTAAAGAAGAGAAATAATAAATTATTCAAGCCACAGACATCACCCAAATGCAGAGTTACAAGAATATTCTGTTCTCTATCAAATTTCATGGGCCAGTGGATGTGGCAGCACAAGAGTGTGCATTTCAATGCAACAAGCTGTATTCTCATAGACATTTGTTCCCTTCCTTCACAAACCCTTCCAGTACCACCCAGCTAGACAGAAACATGCATGAAAGTATGTCCCGGTTTGGACAGGTATTTCCCAAGAAAGGCGGGAGCCTCCCTTGGAATGAGAAATGTGAACCCCCCTTCCCTCCGAATTAATAATATTTTGAAATCAAGGGGCTCTCAGGCAAAAGATAGGGAAATAGGAATAACAGATCTTTACTAAGTATTTATATGAGGTAAACAGACAACAAATGTAACAAAACCAGACCAGAGAACCCACTGGCAGCCCGGGGCGGCGGTGGCCNGAGGAACCCCCAGACAGGGAGGTGCCGCACCCACATGGCTGCAGGGCTCAGCCATTGTCTTCCTTAAGTATCGACTAAGTACCATTTCTAAAGAGGAAAAAATTTCTCTGAAACCGTCGACAAAGTATTTGGCACCTTTCCTCTCACTTGACAGCCAAGAGACAATCCAGAGGCCAGTTTCCCCAGTGCCCTGACAACCCTACAGGGGTGGGATATTCATTTCCATTCCCATGCCAATGACAAGCAAGTTACAAATTGTGTTCAATCCTACCATCCCTTGTTTATCTACCATGACAGTCTTCTCTGGCTCTAGTGTGGCTAGGAGCCCAGAGGGCATGCATGACCTTTTTCAAGCTGTTCTAAGTTGTCATAAGCTCTTCTGCCCCCATTTTTATTTTCCATCATTTTATTCATGCCCTGCCCTTCTCCCTCTATCACTCCAACATTTCTTTATTGCAGTCCTCCTAGAACGTTATCCTCTCCTGTCTCCCTGCCCATGAATTATACAGCCTCTCCTTCCTTTCTTTTCCTCTTCTCATTCGCTTTGATGGCGTTTCTTATATTTCTGTCCTCCATTTGCTGAGCAGGACAAGCTTTTGCCCAGACATTCCATTAACCCACAACTCCCCTGACTTGCCACAGCGCTGAAATCAGATGAAAACTGGGCTCTCCTCACTACATCCTTTCTCTCTGCTTTCATTTATCTTTGCTCTCTCACACTTTTTACTTCTTCCAGTCTCTCTTTCCCCTTTCTCTGTTCAGGCACATCATTCTACCTGGCCCCCTTTTGATCTGCTGTCAGTTTTTGAGCTCCCCGTTTTACTCATCTTCCAATCTCCCATCAGCACTCTCTGAAAACTAAGGTCAGAGATTAGTCTTTTGCAGTTGCCCCATTGCAGAGTCAAACCAAACGTCACTTAGATCAGAAATTTTCTTTCAGGGCCACCTGGCAGGGTGAACTAAGACATCCTGCGTTTCTTGCCAATGATCAAGTTTCTGAACCCTCTGAATCTTCAGTAGAGAGACAGAATTATTTATAGAGACAACTTATGGGGATGCTATTGAGATTATAGACCAACATTTCAGAGCTAGCTCCTCTAATATTCCAGGTGGAAATGAATAAAAAATGTGGGGAAAACAGGAGTCATGACATATCCTTTAGCTGGGATTTGGTTTCAAACAACAAGATTTAGCTAATTTTCCCTCTTAAACAGATGAAAGAAAGGGATGTCAAAAATCATTAATCTTCAGAAATATAGGAAGCTATATTTATGGCAAACACAAAACTCATCTGATTTCTTTGACTTCCTAGTGTCAGAGCTATGAACTTCATACAACAGTCAGGCAACTAACCAGTGAGAATGCCAAGACTTGTGGGCTTGTAGTTTCTTTCATTATACAGAAAGAGAGAAGACTGGAATAATGCAAGACCCAGGAAGGTCTGAGATTGCAGTATCTCTGGCAACCCTCATTGTACAGCTAGAAGGACCATTTTTCAAGTAGAATGTGCAGATGACAAGACATAAAAAACCCATCGCAAGAAAAATAAGTGACTAATTCCATGGGAAGATGGTGTTGGTACTGAAAGGAGGCAGTTCCACTTTTACCCAAGCAACATCAACACCCAGCACAAAATACAGGAGGGTTAGGGAGCCTGCTGCAGCTACCTGATTTGAGGAAACACTGGGATGCTATAGGCAGTCATGACAGACAAAAATCTGGGACCTCTGGGATGAAGAGGGAACACTTCTTCCTGCTGCAGAGATGTAATTTCTATCATGCTCTGTATAGGATGGAGATAGTGAGCTTGATGGATGTAATTTCCAGAACAGGAACAAGACTATAAATTAACAACATTAAATCATGGGCAACAGAACTGGCTCAAGCCCAGCTTCTTAAAAATCTGTTTGGTCCTGGATAAAAGTATTGACTGAAGCTTTCACCGAGGCTGGGTCTTCTGCAAGAATTGTGGCACCCAAAACAACAGAGCTCACTTCACAGCTTCTCTGTGGCATTGTTTCAAATAGCTACCTACTTGGATATTTTCTTAAAATAGAGGACAAAATATTTTAGCCACCTAATTTTGACACTTCTGGTTGAAAGCAGATAATGCATTCAAACAGTGAATGAGGCAAAATAAACAAGAATGGACACATCATAAAAACAATTTCCAAAGTTTCCTTTTGTTAAGGGTCTAAAAGGAACAGTGCTAAAAATAAAACATATGGAAGGCTAGACATTGCACCAAATTGAGAGGCTGCTCAGAATTCCTAGCAAAAGAATATGATCATAACTCAAAAGGCATTTCTGAAGGCAAAAATGTGGAGAAATGACAAAAAGGGAAATCAATGGGATATTGTATTACCGGGCTATAAAGTATTCAAGTAGGATACATCAGGGCCAAGTTTTCTTCTAGAAAAAGTCCAATGACTTCAGTAGAGTTACAGCAATAAAGACACCAGTCCTCTGAGGAAGAGACTATTAGAGTCACAACAGACTCAGCTCCCACAGTATTCAGAGATTTGACATCACTGCAGGCACAGAGCCTTAGTTTAGCATGTCTTGACAAAAACACCACACTGTAAACATATTTTCAAGTTACAATATCCACTTTGTCTTCAACAAAAGGTGTTTATACCACAATGAAGGCAATCAAAGGGGAAAAGAAATCTAATGTAACAGCTACCTGATCAACAAGATGGGAGTTAAACAATTTTAGTTTAAGTGCTTCTTGAAACTGCCAGTTCTAGGGTACAAGAATTGAAAAACATTTTTTCATTAATTCAGACAAGTTAAAATAAAGGCAGTTACTGATGAGCTACTGTATACCAGTGACCAGAATATCACCCAGTTCACGTTGTTAAAATGGCAATCAGAAGAAAATCTAAGAGTCTTTTAGATGCACAAGGTACTACCACTTAATCAGAAATCAGCAAGACAGTAAACACCAAACATCCCATTACACCTGAAGTATAGTACGTGATAACTCTAGAGTATTTTTTCCTGTATGTGCTAACAATTTGTAAGAACAAGTAATAAGGTGAAAAAAGTTTCACAAATAGGACTTATCTATTTTAAACTGTAGAACAAGACAACTCTTCTTAGGTCTCTTATCAAGCTGGGTACACCTACAGCACAAATCAGTTCTCTTAAAAAATACAAGGTAACACAGAGCAGAAAATCCATTTTGAACTGCCCCCACCTAGATCTGCAGCCAGTATTAACTGTGACCCCTCAGGGAAGAGACCTGAGGACAGCTCAATGACAGCCTGATCAATATGCACAGGCAGTAGGAAAGGGTGGGGGGAAGCAAAGGAAATGCATGGTTGACAAATGTACCCAAGTACATTCTGGTACTGCCATATAAATTAGGGGTATGCTCTCATTTACAATGCTACATTCAGCTTCAGCCAACAATCCCCATCCCCCCCTGTGGCACCATACAGCTAAACCATCAGGGATAGAAACAACAGACAAATATGATTACTGCCTGCATGAGGCCACAGATGCTTCCAAGGACAAAGCTAACTTTCATTCTAGTGGGGCAGATGCCTTTGCTATGGAAGATGACTTAGGGACTCCCTGAGGGCTCATCTTCAAAGGCAAGCTAAATCCTGAGTCATAACGTCCCTAAAAAAGTACCAAGTTCCAGCTTAAAGATGACGAAATAAGGAAGCCAAGTGATTTCAGCATTCATTAAAAGGGCTTCAAACACAAGTGATCCACTGAGGTTACAAAATCTGCACTGACCCAGAAAACCGCTCTGGTGCAGCATGTGTCTCTGCAGATCTTAATTCCTATTTGAGACACCAAGGATTACCTTTATATGAACCAACCACATGGGAGGTGGCTTCTTCTTGGTTCAGATAAACAGTTTGTGAACCTCTGTCTTTGCCAAAGCAGATGACAGCAGTGCACCTTGGCCAGTGTATATGAAAAACACACCGGCACCTCCCACCCATCCAACTGCCAGTGCTTGCCCCTATCCTTCACAATTTCATACACCAGAACCAGAGCATCATGAGGCTGCTCAAGGGCCACTATCCCCAAAGCCTTGCTTACCAGCTCATCATTCAAATGAGCCTGGACACACCATGAAATAAAGCTCTTCCTGTTCTTCAGATGTACAAAGTTACTCCTCTTCACTTGCCTCCAGTAAGTTTGGAAAGAAAGGGATGAAAACATCCTCCTTGGGACTACAAATGATCTTTTGACCTCTGAAGCGTGACACTTGTTTTCAGCACTATCACATCATGGTTTTGCTTAGTGACATCCTCAGAAGCCAGTCTGCCACCATTAAAGAAATTCCTACAGCTGTAAATAGTGCTGAAGATTGAGTTTTCCTTACAATTTCTGGAAATCTTGTGCCACACCCATGACTGCACTCTAATTATTCAATTCAGAAGCAGGAAGGGCATATAACTTGTTATGTCCAGCCAGATCTTGTGTATGGCTCTCTAACCAAGTTGTGCACAAACTAGTGAGACCAAAATTATTCACAGAATTTCTTTGAATAATCCCAAACAGCCAATCAATTGAGAGAGTGCTAGAAATCATGATCTGCTTACCAGCAATTCTGAAACACGAACAGAAAGCTGAATGAGCTATACTTCTTGTAAAAGCTGTTTGAATCTTCACCATAACACAAGAGTGTGAATTTCACTGAGCACTGCAGACTACCTTTGAAGTCGAGTGAAAAACAACAGGCTCAAATATGGTCAAATTTAAATAAAGACAGAATATTTTCAAAGCTATCATGATTTTTTTCTCTCTCCATTACCTATAAAATGTTTACCCAATACTCCATGCATATTATCATTGCTGACAATGTAGTCAAATGCATGATACCAAAAAAGAAAATGGCTTGCTCAAGACAGACCGTGATAGCACACAACTTGAAAATGTTGAGTTTACTTTCTCTTCTTCCTCTGACAAATCCACTGACCTGTGAATTTCCTAAACCATTTTTTGTAAGCCTTTGAAGTTTTTTGCTTTCCATTTTTGTGTAACATTTTCAAGCCATTTTTAAAAATAAAATATTTTCAACAGAGAATACTGAATATGCATTGAAGCCTTCAGGGTTTTTTTGGGGCCTCTTATATTAGATGAGCATCTAAAAGTTCTGGGAAACTTTTAACTTTATGCACTCTTTTCACCAGTTTGTCAGGAATCTGTTCACAGTATTTCTCCCCACGTCTTACTCACTTCTGAAAAGAAGAGAAAAAGTTATTTCTGCAGGTACTATTTCTACTGGCAGGAGATCCAAGGGAAAATGTTAATAAAATGCTGTTCCTCTTTTTCTGGGGTACGAGACAGACAAACAGAAGTTCATGACAAAGCCCTGTGATGACTAATTCCTTTTGTTGCAATAAATGCTGACAGTTCTCCACCCCCACACAGACACATTCTTGATTTCATTAGATACTGCTCAGATGTGTGTTCTAACTGAGTATTTTAGAAGAGATGAATGTCCTGGCTGAAAGGCTGTATGGGAGAAGGCAGAGTATTTCAGTGGCCACACACAGCAGGGACAGAGCACACAATACCATGACTGTTTTAAATACAATTTCATTACCACTAATTATTTGGTCAACTCCTAGTGACTACTAAAAAATGTCTTGATACCACTTGTCAATGTCCTTTTCCTTTTCATGTACATACTCAAACCCAGACTATGACACTGCATTCCCCATTTTATCAGGAAGTGTCTCCCATAGAGCTACAAACCCATCTTGCACCCCCAAACACATACCTCATAAATCATAGCACAATGCTTGTTCTAACCTAGTGATTAAAATACAGCCCACTATCCTAAATAGGAATGCAAATTTTATAGATGACCAGGTCATTTGAGATTTGTCTTCTCTCTCCCTGCTCTCATATTTTTCAAAGTCTGCCTTGAAACAAGTTAAAGGCATCTCATCTTTAAAGAATGAGTGCTCATCACCTTCTGACAATTAAGCTTCTTGAAACAGTCTCAAGGTGGGCAAGCAGCCTCATGAAATGGCCCATAATCACTAGCCACCACAAAAAACCTTTCCTATATTATATGAAACATGAAATAGCTGGAGATACAATGAATGCAACTAGGAATTCAACCCATAAAGCCGCCTTTGTGCAACTGAGAAGCCTCAGAAATGCTTTGAAAGGCTTGAAGGAAGAAAAATTATTTTAACAAAAGAACAGAAAAAAAAAAAGAGAGAACTTGAAAGAGAACAGAAGTTCTGAAGTGTGTGGGGGTGGGAGAAGTCTTCAGTGTTAGGAACACCAAAGAGATCTCTAACTCAAAGCTACCAGAATAGTTTAAACAAGCTGAGGTGGCTGTGGCTTGATATTCTTACTTCAGCAGTGACTGTAGTTTGTTGCCCAGGGGACTACACTGTGGATCTAACTGGACTGTGGTTTAATTGGCAGAGGACCAAGAGGATGGCTACTCCCTGTACCCCAGCAAGAAGCAGGTCAGCTTCCAGGAGGCTACAGAGTTCTGTCTTCATGCCATAGCTTGCTGACAAGGAAACCACATCCTTCTGCTTGTGATTAGGCTGAGCACAGGCAAAAGGATGCAGAGAAGAGGAAGAGGGTCCATGTTTGCTATGCATGAGCTGCCCTCCTCTGCCAGCAGAGCAGCTCCCAGATGACCACCGTGGGGCTGAGATGAGAAAGGGGCCGGCAGTCCCTCCACCGTGACAGCACCACAGCTTGAAATTCCAATTTCCTCATGCTCCCCTGGGGTAATTTATGAGCCATTTTGGTTAGTGAACGCTGGCTCCTAAAATTAATGAGCGTGTCTGTTTTCAACATACGGTCAATTGCTGATTGTTCTGATGTGGTGAGCTAGGCTGATGAATACATACCACCCACAGATACAGAAAGAGCTGGGCTTTCCTGCTGCGTGTCGAGGAAAGGGAAGAGGAAAAGAAATAACAGCAAAAAAGCCCAAATAAGCCAAGTGGCAAAGGCACATCAGGGTAACCACACCCAAAAATGCACTTGGGGACCAGTGCCTATGAAAAGATGTATTCTTCCACAGCTAGGGTTTTACTGAACACTTATATCTGATTTTTTTTCTTTTTTGTAGCCAACATCCAACATGAGGTCCTATAGCCCCAGCCTTAACTGAATGTCAAATTACAGCCAAGAAAAAGCATCTATCTCCTCCTCACTACAATCACTCACTGGCATAGGTAACACCACCAATTTCTCACATTTTACTCAACTTGCCCTCTCCTACAGTAGCCCCCAGCATCTGCTTATGCCAATGAGTTCCCCAAGGAGGTGCTCAGCACAGTTGGAGACATGCATGCACTTGGCCATTTCACAGTGACCACATGCACTACCTGCACAATCACATCTGAAAGTGGGTACAGCTAGTCAACTCAAAATGTCAAGTAATAAAAGTTCTGATTTAGAATAAAATAAAAAGGCCAACCCCCCCTCATCAGTAATAAGACATGCCACTCACCAGTAAACTAAAATTTTATGCCATTGTATACATCACATGTGCACGTGTTCACCTCATGAAAAATACATGAAGATCCAAGTGGCAGTAACAGTGTTTATGGGCCCATCACCTGGAAAGACACTCCCTTTATGGTTCTAACAAAATAACACAGAAAGACAGACACACCCAGAGTCCATAACCTTCTTAAAAGAAAAAGCCCTAATCTGTATTCCTGAACCTCCAAACCCAAATTCTTGATGTCCCAAAATGAAAAGAAAATAAATTTCACCAGAACCAACATACTGGAGACCCTACTTCATCACTGGGGGTGGGGGGGGGTGGGGGGGTAAGTATCTGCCACCCTTGTTATATCTCTGTCATGTACAGATCAGGTTGGGCTCATAGGAGTGAGAGGATGAATGAGAACTGGGAGCAGGAGGTAGCTGGTAAAAGAGGAGGGGAGGGAAAGCAGACAGCACATGAGGGTGGTGAAGCAGAGGAGAAACAGAAGAGATGGAGAAGCTGAGAGTGAGAGGGAAGGTTAAAGGGAGGTTAGGGATCGACTGCAGAGTCTGTATTAAGTCAGTCTCGGGGCCCTGACGATCTCTGAATGGGCTGAGCTCTGCTCTCATGGTTTATGACACCTGCAGAACCACTTGATTGCATCAGAGTTCTTCAATTGATCACTCCATATCAGTAATATGACTTCTCTACTCACCAGCCAGCTCCTCATAGAAAGGGAAGCTTTGATGGCAAGGAATACTTTCCTGACATTTTTTATCTGGAGAAAATCAGTGTAAGAGCTGAATTGCTTTCGTTGACATTTCACAGGGAGAGCGACACGGCAGGTACCACTGCCACTCCTTGATAGCAAGGAAAAGGCAGAAAAGAAGGGACAAACACACTTGGATATACAATGTTCAGCCCTTTGAACTAGGCAGAGATGAAGGCTACTTCCAGATAAAACATGCCTGCATCCTCACACCATACATCTATTCTTTACAAGCTGTCCTGCTCCTATCCACCTTTACTGAGCAAGCACTGATGCTGCCAAAAGCTTTGCATTTGACTCAGGGGCAGAGACATGCTGGCCTTGGGATTTGGTAAGGACAGAACAGAATGCATCGTGGAAAAGCATAGGAAGCCATCACAGGCAGGACTCCATTGTAAAGACAAAGGTAAAAGATGGACATGGAGATGGTAAACTGCACAGAAACAAAAAGAACATTTTGAGCAGTTTGAGACACACTGGGCTGGATGAAATGTCTATCTAAACCTAAATCTAAAAAAAACCCCAAACAATTAAACCTTACACTCATTCTCAAACAGGAATCAAATCTGAACTGTTACTTTGGTGAGTTTTAAGATCAAAGACTAAATATTTAACTTCCTTGCACTTCTGCCTAGCATACATGTTGCCTCACTTTTGAGTACTCAGGTTTGGGGCTTTGCTTTTGAAAGCACCACAATAGGAGAAAATTCGCAAGAGATTTGAAGAAAAGAAAAACAAAATCTGTCAACTCTGCCCACATTTATAGGGAACTCAACTTCTTTCCAGAGGAGAGGATCAAAGCACAAGGAAAGATATTAAGTAGTCATATATTAACACTGCAAATGCAGAATCAAACAAAATAGAGACTGCTTTACCTGCAGCAAGGACTTCAAACTATCTGAAGTCAGCATCTCTGAATTGACAGAGTGGGGTCTGTGGAGAAGGTGAGAAATGTACTAACCATCATCAACTCTTCCCCTTACACAGTGACCCTTGATGGTTACCAGGCTGCAGAAGATGGAAAAATTCCACTATTTTTCTGATTTAATCTTGCCAAGATAACCCTAGGCCACTTTCAACTTCTTTTGGCCCATTACCTCCCCATCCTTCCAAGCCAAAGAGACACGACTTGTTAATCATGCTGGAACATTGACCTTGCTGTATTTGTCTCCATTCCTAATAGCTGAAAAGTGGGCAGACAGAAAGATTACTTAAAAAAAAAAAAACCCTGATGCTTATAATGACAATTCACAAAACCAGGGTCAAATCTTGAGCAATGCCATGTATCAGAGGGCAGTTCAGGCACAGGGCACTTCTTTAGACTCGGATCTGTAGCAAAGCAACTGTACCCTGAGGCAAATACATCGTTTCACTGGAAGTCAGCAGCACCTTGAGAAAGCAACACACACACAGAGCTAATATATTTCTAACTTCAGTAACTATCTCTTTTTTGGAACTGCCAAGACAAGTGATGCATCGATTTTCCTACAGCTCACCCTGCATGATTGGTATCAAGGCTGTGTAGGCGTCTGGTGAAGTGTTCACAAATTTCTCTGAAAAAGTAAAGACAAAGAAATCCACAACAATTCAAGATGCCGGGACCAGTACAAAAACTTCTCCTTCAGGCAGGCTCAGGCTATGCAGCCAGAATTGAAACTGAAACATTACTGAAATCTCATCTGAAGACTTTTAAAGAAAGCTCCTGCAATATCACCTGCATGTACTCAGAAAGTAACCTTTGCAGAGGTAGCAATGGCAGGGCAGGCAAAATTTGCATTTTAGAACTAGACAGAGAAGCAGCTGCAGAGATGTGAAAAGGGAAAAGACATCCATAGGTGGCCATCAAGATCCTTGCTGCAGCATGGCACAGGTGTCACTTGGGAGACCCATCAGTGACTGACATTTTCCATCAAAGCTTTAGGCTGCAACTGCATTGTTTTGGCTGAACAATTACTATCAGTTCCTGTCTCCTACACCACATCAGAATTTTGCTCATGAGGCTTAAAATCATACACATATCTGAGACATAGTTCTGCAGTTACAGGCAAGAGACAGAGGTGTCTCACCATGGGCTGACATTTGGGTCCTGCTCCACGAGCTACCCCTCTCTCCCTCTGTAAATGCCTCTCATTTACAGAGTGAGCTGCCCAAGGGAAAAACCACAAATTCAGAAACTGCCACCCATATATATTAACTAATTCATCTCCCAGAGGTACAACTACTCTCTGCAAGGCACTTGGCAAATGTCATTTTCACTGGAAAAAATCCAGGCCCAGGGGGAACTGCTTACTACCACCAATCTGTACATGTAGAACTCAAGTGCTGTATCTTCTAAATCAAGAGCTGTTTCTTCTACCTCACCAGCACAGCCTCCCAACATATTCCTCCTCCTCTCCAATGTGAAGATGTAGTGGTTTTATAGAGGGTGCAGATGCAGGGTTTTTTTGCATATAAAGTTTATCATCTAATCACTCACAGAATAAAGTGCCGAGCAACATTTGAGTAATCAGACTGAATGCATAAATATCTTGTAGTTACACAGTTGTTACAGCATATCATTTCTTAGTTAGTTTTCTGCTTTTACAGCTATCATCAGTAGTGACTTCAATGCCCTCCTAAACATTAAATGATCTCTGCAGAAATGATCTTGGGTGAGGAAGGAAGAGGGAAACATTGTTCATCCCACTGCACACAACAGTGGGCACAAATGAAGGTGATGAGCAACCATTACTTCCCTGGACCCTTTGGGATGCAAATTTCCCTCAGCCTGCTCATGACCTCAGACACAGATCCCAGCCTCTGGCACTCCCACACGTGGCCTTTACCTTTCACACCATGGAAGGTGTCACACTTTAACAACAGGTCCCACAGCCAGCACCTGTGCTCCTCTCTGCAGTGCAACAACCCTCTGCAGAAGCTGCCTTTTGAGGCCTTGCTCTCCTAGCATGGATCACATTTATAAAATTTATGAGTCTTGCTGCTGGTAGGGCAAATCTGTTGCCTTCAGTGAGATCAGGGTCCGTCCTCAGTTTCTGCACAGAGCAGCTCAGGGTGCTGCAGCACACCTGGAGAATTACTCCCTTTCTCACACAAAGCACAACTAGTCTAAGCCTATGCATGAATAAATAGCAAAGAATATTTCCCTGTCAAATGCCACTATTTTAGTGTCTACTTCCCTTTCCAATTTTGATGGAAATCCAGAGGTTGGACTTGTATAAAAGGGAACATTTTGAAAACTTTGAATCAGCGTTAACAATAAATTATTTAACACTTTCAAGAATTAAAGTTAAATGCTTACACCTTCTTGAATCAAGCATTTTGTTTCCAGTTCTTGAACCAATTTTCTCTTCCTACCCCAAAATAGCCATGCTCCAAGAAGCATTTTCTCAGGGGGAGTTAAGATTATTTCATTTTCTCATTGTCTTCTATATGCAAGACTGACTAGCTCCAGATTGTGTCCCCTGATGTAACATAGTTATTTAACTGTCAATGCACCATCATTTCAACCAGAAGAAATCACATTATGTCTTGGGAAACAAGGTCCAAGGAATCCTGCCTGCTTTGTAGAAGTGAGGGCACAGGAACACATTTTTCAATGGAAATTTTCTAGCCAGCTCAATCAGTAATTCCAAATGAAGATAAATACAAACATTTGTCATCAAAAAACAATCACTCGTACATGAGAAGTATATTGACAACAGCTCCTTGACTAATAAATATAGATTTAGCAGAGCAAGATAACAACTGGGACCCCAGATACATCACTGGGGAGGTGCTCATATTGAAGTGAACAGAGATGCTCTGAACACTTCTATGTTTCCAGAAGCTCATTTCTAACAGGGCATGTACTTCCAATAATCTGATGGTTTAGAGATCACACACTTCACTTGCCATGTAGGATATCAGCCTCACAAATACATATTCTGAATCAGCTTTTTGTTTAGTAAAGACCCTGTTAAGCATTCAAAATACCAATTACGGGACAGATGGATGAGAAAATGGGCAAGAACCGTGCAGGAATGGCCTGAAGTTGTGTCAGGGCAAGTTTAGGTTGGATATTAGAGAAAGATTCTTCACCCAGAAGATGGTTGGGTGCTAGAAAAGGCTCCCCAGGGAAGTAGTCATGGCATCCAACCTGATAGAGTTCAAGAAGCTTTTGGACAACATTCTTGTGCACACAGTGTGACTCTTAAGAACATCTTCAGGTTTCCAATACTGACAAGCAGGCAAATCACAAGGAGCCACGCCCCAGGAGAGGTGGCAGCTTCACAGTGTCCAGCATTAGAACCCCCTTCTAGTAATCTCTCAGATGTAGGCACACCTGGCATATCTAGCAGCCCTAGCAAGAGGCCCTGAAACAGCTATTAGCATCTGGCACCTACCACTGCAAGCACTTTCTCATGTGAAACAGAAGCAGCATTACCAGCCAATTCCCACTGGGACTAGATATCATGCTGTCCCCAATGGGGAAAACACACACTGATAAATTGCCTAAAAACACTGAGATTTGCTGGTTCCATGGAAAAAGCTGAAATATGAGCCACCTGCAAAAATTAAATAGGCCACATAAATAGGTCCTCATATCTCAGGCACAGCAGACACAAATAACTTACAGACCAAGCAGCCAGGCAGGGATTCTTGCTGCTGTTCTCCTTTGCCTGTTGTCCAGCAGGAGCACAGTCTCAAGCATGCATATTATAACTCAGAGCATTTCTTCAAAGCTGGCAGCCAGGGAGAGGGCAGCACACCTGAAGTACTCTTCACTCTCATCAGGCCGTGCTGAAGTGGCCTGGGAGGAGCTGATTGCAATCAGAGTCTCCTGCTGAGCCAGACGGACACTAATAGAAGGCAGTACCCAGCTGGACTGGGCTAAGACATAGTAACAGTGGCCACAAAGAATGAAGGCTCAGAAAAAAAGGATTAATTTTGAGACAGCAGAGTGATGGACAGACCATGCATCTGTGTTCAAATCAAAGAAAAAGTCTGACTACATCCCAGGGCACTGTATTCATATGTAGGTAGGCATAAGCAAATGTTCCCACAGAATAGGTTTTTATGAGTAAGCACAACAATCAAGGGCTTCAGCTCAGGATTCTCAAAAGCATTCTTCTTTATTTTTTAAAAATCAAAGCACCTTCATCTCTCATTCAATTCATATCAGGAGAGAAACACAGTAATTTACCATCAATTTTAACTGTTAGCTCTTACTGGAAGCATCCCATTTCTGGAAGGAATGAATGTCTGCTTAAGTGTTTTAGGGCTCAGACCTCTAGTCACATTTAGCTGTAGGGAGAACTGCAATGACATTCCAAACTCAGATGAGGTCATAATAAACCATGACTTTTTTTCATAAGATCTCCTTACTGCTTCCTTGTTCCCATATGACAAAAAAACCCAACCAAACAAACAACTAAAAACCAAAATCAACAAAGCAACCAAAAAGACAAAACAACAACAACAAAAAAAAGACCTTCAACAAACCAACTAGTAAGAAAATACTAACCATCTCCTTATATTAGAATGGCTTTTAGGAGCCAAGAATATTTCAGAAAAAAAAATAGGTGGAAAATATTCATAGTTCTAGCTTATTTCATATTCTGTGCAACTTCCATACAGGGTTTCATATGCAGAATGACTTTAAAATTCCTTACATATACCCCGTTACTACTTAGTATCTCCAAGGTCTGGCTGGCACAGTGCATTTCTTTGATTCATAAACGACTTGTTGTTGCTTCAGAGAGTGTCTGCAAAAAGCTGCTCAGGGTTTTTGACATTCCAAGTTCCCAGCCTGGCAGAAACAAATCGCTGTCTTTCACAAAGCCCCTTCTTCATTTGACAGAGCCCTTGAAGCCAGCGGGCAAAGGCCTGAGCTAAGACGCCTGCATCCATCGTCTCCTTTCCATCTGTTCTCCTTGTGCCTCTCCAAGAAGCTGGATCAAAGCATCCCCATGGGGACATCTCATTAAAAAAGCAACTCCCTTCCTTGACCAGGTCACTGGCAGCATTACACAAGGTTGCAAGTTCTTGTCCATCAGACAATGCTTATAAATAGCACAGGGATAGTACTCTCCTTCCATTTTTAATAACAACTGCAGAAATCTCACAGAAGGACTCCAAAAGGATGGGAAGGGAAGAATGTTGCTCCTCTAAAACACCTCTCCCTTAGACACACCTGGGCACACTAAGAAAAGGCAGCTCAAAGACACTCAATTTAACATTAAAGAGAAGAGAAGACACCAACAAAACCCCAAGGGAGTGCTTTGAGCAGAAGAACTAATGAAGCCTCATTCTCTACACATTTGCATCTCATGATTGATTGACTTCAGTGCAAAAAGAAGAGAAAGACCCAGCTGAAACTTTGCCTGCCCTTTGGGCATTTATAACAACTCTCTCCTGTGGATTTTTGCATGTATTAAGGTTTGAGTTCATGCTGTGGAGTCTCCTGCATTGGGGAATTCAGAAGGCCCTAGGGGAAGCATTTTTACTCAGCTTAGCCCTCACTGCAAAGGGAAGCCATGCCAGTACAGCAGCAGAGACAAAAAGGTGCTCTTAATTTGCTGACATGAGCCTGAGCCCATAGACAACTTCATCTTGCCTGGGCGGGACCAAATCAGACTCCACAAAAAATGATCATTTTGTTTGGTCATGAGGCATGGAAACAGAAATATTTATGACCAAACAGGTGTGTCAGATGCTCATAGGCACCATTTATATGTAATGTTTTACCCAAGAATTTGCTGTTGAAATAGCATTTTACACCTGAGACCAAGCTCTGACAATCCCCACACTTTCTTTGCCCCGTGCTCAGAGCAGCCCAGGTGGTAGGAGGAGCATCAACTCCTAAGGTCTCTCAAGCAGCACGAATGGAGACAAACTAGAGACCAAATGCTGAAAACAGAGGCCCCATCAAGCTACCAAAAGCTCACAGAAGGAACCAGCTTAGGCAGTTATAGCTGCTGCTTCTGACAAGCACACAAAAGACTGCCAGTGCTGATCATTCATAACCACTGCAAGCACAACGCTGCTGGGACCGCACCAAGCGCCGGCAGCTCCACGGAATGTCAGCACTTCAGGCTGAGCCGCCACTTCCTTGGCACACAGGAGTCCCGGGCGTTCTTTGTGCCTGAAGCAATTTTACATGAGACAGCGACAAAGTAATTAAACTTTGAATCCTCCAGAAATAGAAGGCTGCACTTGTCGTTGCCAGTCCCTCCTGCTAACAGGGAGCGTCTTGATGATGAGCGACATCACCTGGGCTCAAGGTGACAAACCAGACTTTTCTCACAAATCAGTATCCTGCTGCACCATCCAGGAAGGAGACCCCTTTTATCCTTTAAGCACTGTGCTTAAGTATTAGAGAGTTTTCTTACTCTTAATCTTAAGTCAGCACTGCAGGTGGGCAAGAGATGAGCAATGAGGTTTACACTATAGGATCTCCAAACTATGCCACCAAACACTTGCACCCTGTAAAAAGATCAGCAAGGTAATCAAAATACTGTCTGTAAAGAAAAAGGCTTACAAATCTGTCAAACCCTTCAAAATCCTGTCAGTTCTGCTTCCCAATTAAAACAATCCCATCTATTTAAAGCAATTCCTGTCCTAGTGTCTTCTTTTGGTATGATTGTCTCACATCATTTATTGACCCATCAATCCCCCAAATTCTAAGGCTGCTCCACAGCACATTGCAAAACCTGTGACTGGTTGTTTTAGCATAGCAGCAATCTTGACTGAGATTAGTGCCTGATTTTGTGCCCAGCTGTAGAAATACAAAGCAGACACTTCCTTCCCAGATCACAAAACCATATAAATACTCACGACAAGGAAACATGCCTTCACAGAAGGTGAATGAGAAGAATCCCATGAACTATCCACAATCACTCAGGTAGTCTGTGAGACTACTTAGAGTTGCTTTCTTTAGTTCCAGCTCAGTGCCTTGAACTTTAATCCTTGCTTAACCAGCCCTCTCAGTTCACAAACAAGTACCTCTACTACTAAGAGTATCCATACTACTACCAAAGAGCATCTCTACTACCAAGCCAGCCAGTCAGCAATATCATCCCTCTTTTACATTTTATTCCCCAGACCCTTTTACATGCATGTGTAGTAACTTTTCATGAGACACTTCCCTACTGCCAAATGTTATGTGCAATATGGAGCTATGTAAAACAAGTACTGTTTGTCCTTATAAGAAAAGGGATTGATAGACAGGCAGCCCTCAAAAGCTAAACAGGTTAAAGTGGAGTCACTACATTCTATAAGGGAAGAGCAAGACCAGCACATATAAAGCAGTCAGGAAAAAAATATTAAATAATTCAGATTTTATGTCACAATTACTTATGCAAAAACAAAGAGTAAAAGAATATGTGATTCAATATAGTGCATGTGAGAGAAGATGAATGTTAAGTGCTTGATATACACACACATTCTTAAATCATAAATATGAAATTAAACAAGTAGCTCTGAGAGCTGCAGAGCTAATGAAAACCTTTTTCCTACAGCTGTGAGTCTCATGGCTGGGCAGCTTCAGTGGCTGAGAAGGTGTGAATGCTGTACAGGAAGCTTTACTGGCAGAGACAATTCTGAGGGCTTTCTTCTGGCTGAACTCTGAAGTTTAATAAAGAGCTGGCCTCACACTACAATTTCTCCCTCAGTCAGGTCAAAACAAAGTGCTCTTATCTCCTATACTGGGATATTTATTTCCAGAAACTCCTTTTTCTTAAAGACCTCAGTGTCTGATAGCTGACAGGGCCTAGAGATGCAGTGGGTGGGGCAAGAATATAAAGGATCCTGCACAAAGACCACAACTTGTTTCATTCCTCTCCTTCCTGGATTTCGCTAGCAACGAGCACAACTGCTGCAGATGACACCCAAAGCCTTGCTTGCTCCAATTATGCAAACAAGAGCACACCCATCAGCATTTAAGTGCAGCCTTCATGCTCTTGGAGTTCCCCAAGAGGGAAGAGCAGCAGCTGGTCAGTTTAGCAGTCAGAAAGTGGCACCAGAAGGACCTGTGACTATTAGCTAGGCAGAGAAGAGCAGACTGGGTTTGCTTTCTCTTATTCCCCAGTCTGCCAGATTGCACAACTGTGTGATTAACCTTTAGTCCAGCGATCATCGGGTCTTTCAACAGCAGAATGAACAGAAAAACCAGCTTCCAGATGTTATTGTGCTAAGTGCAATGTGCACAAACTGGGATTAAAGTCGCAAAGAATAGTTGCTACATTTCCTTTATTGTCTGCTTTGTAAGACATAAAAAGCAAAAATAACAGATTCCACAGCCTTAAAAACTTCCATAAAGCAACATGCTTATGTCTCAGAGAATTGTCAGAAAGCCTTCAGCCCAGCAGGTTTCAACAGAGGGGTTTTGCTAGCCAGACCTTCTGCACAGGGGTGGGAGTATAACCCAGCAGATGCAGCCAGCACGGAGCATTCACAGGGTGCTACTCCCAATTCTTCTGTGAGCACATTTAGCAAGTCATTTTACCTTTCTGTCTCAATTTCTTTATCTGTGAAATGGAAATGCTGATACTTAAGTAGAGGAATTCAAATGAAGGAGTACATTCAGGCAGGCTCAAAAGTGCAACAGTACCGATTGTCAGAGACCTGAGAAAGCCCAAAATAGCTGCAAGAATTTTTCACCTATATCCTTATTAGACTAGTTATTCCCAGAGGTGAGAGACACTAACAACAGAGTCTCTTGCAGGTTTAGTCCTGTGTTAGAGGGGACTGAAGTCAGACAAGGTTAGGCTGTCACCATCAGTGACCTAAGTCCTTTACCTTACAATTAATATTAAACTTTAAAAACTACTCAGAGCATTTACCCCAAACAATTTTCACAGACATGCTTCTTCAAAAGTCCACTACTCAAACTAGTCATAAGCTACTTCACTCCCTGCTCTTCTTGTACCAAGACTGTTCTTCAGCTTAAATAGGCCTCTTCTCTTCCTGTTCTGTTTTGACTCAGTGTATTCACACAAGTCAACTCCTTTCCTTCTGTATCTTGACTCCAGCAGCCAAAGGAACATAGCCTCCGCTGAGTCCCTGTTGCTACCAAGGACTTTCTCTGAATCCTGAGAGACAAAGCTATAGCAGAACTGACCCTGCCTTTCTGCCATTATAATCCTGGTACTTATGAGGATTTTTTTCCCCTCAGGAGCACATGGTGGGTGCCTTGATTGTCAGAAAGAGTAAAACAGCACATGAAACAGGTCACACAAGTGCAGTGTCCTTTAGAGAGTATGCTCCTATGCATTATTATTTCCATTGCAAAAGGACAGCCAGAACACAGAATATTCCTCCTTGCATAAAAACACCACAGTAAAAGTCTTCAGTGCACAGGAGTTTCAAAACCCCAGCCAGGCCATGAGCTACATCCTATGGAAAGAGAGGCAAAATTCACAGCCCCCATGTTTGAACATTGGATAAGAAGCCTAAATTACCTTCACAATTACCACAAGTCCCTGACATGCATAGAGTTCATAGGACAGATGCCCTTAGACATTGCAATAGGGGAGGTCAGGATAGAAAAAAATAGCAAACACTGAGTTTAGGAGTCGTATCATGAAGAAAAAGAGAGAAGACCCATGAAGCACACATTTGCCTTCTGCACATACCTGAAGGTACTACCATGGTACTACCATGTTTACAGCAAGTTTCAACTCCAAAGCCCTCAGCTCTAGATTTGTCCTCTCCCTCATGGTTACAACAGTCACATCCCACATTTGCCACTGTGTTCATGATGACAGGCACACCACATAGTGAGCCCTCCTCGACACCTGTGCAGCTCTGGGAAGCAGCTGGTAAGTTCCTTCACCCACCCACAACTTCTATATCTGCATCCATCCATTTCTCCATCAAGGGCTGGCCCCAGCCACAGTACCACCACTCCTCCTGATTTTCAGCTCCTTCCTTCCACTCTCTTTAGGTGGGATTCATGGTGAAGCATGCACTGCCTCCCTGCCCCAAGGAATTCAAGCTTCACTGCACCCCCTCTGTAACACCTATGGCACACAGGAACTGCAACACACAAGTACTTTCTTCACACAAGTTTTGCCATAGCAGCTGACTCTCTCAAGTAGCTGGCTTCACTAGGGCATCAGAAAAGGATGTGTGAGCATCCCAGGCAGGCAATTATAGGATGACTAGTCCATGTTAAAAAAGTTTCTTCCTAATCCTGTCAGATGCTGCTTGCCTTAAGCCCTGAAGCTCTAAGATATATTGATCACCATCTCCTTTTATCCTGCACAACAGAGCTGCATTTATTCTCAAATTCCTGGGCCATACCTAATCCTACTCACTTGACAACCTGAGAGATCTCTCATGGCACCAACTTCTGCTGCCTCAGTTAGGAGTAGTGTGCATATGTATTTCTCCATTTCAGGCAACTACTAGCTTGCCAGGGAAAAAATGGACAGAACATTTCACCCAGCAAGCATCTGCTCCATGCCTTGAGTTCATCTGATGCCTGTGTATGCACACAACAGCAAATCCTGCAAAAATAACATTTCTAAGCCAGAAAACTCCACCCCAACGCTCTTACTCTAACCATAAACACACATGTTCAGGTTGCAATTTGCAACCCTCTTTTAATTAAGCCAAACTAAGACAATTACTATGCCCTTCCTCTGTACCTGCAATTATTCATCCAGTAGTGTTCCACACTAGTCATCATTCTCTTACCTTTCGTATGTGCTTCCAATACAGCAGCACCAGGCTGGAATTATCCTGTTGGAAGTCCTTCCTTCAACTCCAGGGATGCAGTTGGAGACTTTGGCACACTCAGGCCACTGCTGAATGCTCTTGCCTGACCCCTTGCATAACACAGGTGGTGGGATTTCACATAGTGCTCACTGAAACAGCCCATAGTTTATCTGGGTATCTTTTAAAAATGGCTGGTCTCAAAGTTTCAAATCCCACCTCAACCTTCTATAGCTTTCATAGGATGCTGCAATCAGTATTATTCCAGTCAAGTGCATATTATTGATTTATACAGTGGTATGATAAGCTTGTCAATGATTTCTATTCCAATCTTCATGCATCCTCACACTTTTTAATTTTTTGAGAGGGAGAAGAAAGGAAAAAAAAGCAAAAATCGCTGCTAGATATCGAGCAGAGGGTTTCAGTACAAAGTCCTCTTCCCCCTTGCTGATTGCAGTTAATCAGGAAGCCAGGAGAACAGGAGACCCATCCAAAGTGTTTCCTCCAAGCTGTAACCTCACAGAAGCCACGGCACATATCTCCCCTCTCAGGGGTACATCACAGGCAGGGCTCCTCCATCCTGTGGATTCTCTGCTTGGCTCTCAAAGGATAGACCAAAGGCCCCAAGCAGTGCCTGGGGAACTCCTCCTTGTCCTGAGAGGTTAAAAACTGATGGCTTAACCTTTATCTTTGTGCTCTGGCCTTCAAGCTAGCTCCAGACCTGTAAGAGCACTCTTCTGCTCACCTGAAAGCTGCCCTGCTCCCCCCATGGGCTCCTGCAAGGACTTTGTCACTATGCTTTCTTCACCTAGTAGAAAATCCTTGTAAAACCTCTTCCTGCACCAACTGTTGAGGAAGGAGCCAGTTGTCAGCCAAGGCTTGGTGGTTGAATGCAGGCCTCACAGAATGCAACACAGACAAAGAGTAAAAAGAAAGAAAAGGCCATGGCTTTATACAGCTGTGCTCGGAACACACCTTTTCCTTCCAGTCCTTTGTTTCCCCTGAGCGCCTCCTCCTAAGCACAGGTGGATCTCATCAGGATATCAGCACCAAGGCCCTGCCTCCCTACATTGGCTGCACAGTGAATTAAGACAGCCTGGCCTTTTGGCACAGGCTAATTTAACCCACCTGAGCACTCCTCCTCCAGCCCTGGTGGGGGCAGTCAGGCCTTCAGCTGTGAGCTCCCCTCCACAGCTGAAGGCTGTCAAAGGGCAAAAGTGGAGACAGTTGGTTTGCTCTGCTCTGCTTTTATGACTGACAGAGAAGAGATGAGGCTTCTCTTCAAAGTCCCTGTTGAGTACTTTATAAACTAGGTTGCCTTGCTCTGCCAAGCAGATTTTCAGTCTCCCTAACTGCCCACCTTCTACACCTGTGGGGCAATCCTTCTTAGGCTGTGCTGCTGTCTGTTTAGAACAAAGGGTTAGGAAAAGTCACCACTTGGTGCAGGAGCATGCAGTGGATAAGATAAAGGAGCCTTGATCTCAGCATGGCTGTGACTGGCAGCCAGAGCAGGACACAGCCACAGCACCCTTGGCTGGATGTGTTTCGGAGCTGAGGACTCCTGAGCACAATAGAGGACAATGTGGCTGAAAGAGGGAAGATGTGTGCACCAGACTTATGATGTTCATCTCTTCAGAGTCAGCAGTGAGAAGTACCTCCAGAGAGCACCTGTCTCTCTGCATTGACTGTACAGTGAATTAAGACAGCCTGTCCTTTTGGCACTGGCTAATCTAACTTAGGGGCTTTGAATTAGGCAGTGTGAGTGGAGCTTCTCTCACTCCCTCAGTAATTTCCCAGTGTCACATAAATGCTACAAAAATCACATGGAAAGTTGGATAGAGTGAGTGCATTGGAGTCACTGCCATCTGCCTGAGTATACAGCTGGGGATATTAATAATAATTTCTTCTACTGGAGCTTGAGGGGAAAAGGAGAAAAAAAAGGGAGGGGGGGAACGAAAAGAAAAAAGCCCAAGTGTTTTGTAGCTTCCTGTTTGAATTAATCTCCTCTGACAACTGCTGATTTGGGTTTGTGATTCGATCCTCCATATGTCTAGCTCTATTGGTCAATTAAGTGCAGGGGGCAATTGGGAGAAGCAGTGATGCTCGGACTGATTACAAGAGGAAGCATCAGCAGCAGTCAGGACATGCAGAGCTGGCTGGCGCACTTGGCGCTCGCACAGCTGAGCTGAGCACAGGGAGCTGCTGCTGCTTTTCAGGTCAAGGAGAATCTCCCTGGCTCCTAACAGAGACAAGACACAGCTGCCTGGCTCTTGACCATTTGTGAGCAAGGGGCACATTTCCAGGGAAGGAGTGAGCAAATGAGCACAAGGAATTGTGGGGAGCAGAGGATCAAAAACTGAATAAAAGGCTACAGAAAAATGAATAGCTTCTTCCATTACCTACTGCCGTAGAAAGACAAATACAACATAAGCCAAAATGTTATGAGCAGGGACCAGCAGAGAAAATGAGAATCAGCTTATAATAATCCAGGTTTGTACATATGAGGGAAAATAAATGGAAACCAGGATGTTAAAAGAAAAGTATATTTGAAAATTGGCAATGATCAAATAAGGGCTGTGGGATATAGTGGTCAGCAAATTAAGTTACAGATCTGCAATGCCATATAGCAGCAGCAGCAGAAAAATAAAGTTAACATAATGCTGTGCTTCATCTGCAGAGAAATCATGTCAGAAAGTGAGGAGGTACTGGCCCTCTGTACAGATCTGGCAGGACAGCACCTGGAATGCTGCCCTCAATTCTGGGCAACACACATTTACAGAAGATGTTGATGAGCACAGGGAATTCAGGGAAGAGCAGCAGGAAAAAAAAATTATTAAGGGTCTGAAAGCACTGACATATGAGAAGAGATTAAAATAATTAAATATGTATTGCTTGGCAAAGTCTAAGATTAACCATCTACAAGTGTGCAAACACAAAGGAAGTAGAGGAATTGTATTAAGGAGTATAAATATAAGTGTAATAGAGCAAAAGTAAACACAGGTTCAATATTAAGAAAAAAAAAAATCAAACAAAAAACAAACCAAACTTAGCCCTGAGTTTTTTTAACTCTCCTTGAGAAGGTGAGGCTTGTTGCTTGCAGCAGCTGTAGTGGCATGAAGAGAACAGAGTTGCAGTCATGCCTCAGTGGCAAGTCTCCACAGAAAGACCCAGAGAAGAAGGCAAAATCTCATGAGTCACCAGTGATTAGAAACAGCCCAAACTGGCCTGCAGACAGCTCGGCAGAAGCCGAGGCTGTGGCAGAACTATGGGCCAGCTGCTGCAGCAGAAGGCAGCATGGAAAGGGAACGGAGAACGATCTGTGTCTTCAAAGGTCACCCAAACCCCACTTTCCTTGGGTGCAGGAATCAGGCTTAACTTCTCAGCATCTTCTCGCTGTACATTACCCCCACTTCTCGCGTCTCCCCTCCCGAGCCAGGAGGGCCCGGGATGCTGCGGAGCTGTCCCTCCCCGGGCGTGTCCCGGAGCGCTGAGGTGCGGCCCGGTGTCACAGAGCCATCGGCAGGAGGTGCCTCCTGCGGCACCGCGACACGAGCTGCTGGCACCGCTGCAGAAATTGGCCTTGTCACTTTAAATACGTTAGACAATAAATCATCCCTCCGAGACATCCCCAAAGGAAAAACAGGGGGAAAAAATAGCGCTTAAAAGCCCTTTTCTATTACAAAGCCTCTGGGGAGCTTTTAAACTTGGAGAGTTTTTTAAGTGAATTGTATGCTTTTTTCCCCCCTTTTCCTGCCTTTATTATCAGTTGCTAACATTAGCCTTGCCTTCCCAAGACCAAACTGTCATTCAGACTTCTTTTTTTTTAATCTCCTCCCTTAGTTTCCTTCTCGTTTTTTTCCTCTCTCAAACTTACAAAGCACACACATGAATATCCATAATGTCAGTGTAACAGTCTCTTTCCCATTTAGCATCTCCTTCTAAATTGAAATTACTCTTTGCCTTTCCTCCGTATCACTCTCCCCTTCCCTGCATTTCCCTTCGCTTTTTCATTTTCCTCTGTATTTCCCTCTTTAATCTGTCATTCTTCATGTCTGGTTATACTGAAGAACTTGAACAAATTTTAAATGTTTTCCCTGCTTTTAGGACTGTGTAAATTTTGCACCTTGAACCTAATGTTATGAAGCATTCTGATGGGATTCCTTTCTTACAGAGCATATTCCTTCACCCATGCCTTAGGAGTCATCAAGCACTAACTGACCTAGAAGAGTGGTACTTCATCCCTCCATTACATCTCTCCAGTACCAGGTTTTCCCAGCTGGACTAAGGAATAATGTTTCCTGCATTTCCCAGTGCTCAGGAAAGAGCGGCTATGCAACCTATATTCCTTCATGCAATGCCTACATTGTTCTCCTGCCTACTGCTTTTATTTGGCCTTAAATCTTTGTCATTAAAACCTTGAGGAGTAAGTCCAGTCTGGTTGTATAGCTTTGTAGAGCTGTGTGGGAGAAGTGGGTAATGTTTTCTAGCTAAGCACGAGGATTTTACATCTTCAGTCACGTAGTGGATGTGTGTGGGAGAAGAAAGAGGGAATGTGAGGTAAGTGAGGGCAAATTTCAGGAAGCTGGAACTCTGTGAAACAACCTAATGATTTTCCACAGGCTGGGAATCAAAATACACCTGTCAGCATCCAGCTATCATAAAGCAACTCTTATGCCACAGCTGACCCAGCAGAGTCCTCCACAGGTGCTATGAGTTAATTTTGTTGTGTTGCACACAGGACTAACTTAATCCATTTCCCACCAAGCGGGCCCATTACACCATAACACAGGAGAGACCCTGTCACAGGTCAGTGCACACTGGCATGGGCAGCAGCAGCTATTCCAGCTGACTGTTCTTTGCCTCATTTTGGTTTTATTCCTATAGGTGCAAGCCCAAGGTGACCTTGTGGTCCTCAGTTCCTCATTGCTGCCACTTGAGTGCCAACGTTACCATGCGTCAAAGATGCGACTTAGAAAAGCACAACAGAATCTAGCAGAAGACAACAGGCTGGCAAACAATGGGATTAACCTGCCTGGTCACTGGCAACCACTGTCCTGGTGAGCAAGTGGCTGCATGGTGCTGAGTTGCCAGCTGACACTGAACCACAACACCTCGTAAGGCACCTCTCTAAACAGTAAAAACATGGTACTCTTTATTCCTAGTGGTAGGGAGACAGTTTGGAGTAGCAGAAGCAAACACACTTGATAGCTTGCCTTTGCATAGTGTTGGATTTGCCCTTTTTGGGGATGAATTAAAACAGGAACAGAAATCTGAACACTTAGTTGGCCCCACATGATAGGGTGGCTGGCTGAAGCATAGAGAAGAGGCAAAGGAAAAGGAGTGGAAAGAGAGGTAGAAACCATTAGTCTGATGCTCCTGCTCCCCTCAGGGGTGGATACTCATGTTTATAAGCCAATGGGAAAACTACTCACCTCTAGCCCATGCCTCCCCCTCCTCCATGATCCCTTCACAGCCACAGACCGAGTGGCCAAGTATCAGCCCCAGAACAGCCAGGGAAAGGGTGTGGAACACACAACCGTGGAGGACTAAAGCCCATATGGAGGCAAACACTGCATCCTGGGTGCCTGTCCAGGGAAGCAGGAGGTGGGGATGGAAATGAAAGGTCTATGTTCTGCCTAATCATTTCCGCCACACAAAGAGAGAGAGTGCGACATACACCAGTGGATCGCAGCCGTTAGAAATGAACCGCTGGTGGCTGGCAAATTGTAAATTAGAGAGCCAGAGTGAGAAGAAAGAAAATCAAAGGGGGGATGAGGTCGTGTTTTATTTCACTTGTAGCGCTTTTCAAATTCAGCCCTAACCAAACCTGATTAAAGTAAATCCCTTTTTTACGGCCTGTGGAGTCTATAAGATTATGGTGTTAATGGAAGTGTGATTCGATCCGTCAGTAATGGTGCATGTCGGGGCCCAGGCGCCTCAGACAAGTCCATTTTTTCAGATGTATTTATTGTTTTTTTTCCCCCTCTCCTTTCTGTTCTCTGCATTGCAGTGTTTAATTGAACAGTTTAAAGTAATTCTTCTTCAAGGCCCATTAATTGATTTTATTTGTGTATTCTCCAGGGGTCAAGAGGAAAATATATAATAAAACATAAACTCCAAGTCTGAGTTTGTCACAGTTCCCACCCTTCCACAATCATAAAGCACATTTCATCTTCAGTATTTCAGGTTTTTTCTCTTCCCACTCTTATTTCCATGCACTAGTACTCTCAGGTGTTAGTCTCTGTTTCATTTTTCCACTGTTTATCTCTAAAATTTGCCACAATTATTGAAAGCACAAGGCAGCAAACTCCCTCTCTTTATTTTCCTGTGCAACAAACATTATTTTTAAAATGCCCCTTTGCTTTTAGGTTCTCCAAATGATTTCCTCTGCCCCAAGCTGAGCAAATGGGAGGGTAGTGGGTTATACATATTTGTAAACCAGTGGTTCTTGAAGCTCAGGTCACTTCCTCTGCAACTGGAGGGGATTTTTGTAAGCTTCTTAGAAAACACCTCCTGAAGAGTCTGCCTCTTTCAAACTACATGTGAGCCTCAGTGTGACAGCCAAAAGCTGCTTCTTTCTGCCACTTGGTCTGCAAGGGAACACTGTTTCCTTCCCAGCCTTCCCAGCACTCAACATAAGGTAACTGGCTGCTCCAAATTAATATATATTGGGCTGGCTTCGTTTACTTCAGATACTGCGAAGCCATTTGTTTCCTTCAGCTCCCAGCTCCACTCCCTAAAGCTGGCCCCAAATACAATTTTTTTTTCAGATTCCCCTTGCTGAAGGGCTTACTCTCTGCTTTCATGCTGTTCTTCTGCAGCAAGTACATTTCTTTTAATAGAGCCTTCAGAACACAAGGGGTTTCTTTTTATTATTATTTTTAAATCACAAAATGTGCCAGGGAAATTTTCATCCTCCCACTCACCTCACTCAGATCTGTTCCACAAACTGCTTCTAGATTAATGTGAGGCAAAAGACACTTTTCCTTTTCTTTCCACCCTCTGATTGACGTGGCCTGGGTGAAACATCATTGCCATAGCTAGGGCAGTTCTCTCGGTGTTCAGCCTTACCAGCTGGTTTCATACAATCCTGAGTTTGTTTTGAAATTTGACATGGCGTAAAATACCGGATGGGATCAAATCCAAGATAAACCTCTTACCAGGAGACCTCTTGTTCTGTGTCCTCCTGGCTGCAGGAAAAAAAAAATTCTACACTACAGCTGATGGAGAAGTTACAGAGGCAGAATGCAACTACCCAAGAGTGGAACTTTGCCTTGTGCCCTTTACTCTTGCAACAAGTATTCTGGCCAGAACAAAACATATGTACCTAGAGGTATGCTCAGACCTAGGGCATTGTTCCCCATTGTCACTGGAGTGGACTTTCCTGGACTGCCAGCTTATGGATTGGCAGGTACTTGCTCTTTTGACAAGACATAGGACATTACTGGGAGGTGAATATGGTCACCTGGTTACTTCTAGGAAATTTGCCCATTGTGTCATGTTCTTCTCTAGTTATCCTATCTTCTGGCTCTAGTTTTATGAGTGCATTTGGAACCACTACCTTGCCTTTTCACACTTATTTCACAACCTGCTTTCTTGCTCTGCCCAGATATGCTCTGCTGAGGTATCTCTAATGTCTCTGCTGAGATATGCTCCAAAACACCTCTGTCCAGTGATTAGCCTCTTCTGCAGCAAACGTGGCCATCTCACTTTCTTAAAGGAAGGCAGTGTTCTTAGCAAGACAGTATTCTTGTAACAGGGGCTTCATCTATTTGGAAGTATGATGATTTTTGGAATAAAGAAAGGAAGTTCTCTTGAAACGATTTATCTTCTGTGATTTAAACATAAATCATTATCTATCATTTTGCTGTCTGCAGAGACCTGTGTCCATGGTACAGAGCTCCATACTGTAGCTCTTGACCCTGGACAGTAATCTTCTTAACTTTCAGTTACAGCCAGACTCTGTCAAACAAGATTAAAATAAAATTTCCTCTGTGCATACACATAGAAATATATAACACCATCCTCCCCATGGTCTCGTGTCAAGATTGAACACCTCTACAAGTCCATTATCATCTGAATTCAAAGGATCCATCTCCTCCTCAAGAGCTTTCATCCTGATCCATCTTGGTGTCTTTTAGCAATGGTTTTACTCTTTGTATTTCAGCTATAATTTCATTTCAGCATAACCTTGACCTGCCTATGCTACCAGAGCAGATCTCCTTCGTCTAATTGTTCTCCCTCCCCCATATACATATGAAACTCGGTGTCCTCCCTTAGCTAATATAATACAAAGGAATCAATCTGGCAGGCACACATACTTGCACAGCCTCAGCAAATTAACCTTGCAGAGTAATTAGGGCAAGCGCCATGGTGTGGGTATCATGGCCTCATTTTGCTGCTTGAAGCATTAAAAAACTACCACAGCACAGCTACCAGTTAAAATCAATAGCCCACTGCATCAATGAGAACAAAGCTAACCAAGTGCTTCTTTGCTCCCATGTTGGGCCATAAGGGTGCACAGAGCAGTCTGGAGGTTCTGGAGGTCGCTCTTGTCAGAGCTTTGGTGGAGGCCAGGCTTGAGGAGTGGGTGCTCTTCAGTGGAGGCTAGAAGTTCTCAGAGGCTGGGGCAGAGAACAGATTCACTGGAAAAGATCATAAGAAGTTGCCAGTCTCTCCAGGCCTGTCATGGCCTAGGAGCCACAAAAGTCAGAGAGCTCCTATTTGCATTGCATAATTGGCGGAGCCTGTCACAACACAGCAAAAGCCAGCTGCTGCTTTCTGCTCAGAGCTAATTCCACCTGATTTATTTAATATTGTAATGAATATAATCCTTTCTTGCCAGCCTCCTCCCCACACACTCAGCCAGCAGTTAGAGACAGCAGACACTGCAGGCAAACCTGCACAAGCAGGTGGTGTGGAATGCCTTGGCTCTTCCAGGGACTGAGCAGCTCAGCGCTGTGCTCCAGAGAGAGCAGTGGGATGCGTGCTGGAGAAATGCAGCCATGCACATTGTTTTTTCACACCTAGGAGGGGCTTCAAGATCTGCAGAGATGGCAAATGTGTGGATAACTAGGTGTGACCACAAGTGAAGAACAGAGCATAGCACTGCAGGAACCCTCATTTCAGACAGACCAGGAGAGGTTAAAAGAGATGTTGTGAGGGATCAGAGATGTGCAAGGGGGTGGAAAGGGATGATACTGAAGAAGTAGGGTAAAATAAAGCCAACTTGCTTGAGTAAAGATGCCAGCAGAGATGGTGCCTTAGGACACAGCATCTGGAGGAAGATCTGCTGGCAGGTCTTTAACAACTTCTTCCAGTTGAAAAAAAATAGAAAAGCCAAGTCCATTGTAATCTACCAGTGACTAAGCCAGGGGTAGAAATGTCTGAAAATCAAAAAGGTCTGGAAGGACAGTAACTTCTGATGAAATTTGGCAATCGTTTAGCTCTGAATCTTCTGCCCTGCCAAAGTGCAAGCAGGTAAGGCCAGTAAGAAAACAAGTTCTGCAGGACAATGGTAGCTTCAAGAGCTGGACCAAAGATTGAGCTTTTGAGAGAATAAATCACACTGTGGCTATGAGCAATATCTACAAGTGCAGCTATGGAAAGAAGCAAAAGAGAAGGGAATGGGAAATACTGCTACCCTCATGCGGCATCTAGGGATTGCATCTAGAGGGAAAAAGGAAGCCTCATAGTCCTAGACTCTCTTTGCCAGGGCAAGACCAAAAGAAGACATGCAGCCCAGCCTTTCATTCAACAGCAGAATCAATACTGGTTTCAAATTAGGCTTTATAATCATGTTCAGTGGGAACTCTGACAGGATGCTCAGAGAATGAGACAGCATTCAGGAGGGCTGCTTTGGTGTCACAGCTGTAGGGAACAGATACAAAAGATGAGAAAGGAGTCTGGAAACTGCTGAGAGACAGACATGTTTAACTAAGAGAGGATGAGCCAGACAGAGAGAACCAAGAAGTCTAGGATGTGGAGGAAGAATACTGGTCCACAGGAAACAAGTGTCACAAGTATTTGCTGGCTCTGGAAACATTTCATTTGCTGTTCCCGCCACAGAAATGGCTGGTTACCCCCAGACAATGTGAGCCCTTATGTTTTATGCCAAATTCTGCTAACTGACCTGATTTCAGATCCCATGACAACTGAGAATTTGCAGAAGGTGGCTGCAGTTGGGCAGATTGTCTGTCACATTAATACACAACCATAATTTTCAGCTTGTAAATTGTTAAGGGAGATATTTCATGAAATGAATGCACAAACATGGAGAAAAGGAGTTCTCTTTGGAGCATCACATACTGCTGGAGTTGTTAAGTAGTTGGTTAAATCCAAACATTCTTCTTCCTGCCCATTTTAACTGTGTGCTTTCCAGAATTCAGAATAATTAACCTACAACACATCCAACAGAAAAGCTGTGCATAGGAACTGTCACTGATGCACGAGCCATGATACTGAAGGTACACTCTCATCCAGATGAGCTGCCACCTGGAGTGGACAGATGGAGATGAAGGGGAGGAGGGATAAAAGCCAGTTGAGTGAATGGTTTCATTAAGCTGCAAGGAGGAAGGAAAGTGTTTAGAACTGAGAATCAAGAGTTTTTAGACACTTTTTGTATCACTCAGTGGAAACAAGGACCTTTGCCCCGTCCTGAGGAGAAGTTTTGTTGGTTTCCTACCAAGAAAGAAATAGTGGTACAGTAACATTCTGACTTTACCCTCCTCCCTGATCCTTTGGAAGGGCCTAGGGAAAGTCATGCTCCCCCTCCCCATCCCTCCCTTATGACAGACACAGAGCACTCTGGGGCAGGTCTTCAGAGAATTAGATAGTTTAGAACACCAGCCAGGGTGGAGTGGCTCAATAAAACTGCCAGTCTCTCCCATTAATACCAGGTCTTTGAGTAATAATCCCAGGCTCTCAGTGACCTGGAACACCAGCTATGCTAACAACAAACTTAAAGTCACAAAGACGACTAAGTGTGAAACCAGATTTAAAGATTTAGTAGCTATTCTCAGCAGTCTCCTGTTTAGGCAAAATGCGTCAAAGGCATTTGGAAACTCTGAGAGGTGCCCTGAAATGGTAGTTGATTTCATGACTGACAATGACAAGCAAAGCAAGGGGCTTATCTCTGAGACAGAAGAGAGCAGAAGGAATATTGCCACCAGCTACAGGGAAGAGCGGATCAGAGTTCCCAGGGAAAGCACTGCTCCCTCTGCCAGTGGAACCTGCCCCATCCTCCTCCAGAAAATGCATTTCAGAGGAAGGAGGGAAGGATTTTGAAGGGGTGAAAAAAGGCAAGGTAGAGGACTGTCATTGGGGATCTCGGTGTTTGCAGGTTCTGTGGCTACACACCCTCTTCCCCTGCCCATTACAGCTCACAGACACTCCAATCTACTCAGGTAATGACTGGAAGAAACAGATTTCCTATCCTTGGATCTGCTGCCATTCCTGAGTTTGCAGCAGACATTTTGTAATCAGAGAGCCTGTCAAGAGAGACAAGAGCCTTTAGCAGAAAAGAAAAGTTAATTGCGGAACAAGGGATTTAAAATCTGTGCAAAGGGGGACAATAAAAGAAACAATTATAGAGTTTAACCACTGCTGCTGGCATGGTGTTGAATGTCATTTGTCCTTAGCTACACTGATACAGTTAAACTGCGCACTCAAGGCTGATGTTTCAGTTTGCTGGTGATTTTGGAACATCAGCAAAAGTTTTGTTTCAAATTAAACCAAATAATTTTTTCTATTTCAGGCATTTAATTAAAAATGATTAGAGGTTTTATTTAAAAGAGAAGTTGCTTCCAATTGACACAAACCCAAGAATTAATTTTTTTTTTTTTTTTTTTAATGGAAAAATGGAACATTTTTATTTTGGAGGAATTTGGGGATACTACTTTGAGAGCTGTCAAAATAGACACAAAAGTGGCCATGTAGTCAGCATTTATTACCCTGCTTTATTCTGTATGCATTCAGATACAAACCCAGCTGAGACCGTAGCAGTCCATTTTCACAAAGCAGATTTAGGGCCAGTGTTTATTTGCCTTTTATGCACATTTCTAAAGGCATATTTGCTAAGCAGAAGTGTGAGAAACTACTGCTTGACCTGAAGCATCCACAGCTGGCTGGAGGAAGCAGAATTTCTCCTACTCTTGCTCCAAGTAACTATTAGTGGTTTGGCATTACCAGGATTAAATTGTAGCATTTCTGCTGTAACCTGCTACAGAGAGCAACTCAGGGCCACTCTGCCTCCCCAGGTGGCATTAGGGAAACACAACCTGAGTACTGTGCCTTTCACAGAGGAAAGTGGCAATCTATTTTATGTATTGATGTATGGCAGAAACCATCTCAAGCAGCTTGGGACTCCATCTACACACAGAGCTGTAATTGCTTTGTCCCTTGGCAAAGGTCTGCAGAGGAAGGGCAGCTGAGATTTACTCACTGATTAAACTCCAACATGACACGTACACATCCGACTGTAACTTTCTTGCAGTTGTATTTTACACCCCCAAAAGAGAAATTCAAGTAGAAATTATCTGAATTCCATCTGGTCAGATGGGGTTGTTCCTTGAGATGCCTTGCAATCACTGTTCTCCAAGCTAAGTCTAAAGGAAAAGGGCAGTCATTTGGAAAGAGTTCATCTGGAATTAAGCACGTCATGCAGAGAGATGAATTTTGCAGGTGTTGAGTTCTCACAGCTACTGCCCCTCATAGTATCATTTGGGTGTAAATGCAATAGGAATAATAAGGCAGGTGAAGGGATGTTGGACCCAGGAGGGCAATTACCCCAGACTTTAACACTAGCATTCCAGGAACAATAGAGATTCCTTAGTAAGATAATATGGAATGAGTTTTGAATTAGTCAGTCTTGGCACCTAGGAAATCCAGAATAACAAAAATCTTTATTATAATTTAGTTGGTCTTCATAAAACCAAACAACACGCCTATTTTTTATGGCTTAAAACCACCTTCAGGTAAAGTGAATTTTTTTGTCATTCCGGTTTTTACAGGAGCTACTAAAGAAAGGCAGATAAAGCAATTTGGTTAAAGCTTCACCAGCAGTTTTACAGAGAATATTGGATATGAAAGGTCCTGTTTGGAGCCATCAGAGTAAGATGGTCTGGGTGGGTCAGATCTGCCCTGTGGCTCAGCTCCTTCTGGCCAGCCCCTGCTGGAGGAAGGGTGAATGATAGCAATGCTGTGAAAGCTGAGTGCCCCTGGGCACAGCCAAGCTCCTGCTACCATAAATCCCTCTTGCTCACACCTCCCTGCAATCTGCAAAGCAGGACCCAAAAGTGTCATCACACCGTGCACTCATCAGAGGCAGACACAGCCAGCAGTGCAGAGTGTCAGCCAAACTATGTCCACTCAGGGGCAGGAAAACTTAACTGGGCAGTTAAGAGCTCTTTTCTTACTGTGTAGTTTGGGAGCTGGTCTGCCAAAAGGAGGATGTTAGACAAGACTCAGCTTCTGACTCAGACATATTCAGCAACACCTGTGTTTGTCAGGGAAAAGTATCCTTTTGATACATTTCCTTTTGTCCCATTCTTCTCTGTTTGAAGAGGAACTGTCTGTAAATAATTTAAGTGCATCCCTTGCTGGCTGTTACTGTCCCAAGGTCTTCCTTCCATCAGTATTCTCCAAAAGGAAGCATGCTTCTTTCTCTCATAATGCACTAACTTTTTCATTGCTTCTTTATGCTCACTTCTCACCAATCTAAATAATGGATCAATTGAGGTTTTATTCTTTGCTTTAATTAGGTCTTGAATTTTGAGAGTATTTTACTGTAATTACTTCATTAAACGTGAACTGAAAAGCAAAAACCTTCCAAAACAAAGTAAGCTGTGTTTGTGATTTTCTATCATTTTTTTTTAATGACACATAAAGGCAAACTCAAAACTCTAATAGGCTATGGCATTTTTCTCTCAGCTCTGTATCTGGGTAAATACTGACAGCTTATGCTCATTGTTTCAAACCAGCAGAGAGAAGGAAAGAGAGGGGCAGAAGGGCAAAATATGGCTATGGACCAACTCAGTCAGCCAGTCTCTGATTTACAGTGGCCTCAGCATACTAAAACAGCTTTTATTACACATCCACCTGACTCTTATGCAATTGCCTATGCCCTTGGTGCTTTATTTCAGGCCAAAATAATAGGTTATGGAGGTACCTAGCTTATACCTTCCTCTTATCTGAGTGTGAACAAGATGGCAGAAAACCAGTACCACAACTTCCTACCAACTCCCAATCACACCAGAATAATTCTTCTCTGATGGACTCAGCAGATTTTTGATCCTTTCTCCACCAGCTGACAACTGTCTGACACGCAAGGCAAAACAGAGCATCAGATCACAAAGCTTGTATTCACAGAGAGGCAAGTGGGAAGGAGAGGGTGCAGGGAGGCAGGCAATAGGCTGAAACAGGAGCAACAGCTTCTTCCAGTTTGAGAAGTCCATGGTCAGATGTTGGTTAAGTCAGGAGAAGTTTCAATAACAAATTGAGAGGTTCCCAAATGGAAGAAGTCTGGTTCCTCACACTTTTAAAAATATTTCTGGATTTTTTTTTTGCTTGGGGAAGTGAGGGAAAGAGGAAGGGAAAGAGGACATGACGGAGGGTGAAGATTGAGCCTGCTTTTCCCTCACTAAGATTTGACTCAAATCATGAAATGGAACATTTTAGAATCTTAGTATTTCTCATGGTAAAATATGAAGCAGGAATGTGCATTTTCAGGATACTGTCATAACAGATTCCGTATCAAACAAGTCAAGAGCATGAGAAGGAAGAGGACTGCTATGTAATGCATTTTAAAATCATAAAAATCCCCTTCACAATCATTCCTTCTCCCTGTTCCCCTGAGACTTCTAACTTGGATAGCAAACTGAGATGCAACCAGGAAAACATACATCTAATGCATCAAGATTGCTTCAGTTCTGGATTTGTACAGCCCTTAGCACAAAAAGATTAATTCCCTTGAAGATTAATTGTTTTAAGCACTTATGCCAAACCAGCAAGAAGCAAGAATAATTGCAGTCTGAAAAATCAAGAGGATCTGTGAAGAAGTCCAGGAAGACTCTACAATGCCATAAATCTCAGGGTGCAGATCTTAAAGTTATATTGTGTAATAATCGTAACAAGAGAACAAGGTGTTTTATGTATAATTTGATAAAGCACCCCATCTCAAAATTATTAACACAAATCCAGTGGTGTCAGGTCAAAAGGTCCTGCTAGCTCCCAGACCATGTCTGATACTGGCCACAAGCAAATGCCCTATGAAAGGGGGGCTATAAAAAACCTCACAAGAATACAGCAATGTTTCTCCCCAGTGTATTCTCCCAGCATACAGCAATGTAAAGCCTAGGGACTTCCTGAGCCAATGTTTACCTATATATTTGAGTTTAATAGCCCTTGATGGACTATTCCATGCACTTCCTAATCCTTTTTTGAACCCATTCTTACTTCTGGCCTTACAGACAACCCGTGGTGACAATTTCCCTACTTAATTGTATAGAGAAGGTATAACACAATGTGAATATTGCAACTAAATGAAGGCTAAAGGGGAAAATGATAAGTCTGTGAGCAGGATGAGAGAGAGAAGGGGAGGAAATATTTTGCATGATTAAAGGGGATATGATAAGGAGTGACAGGCTGAAATTATATTCAGCTCAAAGAACAGAAAAGATCTCAGTCTGTTGGGTAGTTATGTATGCTCCCAGTGGATGTGTTGATAACTCCACCTCAAACTGGACAGGATAATTCACTCATCTGGCAGCACTACCTGGGGCTATCCTGTTCTGGAAGGAACAGCAAACAGCCTGGATATAAAAGCAATTTTTCAAGCTTAGAATAAATTTTTGTAAAATCAAACACAAATTTTGAAAGGAGGAAAGTTTTCTAAAAAGAAGTCTTGGACAGAACTCCTACCTGCTGCAACGGAGAAGGAAGAAATACATTACATTTAATGCTGTGAAAGGGCTGCAGGGTGGAAAGGCTGTCTCTGGCCATAGAGGGAGGAGGCATGTGGTACAGATTGTTGTGGGATGACTGATGCCAATGGCTCTTCGCAAGGCTGCGTTCGATGCTGTTTTTCTTAATGTGTTCGCTCCGCTCTGCTGCTTGGTTGGTAAATTTTTGTTAGTCAAACTGGCCAAGAGGGAGCTGGATTAGTACAAAGGGAGGATTGATATGGCTACCATGGCTGAGACCAGAAACATGCATGCACATATGTGTGCACTCACACAAATTTGGAGTGGAGGAATCCCTTAGGCATCCAGCCTATTAAGTAAGGAGAGGTAGAGAATGAGAAGTTTTATATTACCACTTATAGAAGGGTTCTTCATCTGTCTCTGGAAAATGCCAAGATGTTTAGGAGGGAAAAAAAGAAAAAAGAGGAACAGATCTCAATTTTTCTGAAATCTCAGTATTAGAGCAAATGGGCTCCTGATTTTTTTCCCAGCTTCCATATATTCTGAAAAGCATTCCTATCCCACAGATAGTGCTGGGGGAAGATGTTCCCAAGGCTTTTACAATCCTTATGAATTTTTAAACTCATGATCAGCTTGTCTGGCTCTCCTGGATCCCATCCTGGAGGTACTGTTGGCTTAGAGACCACAAGGTTACTCTCAGTGTCCTGCTCAGCCCATGGCCCTTCTACAGAGTCTGACAACAAAAGGGAGTCACTTTGAATTTATAGGTTTTCTGATGTGAATTGCTGCCCACCGGAACTGGGTGGAAACGACCAACTCATTTTTTATCCCATAGGCTGCTGCATGATAGCAGCTTCCAAGTTTGCTGAGCTGGGCAGGATTCAATCTGGCAAGCTTTACTGCTACACAATGGCTTTCCATTTCACCTTTGAAGGAAAAATTATCTAAAGTGGTTCTGCCTAAATCAGAGCTCACTTCTACCCCCCTTCCTTCTCCACCATATTTCAGGACTGAGCGTGACATCTGGCATGACACATGGGAAACCTGCAATCTAGATAACACATCCATCTTTATAAGTGAAAGACATCTATATATTTCAACATAGAGTAGGAAAGGCTTGCAGCAAGAGAATCCAGCAACCTGGCCAGGCACTCTGCATATTTTATGAATGTCAGCATTTACACTACCTCAGCCAGTGGAAAAATAATGCTCATCAAAGTGGTCTTGAGGGCACTGACTTGGGCAGCAGAGACAAGTATTTCTGGGAGAGGAGACTTTAACTGTGTTTCATTCTTCTGCTTCCCCCCATGCTTCCTGGCATCTCCACAACTGTAGTGACTCACAGTTCTGCCTTCCTTTATGGAAGAGGGCGAATGTTCATACACTGGGCAGGGCAAGTCCCCAGCTGCTGTGCTTCTTGTGCTGCCTTCTTGCAGCCATTCTGCACGTGCTGGATGCACAGGGCTCAGTGCAGCACACCTTGAAGCCCTGCCCTCTGCAGCTCTTGGTGCATATCTGTCTCATTCCCCATCTCCCTTTGTGATCCATGTTCCACATCCACCTGCAGTCAAGTCCTTGCTATTCTGACCTACTTTGGGCCTCATCACACTTGCTGTTACAGACTGTTCCAGGCTGCTGTTTCAAAGCCATCTCCTGCACTGTAGTTACATACAGCAGCTCTGGGGAGGACAAGGAATGCTTAAAGCCCAGGAAAGCTGAAAATTACTACCATTTGGTTTTGCTGATGAACAAATAAGACACATGGGCAAATATCACTGTCTTCTTTGAAACATTTAGAAGTCTGACTGAGCATAAGAGCAAGACATACCAGCCTATTTCCAGCTGAATATCAACATGCACAGCTTATGGTTACGGAGAGCAGCTGTGGTGAATTCAGCCACGGGAATTCTACTGCCTCCTTCTCCTTATATGCAAAACCAGAAAAATTAGGGGCCATTCTCCAAACAAAGTCTCTCTGGCCAACACCTGAGGAAGGCAAGGTGAATTAATATCCCACTGGTCATTAAATTTGGAGGTAGTTTCTCTGCAAGGGAACACAATTTGAAGTTCCTCTGAAGCTCTTAAGATTCTGTGGATGTGGGAGCCATTTGGACAGGAGAGCAAACTATTTATGTAACACACACTCCAGGCTTGCTTCCAAAATGCTGGCCTTTGATCAGGAAAAGACATTATCCAAAGCCAAGCCTACAAACACCAGCAAGAGTGCCAGAGTGGCCAGATGGTGCTCGGGTACCACTGCAGCCCCCTGGACCGATTCCCTTGCAAACACTGGCAACTGTGATGGGCAAGGACGCACCCTCCCTCCCCATCGCTCCTCTCATAAATCCAGCAAGGTGTGCCAACTTTCCCCAGCAGCATCAAGCACTCCTGCAGCTCCCTACTGCTCCTCTCGTAAGCACAGTGCCAGTGGGCCCTCACAGTGCCAAATATTGCTGCATCTTCCAAACTGCTTCCCTGTCAAGCACTGGCAGAGGTGCTACGACAGCGTCGCTACTGATCCGCTCCTCCTTATCCTTTCAATTGCAGGTACTGGCAGTGATGCCAAGGCACTCAATTGGTGCCAGACATAGATAGAGATGCTTTGTGATAATACCTTCTTGCAAGAAATGGCAAAAAGACCCAAGTATCCATATGGTGCTCTAATAACCTTCCCTTGCCCTTTATGGCTCACAAACACTGGCAAGGATACCGAGCTGCCCAGAGCAACCTTACAAATCTTTAAGGTACTCCCTAATCAGAGGAAAAAGAATCCTTCAGTGCTGCTGGCAGGTTGTTTCACTTACTCATATGTAGTTCACAGCCATCTACAAGTTTATAAGCAATGCTCTTAAAATAACTACCATCTCTTCTGTCTTCACCACCAGGAGAGCCGCCCTGAGGAAACCCCCAGATGTACACAGGCAATACCCCTAAATGCTACAACACAAACCAGTGCTGCTAAACTGAGCTTCTTCACCTGCCTGTTTAGTGTGATGGGTTTGGTGGCACACTGTGTTTCAGTGGCCCACTGGTTGATCATTAGTGGCAAATGCCTAAGAGTTTGGTGCATGTATAAAGAAGGAAAAAGAAATCACAGCCCAAGTAATGTCTTTGAGAGCTTATGCTAATTAAAAACTTAGGCGGTTCCTATCTTTTCCTACTACTGCTGTATATTCCTCATTGACTCACAAACCAAAATTGAGCTTTGGCAGGCTAAGAGGAGAGAAACAGATTTTTTTCTAATACTGTCACCTGAAAGCATTGTCCCTGCTTCCCTCCAGTGATACCACTTGGCCTCTTTGGCCAGCTACAAACCCATGCTGCTTCCGCTTGTAAAGGAAAAACCTGACAGAAGATGAAAGGCTGCTTCTGTGCTCCAAAATGCCTCATACTTTGATTAAAAATGTTTTTGTCAATTAGAGATTGATTTTTGCTGTTCATTAAAGTGATGGATGTCAGTGCTGATGGAGGTGATATTTTACCCTGCGGTGGCCTGCTGTATAGATGGGTAGGAGAAACCGGCGGCTCCAGTTTGCTGGAGTGGAGCTGATGGCCAGGACTGGGATAAAACAGACCACTCAGAGGATGGAGAAATGAGTGTCATAGTGCTCAGGGAGGAGCAGGGGAAAGCTCTCATTGCAGAGTTTTGCAGGCAGTCCTTACCACTTTATCTTTCTGAAGGCACAGTGGAGGCTGAAGATAGAGACAGAGATGTGGGGTTTTTTGGAGGGTTGCACAATGAGGATGAAGATATGGATTGTATAAATGCCACAAGCTACTAACTTTTTTACATGCAGACCATGCAAAATTTGCAAAATTTCCCCAACCCAAGCTGAGCTTCTCCTCCAGGAACTCACATCCTGACACTACCATCAAAAGGATATTCCCCAAGAGGAAGAAAGGGCTGTCCTTAAACTGCATGGGATAGGTTCAAGCTAAGATATAAAAAAAGCCAAAAGCTTCACATACATAACCCATGGCTGTATTGCAGTTTTCCCAAAATTAATCTGCTTTTATCACTCACTTTCTGCAGGGCAGGGCCATATCTTACTTTTGTTGCTACCAGAGAGGGTAAGATAGGAAGTTACCAGAAGCTGCATTTTTTCCCAATCCTGTACCCATTGTGCTTCTGGCATTATTAGCCCAGGCCATGTGAAGGAGGAAAATCAGGAGTCATACACATGAAACAGTGGAGTCAGACCATCTACTGGAAGCAGCAAAGCACACACAAATAATAAATCTTCCTGGGGTTGGATCTCTCCAGAACTACCAGTATCTGTAGAAGAGAGTTTGGGCATCCATACATCTTCAGAACTATGATACAGCCTCCTGACAATCCAGCTGGATTTTACAGATTTTTTCAACCCACTGCACACCCATCCATGCTTTTGCAGGCAAGGGAAGAGAAAGAAATGTGACCCTGCCCCAGAGGACAGTCCTGATGCAGCAGGAATTCAAAAGCACAATTCAGTGGCCTGAGAATAGTCTCCATATAAAATATCCCAGTCTCTGAGAAAGCCATCTGGGACTAGCAGCTACATGAGATGTTACAGCAGCTTCACTCTTTGCTGGGGCAATAACAGGAGGATTCAGGTGTGCACAATGTTATGATTACATTAAATGGGCTGAATAATGCCCTTCATGCCTTGCTATCCTCCTGCCTTCAGAAGGGACGTAGAGCAGCCACATGGCAAGCACTAATGCACAAGGAAGGGCTGAAACACAGCTCTGCAAACATTCAGCTGCTCCCTTCCACTGCTGAAATCTGTTATCTGTAGGTCCCCCATCTCCTTCAAGTTCCAGTTTTAGAAGCAAACTGTGTGTGCATATAAAAACACACACACACACACAGAGACACATGTATTTGTATGCTGATGAGATCGTTAAATTTATCAGCTCTTCAATTCATTTGAGGTTCGTTATGGAGCTGCAGCGCTGCTCCTTTCATCTGGAAATGGAAAGGGAACGGCCTTTACCCCTTTCTGGAAATTAAAGCGAAATGGGTACCATTTTATTTTAAGTGCCCATTAACTAAAGCGTAACTGAAACCAAGTTACAATGGGTGCCTCGGGGGAATGAACATAGGAGAGAACACACACACACACACTCACACACACACACACAGACACACACACACCCCAACAGCAAATGGCAGCAGGCACAAAAACCAGGGGAATAAACATCAAAGCACTTCACAGTGCAGTGAGAGTTAAAAGCCTATTTTACACCCAGAAATGGCGAGAGATGCGGGCCCAAGAGCTCTTCAGTGCCTTTGAAAGACCCATTTAAGTCTTATTAAAATATTACCTGCTTTTTTTTTTTTTTCTTGTGCCTT
>VZRX01007307.1:205378-368248 GCA_013398075.1 Notiomystis cincta | reverse complement strand
TTTTTTCTTGTGCCTTTTACTGGATTTAAACTCTTAATTCATCTTCCGTAATTTTTTCTGCACTGGGCTATTGTAAAGGGGAAAAAGACTCAATACTGTTAGTAAAAGGGATCTAATTGGTAACTTCTTTTCATCTCAGAAGCCCCCCCTCCCTCCTCCACCTCTCATTTCTTACAGGTTGGGTCATAGCAGCTTTCTTAATCTTTGGAGATTATTCTTTTGTGGTTTGATGAGACTTCACTAGACTCTTAAATCTTTTCATTTCACCTCATTTAAATATTTTGGCCAATTGCTGAAGTTAATGATGATGAATAGGATTAAGATTAAAGGCTTAAAAGGGTTAGGAGGAGGAAAAAATATATTTCATTTCCAACAATGCATACAGAAGTCTCTTCTCCTCAGTGTTGCATTACCTCTCTGTTAGGGCTGTAGCTTGTAGCTCTTGGCGAGTCTCTGACATGGCTGCATCTGTCTGTCTCTCTGCAACATCTCTTTTTGGCACCAAGTTCAGTAGAAAAGATCAGGACCTTTGCACTGTCTTTGCATATTCTCACTTGTTCTTTGTGCTGTCTGCCTCTGCTTGTGCTCTGTCTGTGCTTCCCTGACTTGTTCTAAACCCACGTATCTGAGTATAACCTTTCAAAGATGTCATTTCAAATAAAAAGACCCTGCACATTTATATAGACAAAATTATCCTTATCATTTTGCACAGCAATTTAGAAGACAACCAGCCTGAAACTCTTGTCTGTGCACAGTAAAACCCTTTCCAAAGGAAAAAAATCTTCTCCTTTATTATTCTTTAACTCTTTTCCATATATTGATTTCCTCTGGTACAAAGTTGAAAATTCATCCTCATAGTATATGAAACCACAGAAATTGGACCAAACTGGAAATCTAGCTGCAACTAAATAAGTCATATTTCCCTATCAGTCTTTTGCTTAAAAACATAAATATAATCTCACAGAAATTGCAATTCTAGGAAGTCTTAGATCAGTTTGGACAGGCTTGAGGCCCTCTGGCTGCTATTTCAAAATCAGTGGAGAAGAGAGCCCATCAAGTGTCTTGGGTGGGTAATACAAGCTGCCAAATGAAACCAGGCAATTCTCTGTCAAAGCCAGCTTTGCCAGGTAAATTGTGAGCTGCTGGTACTATACCTCAACAAAAATCTCTCCTCTGATACAGACGAAGCAGCAAGGAGAAGGTGGGTGGATGGCCAGCAGTCAGTTCCAGGAGCAGCACCAGGAACTTGGCAATGCTGTACAAGATCTACAAGATCCCTGCTCTGACAGGGCATTCTCTGTGTTTACCTAAACACTTCTTCCATCCTCAGTGTTGTAAATCTAGATCTTCCCCACACAAACTTTTTTAATAGATGGGAGGAGAGTGAATACATTTTCCAGGCTTCAGGGGAAAAGCTGCATGAGAGGAAAGATAATTTATAATGTTAAGGATTAAAAATGGCCTACTGTGGGGAATAAAGTGAGCTATGGGTCTGTTGAAGATTTCTGGCATATTGAACAAACTGTACTGAAGTTCTAACCTAAAATATCTATATTTTCCAGAGTACATGTTAGACTTGGTTGGGACAAAGCAGGTCCTTTAACAAGGAAGGACTGTGCACAGTGCTGAAGTCTGTCTGGGCTCAATGATGAGCAAGGAGGGGAATGAGAGCTGAATGGAGGGAGCTGGAAGATCATTTGGTGTTGCCTTAGGCAGAGTACCAAGTCCACAAGAGAAGCAGGTCTGCTAACTTGAGTCTAAGGATCAAGTATGACTGATACCAAACTTGACAGGGAAAAGCTAATGGGATGTACAAGGATGGACAAGTACAAGGCTTTGCCACTCCAGACTGATGGAAATACATGTACACTGAGCAGGCCTATTTCAGATCATCCTTGTACAACTCTCTCACCAACTTTGTGCTTTGGCCAGTGTGAGTAGAAGACCTGGAGAGGAAGCCTCAAGTGTGTTCACAGCTCAGGACACTGCAGCACTAGCAAGAGAAGGACACATCTTGCCTCCTGGATGACAGCTCAAGTAGCTGAGACATTTCCTAAGAGGCAATATTTCCTCACTGCTAAAATGAGAGACTTTTTGGAAAATCCTAGACATTGCAGGCACTGCATAATCATTGTCCTGGCACCTGGAAAGGTGACTCTCCCAGTGGATTTTGCTTACCTTAAATGTCTCCAGAAACGTGTTCGGTTCTTTAGACTTCTTAAAGTCTCAGCAGCACCTTCTCTAACTGCAGGGTAGAAAAATCCTAGCCTGCTCAACAAATTCAAATCAAATGTTTTGACTGACACAATGGGCTTGAACCAAAGATTTCCAGACATAAAAGCAGAAGGTGAGGAATCAAGTGGTTGCTCATCAGCAGACTGCAGAGCAGTCTGATAGCTGTGCAGGATTTTATGGATGCAGAGGCAAATTTTGAGGGGCATATGGACTGAGAGGATTTTTGCTCCTTAAAACTACTCCTTAAAAGTCCTCTCTACTGCCAAGCAGAGAGGCTGCTGGAAAAACAGCTGTGATGGGTATCAGGAGTGTGCAATGGCCCATCACAGCCACATCCATTCCCAGTGCACATGTTCCATCTTCATTTGCTGCCCTAAGCATTTGTGCAGATTTGTAAATAGTACACAGAGATCATATTCTGGGGTGAAGCAGACAATCTCTTTTCAAAATGCACTCAGCTTTTAAAGGCTTCATCTGGAGTAATGTAAGAAAGAAAAGAAAACATGGTTTCCATTTCTTTTTCAAGATTGAAATTTTAAAATTTTTATAACTGCATCCAATATCTGCACTTGGAAACTGTCAACAGGATCCATGTATTATTATTATTATTTTATAAAGTATAAACAATTTTAAAGGATAAGAAAAGCAGGGTTTAATAAAGATCTAATAGATTTGGGTTTTTTCATTCCTTATTTCTGGAAACCAAGCCTTGAAGACTTTTGATTCAGTAAAAAAGGAAAAGGACCTCAGGATATTGCTCGAGGATTCAGGACCTTCAAAAGAGAAATGTAAGGAAACATCAAAGGCAGGTGTGTGCATGCATGAGTGTGCTGCCCATGTGTCTATGCATGCCTCTCCTCTTTCTCAGGGGCACAGACACAGCTTGGCCCCTTGCCTCAACTCCATAATGATTTACTGTTCCCTTTGAGCTCTCTTTTCTTCAGCCTTGGAAAAACAATTGTGTCACTGAGGCTGGGGCTTCAGTCGCCCACAGCTGTAAACCCACCCAATTTTCTGAGAGCTCTTGGGTTACTCTTGACCTGGGCTGCTGTGCTGCTTTCCCTGAGCTTTTCCTCTAATTATCACATATTGATTCAGCTTTTTAGCAAATAACTGTTCATAAAGAAATGTTAAAGTCAGTAAAAAACCAAACCAAAGCAAAACAAAATACATCAACATTCCTTTACATATGAAGGAAAAAAAAACCAAGTAAAATTCAAAACTATTTCTTATCTAGACAAACACGTGAAACTCCAGAGAAAACTGAAAAGAGAGGCCAGTTCCAGGACAAAGAGGTGGTTCTCATGCCTTTCTGGGATGGGAAAGACAAATCTGCATCCCAGATATGACTATGGCAACACAGGATCTGAGCTGTGTTTCCCACAGCTCCGGCAGCACAAGCTAATGCCACAAGCTAGTACCACATGCAGGTACTAGCTGCTTGATCTGCAGCATTCCCAAATTCTAAAATGAAAAATTCTCTAGCTGATAGCATGCTTACCTAAATACAGCCTCAATGTTAAGGAAATAACATATCTCAACTAAACTGTATTAAACTAAACTAAACTAAATTAAGAGTCCCCAACCAATCCATGCCAGCTCCTCCAACAAAAAGATTCTGGTATTGCCCAGGCACTAGAAACAATGATGTAAACCCTCTTTTTAGCAACAACTAAAAAAGCCTGTCTGGGCAAAAGGTGCTGGTGGATCTGTATCTGCCCATGGCCTTCTCACTGAATTGTGCCTCCATGTGACCTTTCCTTCTTTTGGTGGTGGTTAATGAATAGCCATTCACCAGGCAAAGCTCACTTCAGCTGAGATTCTTTTGACAGCCATTAAATACTATGTATTTTTTATTTTCCCCTCATTTGTTACAGTTCTGTGCACACAGAATGGAGTGGCAGCTATGAATTCAGCAATCACCAAGGCTTGGCATTGATCAAGGTGAGTATTTTCATTCAAGCATTCTTAAGACTCTTGTCAGTATCCAGCTGCTTCCTCACAGGCTCCCAATAATCTCAGCGCTATTTATTTTGAATGAAATAAAAATAGCTTTTATTGATAAAGACTACTGAAAACAAAACAGTAGTTTTTGCCTAGAGAACTGGGTCAATCCAATAGCCAGGTTTATAACACCAACATGGAGACTACTCCATGCCAGCCTGATGGAGCCATTACATATCAGAGAACACGAATGGACTGAGCAGAGAGGAAGAGAATCATAGGCGGAAGTGGAAAGATGGAGCAGAAAAGCAGCCCAGCTTCAAACCCTAGGTGTAGAGATTTGCAGGAGAACAATCAAAAAGAAAAAAAAAGATTCAAATGATTTCCATTAGCTGAGATAGTCTCCCAGCCCCAATATATCTATCCTATCCTTGCAGCAAGGACACTGTAAGTAGACAAGTGGAAAGAATGAAGATGATCTTGAGCTCTGCATAAAGATGTAGGTAGGGGCCCACAATTAGGAATTCAGAGCTGTGCCACGTGCTACCATTTAGATCAGAAGTTCCAGTTGGATCATGTTCGAAGGAAAGGTCAACCCCAAAGACACATCTGGCTTTAGTGCCAAAGAAACCCCAAGAGTTGATATGCTGAGTCCCAACACTAAAGTCAATGTTAGGAATGCAAATAAGAAGAGTGCTCCTAAAAGGCATATTTGGAGAACGGCCAAAACAAAAGAGTCTGATTCTCTCCATCCCACCACGTTATAAATCAGTCATGCTGCTGAAAAACGGCGGTACCGGTGGGATATGGGCCCTGCTTGCGTGACTGTGCAGGGTACTCTCAGCTATGCTCACATCCCTCCTCACAGACCCAGAGTTTGCAGGTTAAAGGACAAAAATGATCACTAGCAGAAGTGGAAAGCATTTCACAGAAGTCAGTCAGTACGGTAATGCTCTCTACGCCTGCTTTGAATTCTCCCCGAGAACCAGAACTTTGAGAGTAATTTCACTGTAGTTCATGGGATGAATGTTGTCTCTTTTTTTCTGTGGAGAAATTATCTAGAAATGGTGGGTTGCTAGTTTAGTTTTATGAGCTCCTAAAACTATTCTTTGAATAATAATTGGCCTGAAGTTCATCTATTGAAAGAGTTCAATATTCAGCATTCAGCTCAGGGCAACGGCACATTGGCTCTGGAAGGGGAGGGCTTGGGGGGAATGACTCCCTCCAGAGTCACGACCACACCACATGTGGCAAACCAAGTCTAAAATAGCTGCAGACGGAGAGGAGATCTGTCATTTGGAAATTACTTGTGCGCTGTTTGAAGCAGCCGTTAGCTGTGCAGCAAACAGACTCTGCAAATAGAATTGCTCTGCGCAACACAACCTGGGACTAATGTAACCTCCTGTTTCCGATTACCGGGACAAGCTCTGAAGCCTGCTGTCCACAGAAACCAATACCAAGGACTAGGGAATGGGGAAAGTTTTATGGAACACAGGGCAACAGAAGCCAGTTTGCATGATTAAAATTAAATCTCCAAAAGGAATTGATTGTCTCTCCTTGATACAGAGAGCTAACTCTAATAAGATCTTTCATCATGAGGAGGCCTCTGCAAGGCTGGAATTGGAGGAGAAAGTAATGCTGTGAATTTCTAACCATGAGAGTGTGAATTTAAATAAAAGTGGATATGCTTTTGCCTAGCTCTTGGGCAGCGACCAAGAAGAAGGGAAAACGAAATCTTCACTGATAATACAGCTTATTGAAATGGTTCCACATGGTAAATTAAACCAGACAAAAACAATGCTGAGGTGCAATGAGTCTGGTTTGCTTTGATTTCTTTCTAAATTAGCCATTCGGTTCTATTAGAAAAGGAAATTTCAGCCTATGCTGGACAAATTCTCTCCTTGACAATTGAGGCAGGATCTCAGTTCAGCCAAGTATATATTCCTTCAAAGTAGATACTCTTATAAAATTGTAAGACTGTCTAAAGGACTCTTCTATGGCACACTCCTTTTCCTGCTCCATGGGGAAGTCACTCTATCTCTCTTCCCCACAGACAGAACAATATTTCCTCGCACTTTAATTCTTATAACTCTCCCAAGGCTTGCAGCACTGGACTTGGGCTCTCTGGGTAGGCAGGATATTGGCAGCTCGGTCCACTGACAGCAAGGTGAATACCCTTAGGAGGTGGTGTATTGCTGCTGGTACTGCCTTTTACATTTGCAGCAATAAGAGCAACTCTGCAAAGCTGGCCTTCCCTGGCCTTTTCTCACAAGTTGCTGCTCTGAAAGGTTTTGCTTTGGGCCAAATGAAATAATTTGTGTCAAGCAAAATGATGTTTTCCATCTTTTTCTTTTTTCCCCTCCTATATGAAAAAGAAAAGCAACTGAACAAGAGGCAAACCAACCAACACAAAGAGGATTTGGTTCAACACATGCCAATTTTTCTATCTCCAAATGGTTTGTTATAGAAGCCAAAGACAACAATATTTGCACATCTTTAACCCTAACCAGAAGAGTTCATTATGGATCTGGTGGCAGTCTGCACACTGTATAGGCGTTAACTTAAACTACACACATTTTAATTTGAGCAATTATGTTCTCTGGGCCTAATTCCCACTAGTTTAATTTGGATATTTTCTGTCATCACTTGTTGTACCCAACAGTTGTAAAATGTAACCATGCACTATTAAACAGCTGCTGCCTTCCACAGGTGGCTGCCTTTCAGAATGAGGTGAGGATGTCTCCTGTATTGCACAGAGGAGTTGTGAGGTTTAATCCAGTCATGTTTGTGAACAGCTCTGAAAGCTTCATTTAAAACCTGCTGTATTCTTTGCAGGCTACATTTCCCAAAGGAGAAGAGTGCAAAGTAAAATGGCAGCTTTCACAGACAGACACTGGACACATCTACATCTAGACTGATCCTAAAGGAATATTCCCTTATATTGCACTGGAAAGCCCTGCTACACTGCATGTTGTGCATATGCGTTTTTCAATGTATACTGCGCATCCTGTACATGTATTTCAATAGAAACATACATCATGTTTCAATAAATTCAGTAATAAGTCCAATAGCTTTGACCCATTTGCATTCTCAGCTTCAGTACTCTTATTAACACAATAAAAAAAATGCAGTAATGGACACCCAAGAAGATTTTATGTACAGTTAATATGAAATAAAAGCTATGTGGGGAATTCTTTCAGGTTTTGGGCATGTCTTCTCCTTCTGCATTGTTCAATACCACTATAACCATGAATAATTTCTAGGCATAGAGTGACACTTATTTGATATAACTGTGGTATTGAATCAACAGCCTATGTCCTGACTGGGATTTGCTGCTGTGTTGGAAGCTGAGCAGACATGAGTACTTTTTCTCCTGGGTCAAACCATTCAACCATGTCAGTTTGATCAAACATTTTGCTCCCTTGCTTGAAAGTGTACAGCAGAGAAGATCTGGTTCCACTGGAACTTTGCTCACAAACCAGAGCTATTTGGTACCAAGTCATTTCAGCACTCACGTCCATCTTCATACACAAGCTGTGTAAGACAACAAACAACTTTATCCTACTCTTCCTCTGTGATGTGACTGAAAGATGATAAAGACAAGCCTCAGGATCTTGGGATGGAGGGAAGCAGGCAAGGAGGGAGAAAGGGAGGCATGGAAAGGCAGACAGGTCTCTGTTACTTATTTCTGGACCTTGATAACAGACCTTTGGCAAAAAGGGTACTGTGCATCTCCACAACATAGTAACTGATCTCAACTTACAAAGGTCCTCTCAGAAAGCCTCAAAGAGCATGAGCTGTTTACAGGAGAGTTAGTTTCCAGGGAACTATAATAAATGTTGATCCATTGCCACCATCCAGGGTAGTTCCCTGTTAGTCTGAAGAGCATTTTCTAGCTGCAAAGGTACATTAAAGCCCAACCGTGCATCACAGTCTGTCTGCTTGAGCCCCTCAGGCACACAGGGCTGAACCCGTGCCCCAGCCATCAATTTCAGCTGTGCCTGCCAGGCTGTTTTCAACCACTTGCATTAACACTTCATGTTACATTCTTGCTCTTTGGCCCCTGTTCACATGCAGAAAATTCTAGATAGTCTATCCAGGATCTTGTAATTCAGGTCCCAGATGACACTCACACTTGCCTGCTTTTCCTGTCCCAGGAAAGAAACGTAGCTATTTCACAGTTAGATTGGGCAACAACAAAAGTTATTTAGTTGTGGACTTTCCATAAAACCAGCAGAGAAGTATGTCATTCTCTCCACAGACAGCAAACAGGAGTCAAAGTCTCAGCAAGGCAAGAGGAAAGGAAGAAGAGAAGTTTGGGGAAAGACAATAAAAGAGCAAAATACCATGGATAGCCCATAAAGAGTTCCATTGTGTTCAGAGACTAGATAAAGACAAGGTTTTGGGAAAGGATGACTGTGAGAAAGGAGTGAACCTAAAAATGTGATACAAGGAGAAAATATTTCTGGTTAAGTAACAGGGGATAGAAGTGAACTTCACATAACAACAGAGCACACCTCTACACTTCATCCTCCTAATGCTGGTACAGACCCAGCTCTCTATGAGCACAGGTCTACATACCCTAGTGCATCCAAACAGCAGAAGGATGTCATCCCAATGTGCCTAAGATAAGCAGGAGGCTGGGCTAGATAACCACCTGTGGTTCCTCCCAGTTCAAATTGTTCTGTGATTCTGCTCAGTAGGATGAGGGCATGGCTGTGGAGGTGAGCACATGTGGGTCCTTCAGCAGCAGTAGCCCTGGTAGGCACCACATGTGATGTTTTCATCTAAGCTGACTTTCATTTACACAGACAGACAGACAGACAGGTACTGATGAAAGGCACTGCAAAATTTTAATCTCCAAAAATGGAGTCTCCTCAAGCTCCTTCTAACAAACCCCAGCACCTCATCTCCAGCGCTCATTCTGCCTTTTGTGACTTGGTATTTCTTGCACAGCTCACTACTGAGAGCTGCTGCTTTGTGATTTTTTTTTTGAGGAGGCCTTTGTGCTGCACAGGAAGGAGACACACAGAGAAGAACAAGAGAAAAGTGGGAAGAGAGGCCAGGTGTGAGAAATGGAGAGCAGCTCGTTTAGGTGTGCCCTGGAGACGAAGTGGCAGGCAAATGAAAAAGCAGAGGGGAGAGTGAGAGAGATGGTGAGAGGAAGGGAAAGGGCCACTGAGAAATCAAGACAGACACAGAGACTAAGCAGGTACAGAAAGAGATCAGAACTGAGAGCATGATGGAAAGAGCTGAAAGGGTGTTTCCATTTGTATTTTCATCAGATCCAAAAATGTGCTCACATAAAAAAAAAAAATTGCCATCTTAGAGAAAGAACAGCTCAGACAGCAAGGAAAGTGGTTTTGACAGAACAGCCAACTTAGGAAAGAGCTGTCTGCATAAGTGATCAGCTCAAATCACACTGACAACTCGCACGGTCCAACCTGCCCTCTGATCCAGACTCTCGGGTCCTGGCTTCACTGACTGAACTAACTGGGTCACTACCACCCCACGAGGGTAGATATTCTGATTCCTCAGACTCAGATATGGTTATGGGGATACACCAGCCCTCTCAGAGTAAACACAGGGCTTTCTACCCTGTCTGATATGGCAATTTCCTTGATGGACATGATCCAGATTTGTTTCAAGTTTTGTTTAACTTTAAGAGCTTTACCCTTGAAAGATCAGAGCAGAAGAGGTGGTCTTAAATTGACAAAAGGGAGTCAATAAGCCTCCTTTCATTAGATAATGACTCTCCTTGTACTGTACTCAGATTCAACTGTAAGCTCCTTCCATAAAGTAAAATAGTTTGGTTTGGTTCTCTGTGTGTGTATATGTTAAGGGAAGAAATAGAACAAATTCAAGAAAGTGCTGAACACTCCTGCCCTTTGCTTTGTTGGTTATTTTTCCTCCCTGGCAACTGGCCTCCCTCCGAGAATGCTGGCTTGTGGATGAAATGAAATACAATACAACTGTATTTTGTATAGCATCTCTCAAGTAAACAGGATCACAATTGCTCTGCGGGCTAAGTGATAAAAAACAGCACAGAGAGAAGGAAATTAAGAGACAGAAATGATGGAAGAAAACCAGCTGCTTCCAGAGGAAGGAAGCACAGGTCTGTGGCTAAGGCTTTGGGTTGGGAAATGGCAGGCACAAGCTTAGTTCTTAGAGCTGCCACAGACTTCATGCTTTGACCTTGAACAACCTGCCTGACCTTACCAGTGCTCAGTTTCCAGCACAAGACTTCTGCTTGTTAACTCTTCCCTGCCTTGGCAAGTCAGAGATTATGCATTCAAGTCCATGGGGTGCTCTGACACTAGCCAGGCAAGGACTTACATGGCCAGGTGGGTAGAAGTGTGCTAGAAGGTAGAGGCACACAGAGTGCTTTGAATCTTTCAGGATGCCAGTACCTAAGAAGAATCACAGTAATTCACTGAGTGTGATGGTGCCACTGAAACAATTTAGCAAGTGGTGTTGAAACAAAGGGGTGAGAAGCAAATTTCACTGCAGTAGGGCAGCCTTGCCTCACCCAGTGCAGCAGGAAGAGGTGGCAGCCGTTCTATCCCTTAAAAGCAGTTTCACTCTAGGGGCAGATATTAAGGAATGGAGTAGCTGCCAGTGACAGAACTGTCTGAGCATGTTAAATTTGGGTAGCATGTGGTACGGCGGTCATTTATAACCATGACGCTAACAGTACAAAACATATTGCTTATCACTATCAGAGGGTTGGGAAGGATGGCTAGAAAAATGCCTTGCAATCTGCTGCTGAGCAGCTCAAATACAGAAAAGCATGAGAAGTGATGACCCAAATGGCTAATGAACGTGTTTCATTACATGTTGACTGTGAACAGCAGGCTGACATAATACTTTTCAAAATAAGACATGATTTTGAAAGCACTCTCCATTTTTTTTATTTTTTTTTTTTTGAGCAACCTAGTTGTCTGTTTCAGCGAAGAAGGGGTTGGTGTGCTCTTCAGCCTGGCTGTGGTGAGGAGAAGCTGAGGCATGCCTCGGAAATACTGATTTCTAGAGATCCATCCATTTCCCTCTGTATTCAACACTCTTCACAAGTTCAGTCTCCTGTTCTGCTTTAAGGTTCATAACTAAAAATGTATGGACAGAAAAAGGGAGGGCACAAGCAGGTATTGGCTGGGACACATCCTTTTCAAAGGACAGATGAGGGAAAAACCTGGATATTAGAAGTTAGCTCCTTGCTTCTGTATATGGGACTTGAGTAGCTCTCCTGCCTAATTTTCCTTCCATTTCCATGTCCATTATCCTTTTCCCATCCAGCTAGTTCAAAGAAGAGCCATGAATTAGAGTGGTTAGATGCTGAGAGAGGGCCTTGCAGAGAACAAAGGGGAAGCTGCTGGTGCAGGTTGCTGCTGCCCTGGAAGCAATGGGCCAGGGGTTGAGCCACCCAAAGCCTCCAGCTGCAGGGAAGCTGGCTGCTGCCTCCCTGCTTTCCTGCCACATCCTTCCCTGCCCATCAGCCACAGGATTCACATGACATACACTGTGCTGAGTGGGACCTGACCCCAAATAGCACAGAGGGGGCTCCAAGGCAAGGGACTGCCGACAGTGCACACCTCCAGAGGATCTTGCTGTCCACCTCTCTCTGCATAGTGGCAGAGCCCTGGAGAAGTCATGGCACATGGAGAAGTCATGTACCCTGCTGCTAGAGGGACTTGTGTGCACTCAGAGTCCCCAGTCAAGTGGCCTTTGCAAGGAAGCATGATTCTGTGTGTGAACATCACTAGGGCTTTTAAATCTCCTAGAGATGTTTTCTATCCTGGGAGAGTTTCCCGGAGATGGGTGACTCAGACCGACAGCTCAGCAGGTATCACACCAATCCCACAGCAGCTTTCCTACCAGCTTCATCTCCTACACATCTCTCTCCTTACACAGGACACCTTTCCTCCTCTCCTCCCCATGGCCCCAAGTCAGAGCCAATTTATGGAGCAGGAGCACTGTTTTCCTCAGCTTCCAGAAGTAGTGTGCCTGAAGTCAGACATATCTCATGTGCATCTCCATAGCAACGAGATCAGGCCCAGTGTGGAAAATGAGGGGCAGCAGGAAAAAATGTGGGAGAGGGCTCTGGAGATAAGGGATAGCTGCTTCTGCCTTGGCTGGTACCAGGCAGCATAATCCAAGAGGAACAAGTGGGAGTGATGTCTACCTGTGCCACTTCTGGGGCGGAGAGAGGCCTTTATATTGAGCCCTTTCTGCCTGCCAGACATTAGAGTCTTTATTATTTAATTGCAAAACCACATTGGTCCGAGAGCCCAATCACAGCTGCACTGAGGTCTTAATCTTTACACTGGTATTTAAACCTTTGTCCCTGACTGCAACAGTCTGAGATCCATCCCTCCGGGACTCTCCTCTCCCCCATTCCAGTTGTTCAGAATGTGGCAAGAAATTCAGAGCTCCTGCTGTGCCTGAGAAGTAGTTTCTATTGTCTTCTCCTCCAGTGTCCCCAAAGTTGACAGGCAGCAAAAATCATCAGAAAGACAAAATACTGACACCTTGATAAAAGCCTTCTTTCAGGGTTGTGAGTATCACTGGGATCAGATCACCCATCTTCATCTAGTATACACATGGCCCTGATTTTCATGCTCCTGACCAAGGCTCCACAGAAATGATTAAAAAACTCATACCAGTTGTCCCTAAGGGAAAGGAGGTTCTTTATACGACAGCAGAAAGTTTTGGCATTGAGGGGAGCTCAAATCTGATCCAGCCCCTCCAGGTGAATGTAAACTATTTTTTATGCATCTTTCATTACTTTATTTAGTAAAGGCAAATTAGACCACAATCAAATGTTGTGGCCATCCTGCCTTCTTCCCTGCCACCCTCACAGATAGGACCATCTGTATAGTTTGCACCCTGGAAGAAAACATGTCTTAGCAGATGATGCCTTTCTCCATGGTCTGGCTTTGAAATTCAGCATTTTGGCCTCTGTCAGCAACATCTAGACTTCATCCCTCCTTGGCTGTGCTCATGCCACTGCTTCTTGCAGGAAGGCAATCAGAGTATAAGCTTTTTTTCCAGATTCCCCGCTTAACCTCAGGCAGACCTCTGTAGCTTTAAGTAGCATATTAGAGTAATGAGGGGCCATGATTATTTCTGAGAATATGCCCTCCTTCCCATTAGTAACCCCCCATGATAAGCAGCTCTATCTTCACTGCTGCCACCAGTCACTAGCAGGCCACTGGGGCTGCAGAGGAGGACAGAGCAGCCTGTCACAAAGAAAAAGTGAGAGGAGCGCATAAACTGGGAGAGAGGGTGGGGGAAGGAATAAGCATTGACAGTCAAAATGCGAAAAAGATGAAATGCAATTTTTCTTCAAATGCCTGGAGACAAGACAGATCTCCCAGCTTCCTTCCCCTCCCTTGCCCTCCTGCCTGAAAAGAGAAGAGGTAGTTAACATAGGAAAGCCCCTCAAATAAGCCCTGACAGCCACATATTCAGAAACTGATGGCATTTCCCTAAACACTGTTTGTAAAATGGTAATTATCCAGCAGGCAGTGACAGCTGGCACTTAGCACTGAGAGAGAACATGAGCGGACAAGAAGAAAGGGATCCTGCCGTAATTGAACAAAGGGTAAAGAAATATATAAAACATAATCAGAAAAATACAAAGATTGCTGGCTGTGCTAATAGGTCACTTCAGCTTCTTGGTTCATCTTGAAATGATTGAGTTTGAATGCAGATTCAGACTGACATCCTTCAAATCATTCCACTGGCAACAGCACCTCTGAGGGGAGCAGCAGCAGGAGCAGCAGCAAACCCAAGGGGATGAGCAGCTGGCAGTGAGCACAAGGGTGCAAAACTGGTGGCCACCTTTATCACCAAGTGTCTGGAGCACCTGTTTTCCAACTTGTGTCACAAGATCAGATGTTGGGAATGAAAGCTTCTGGGTAGACATTTTCTCCCTGCTTCAGATCAACTCAGCTATGCCACAACATGGCAAAATGGAGTCCTTCACTGCAAGCATCTAGACTGGACAAAGTGCCAGGCAATGTGCTTGAGTTGGACAGGGACATGTCTAGGCAGATCATCTACTCCTCTGCTGTTAAACAAAAAATCCACTTCTGGGATTCTTTTTAAGGCGATGGAGGAGCCTACCAGCTCAGATTTCAGATCTGACATATCTCCTGTATGGCCTTGGGTAGGGATCTCCTTTGTTTACCTGCAAAATGGGTTGTGTGTTGTTGTTGCTGTGCCATATGCTCAAACCAAGGCCTTTGTCCTATTATGTCCTACCCAAAATTTAGGAGGGCAGGGTCCTGGACTGGACTTGAGTCCTTAAACATGATCAGTAATACACATGAAGATATCTTCCCTCATATGAGAATTACACTCATAGAGAATAACTGAAGCAGAATGAAAATAAACTCAATAAGGAGCAGGGTGGTATCTTTGAGCTTGGGGGTTTCCCAACTCACATTCTGAAGCTATTTTATTTGCTTTCTCATTACTTTAATTAGGATGTTACCTCCCTCCAGCCTGCAGTTGAGAACGTTCTGATCCCTCCAGAATGCTTCATGACTTACTTTGCCAGATTCTTCCTGGAAAGGTTACTGCCAGGGTCCAGCAGCAGGTACCTTTGACTACAACCCATGATATACCCCTGAGTCACTGAGTGGGCAATGGGCTAGCAGTCTTAACAAATGATGCTCAGGTGAGTGTGGTCAGACAAGGACACCTGTTGGAGCACTGGAATACAGAAAGGAGCTAAGCCTCTCTCCTTTGTACCAGGAATCAGCCTGGCACATAGACAGTCTTTGCCTGGGATAACACAGAAATGGCACCCAAATTTTGTGTCATCTCTTGCCATTCTGTTTGGCCATTGCTTCTCCTTTATCAAAACACATTATTCCTGAAATAATTGTCCTAATTGACCCATACAATTTTAGGAACTGAAGGCAAAAGCTTCAGAATTTCTGCTAAGCACACATTCCTCCTCTACCCTGTCTCAATTCTGTTTTACTACGTGTGTTGCTATTACTTGGTCCATCACAGCAAATGACCTCTAAGCTTCTTTCTATGCCATATTCTCCTTGGTGCCAGGTTTGTGTGTTAATAATTTTCTCAGCACACATGCACATTTAAAATAAGATAGATTTTCTCTGCTGCAGACAGATACACCTCTTCACAGTAATTCATTACGCCACTATCTCCAAAGCTGTTTCTTTGAGAAATATGTGTAGAGACTTGTATTAACAGTGTAGAGTTTTCATGATGATAACTGATGATTTGTTTGACTAGGTCTCTTATGTATCAATCTAACTATTTTGTAGTTTGCCTGTGATTTATTTTTGACTGTCTTAATAAAGTTCCAGTATTACTTTCGGTAATCAATCTGCTTTCTCTAAACTACTATTAAATTCTTTTTTAAAATGAGTGAGAGTTTGAGTAAAGAATTTATCCCATAAAACTACTGATCTGAAAGTTATCAATACATTTCTAAATGTCCAAGTACAAGTAAATTGAAAAGCGAGATTTTTACCATCAGTTGACATTCAAATATATGCATGTTTTCAAGTACAAAGTAATTACTTTAAGCAGTAATAGAGCATTTCTCATAAGATATATTAAAGAAACACCAACAATGAAATTGCTAATGTTGCAATTTAATTATAAACCCTTCTGTATGCCAGCACATCTTCACTATTACTTTTGTTGCCAGTCTTGATCTGTAGCATGCTGTCTAACGCAATTTACTGTGCTTTTTTTTTTTTTTTTTTTTTTTTTGGTACAAATTACTTTCATAGCTTCTGTTTATCTGCCTTATATGGGAAAGCACGGACACACAAAAGATGATACATAACAGTGATTAAGGTTGAAGAAAAAAATATGAGAGCAGCACTGCATTCTGTGAAAACCTCTATGCAGCCACACTCTGAAAGGGAGAACACATACCTGCGGGAGACCAGCGGCAAGACCAATAATTCAGCTGTAATTTTGGAAAGCAATTTTAGTGTAGCCATTATAAGGCAGGTCCAAATCATTTTGGACTAAACGTGAATATTCATTATCAATATTAATGCATTTACCAGAGACTGCTTCATTTGCATGCAAGGTTCCACTTACAGTCTAGCTTGAGCATCTCCTGACTTAAGCACACTGAAATTTAACAGTTTCTTAATACAACATTTAGCTTCACTGCTATTAAAGATTAGAAAGAAAGAGCTTACATCACCTAGGACTTCTCCCTGAGGGATGCAGTGAGACATTTCACCTATAAATTCCCCATTTCTGACTCAAAAACTTATGACTGAACCAAAGAAAATCTTTTAGAAAGACATTTGATGATGATTTAAAAACTGCAAGAGCTGAACACATCCTTGGGTAATCTAATTTATTTTATGAAATGAACATAGGCAATAAACAGATTTCTGTACACACATGTGCACACACTCATACACCCAAAGTAAAAGCACCTTAATGATCCTCTCTGTCACAGCAACAGCTAGTACCAGTCTCTGGGCTTTGCTGACTTGCCCAAGCATATTCACTGCTGAAGGAAAGAAACCTTTCCTGGTTTTGCCCTCTAAAACACACCTGGCACTCAGCACAAGTACTTAACCCATATTCATTTCATAAAGCACTCCTAACACTGCTGCAAGTTCAGGAATATGCAGCACATCACCATCAGCAAGGTTGCTGTCAGTGTCCGTGAGTTATTTCTGTTGTTGCTGTCAGAGGGCTGTGATGGCTTGTCCAGCTCTTATGTGGGGCTTGCAGAGAAGTCAGTGCAAGGTAAGTCATAAGAAGGGGTGCAGGCCAACTCAGTCTTGTCCTGTGCACAGCCCTAGACTATCTCAGACATGAAGCAGATCTGGCAACCACACAGCAGAGTTGTCCACTCTTGTCAGGTATCCTACATGGGACCAGTGTATTTCCAGAAACATGGACCTCTTTCAAACCCAAACTGGGTGATTCCCAGCAGTTCTGTTACAGAAAGGAGAATCCTCCTCCTGCCTGCCCTTCTCCACCCACAGCTCTCACTGGAGGATGGACAGGAGGAGAAGAGTGCAGTGAGCATGAAGAGGGGCATGTATGCACTGCTCAGGCACAGGTGCAACAGCATGAAAGCACACACAAGTGTATGTGAATTGAAGACAAAAAGAGGCAAGAGGGCACACTGAAATAAAGGATCAGCAATCCGGAAGTAAATATGGGAATGTATGAGAAATGGATCAAGAGGGAGTAAATTAGCAAGAAAGAAAGAGAGAGAAATAGTTTGGAGGACTGACAGTATGGACCAGGAGACATCCAAGCTCCAGATACACATGGCAACATTAGGAAGAGAGCACATACACACACACAGAGTACTACACATTGAAATAAGCACAAGTGACAAATTACAGACTCATCTGGGTGAGAAAAGACCTCTGGTGCATGATCCAGGCCATTGCTGCACATTGTGGCAGATCTGATTACACCTAAACCATCCCTGACAGATGGGGGACTCAACCCATCTGAATATCTCCAGTGCTGCTGGCTCTATAGTGTGCCTTGGCAGCCTGCTCTGTCACCAAACTGTTCCTAGAGTTATAAAGTTTTCCCCGATATTTTTTAACTAACTGTTCCCTGTTGTATGTCAGGACCATTATGTCTTAGGCCTGTTTGTACCAACCACTGAGAAAAATGGATCCCCATCCTCTCAGTAGCATTTCTTTATGGATTTGCAGGCAGTGATTACATCTCCCTTCACACATCTTTCCTCCTCAATGAATATATACCAGCCTCCTTAATCTTCTCATTTACGCTACACTTTCCAAATCTATCATTTTTGTCACTCTTCCTGGTGCTTCCTTCAACCCATTGTGGCTTTGGGGCTGAGTGGAGACAGCATTAATTCAGCTTCCTACCTCTTACCTGTGCCATGTCCACTCATGAAAGGTTGAGGACTGGCTTTATTTTCTTGCCTGAATACCATTTGCTGCCTGAATACCTCCTGCTCTATCCTCCTGACAGATTCTGTTATGTGCAGAGACAGACAAACACACACATGTGTGTGAGTGCAGACCCACACACCTAATTTACACGTTTTTGTGTATTTTTATTTTATATATTATATAGATTGATAGAAGTTCCTTGCCTAATAGAGGTTCCAATGTTAAAACCTGGCTTAGAAGATAAACTGGGCCAGGTGTGATGAAGAGTACCTGAAGCAGAGAATGAGGAAGATGATGATGTAATGTTACACACTGGGAGAAGCCTCACTTGATGGTACCCTGATGGTGGACTGAGCACTGAATATTATTCAAACCTGTGCAGACCATATCCATTTCATAGTGCTCATTTGTCTTCTGGACTCCTGTACCCTGCATCCATCATCCTTCCCCCCTCCTTTAAAGCCTTCACTTACACGACTGGTTAGCCTAGTACTCAACAGGTCTGCTCCCCTATTGTTAAAGTGATGTGCATGAATGGTTTCTGCACAATGTAAAAATGCCTTTGGCACTATGATTTTAGTTGCAAATGGATAACCTACATGAGGAAAAAATCAAGAAAGGAAGGACTGAGTAGGTCATTTGAGATATTATGCAGCTGCCTCCAATTGCTCACTTCAGTTTCTGAAAAGCCTCTTGGGGATTGAATTAGAAGATGGACCTTTAAAAACATCTGGAGAGAATATCCACTCGAGCACCCAAGAATGCCATAGCATTTCCTTTATGGATTTCACAGAGAGAGCAAGTCCCAGGTAAAATGCATAACAAACACAACACACCAGGTCTTGGTGAAAAGACAGTATGACAATAAAGTGACAATCATTTCAAAGAGTCCCTGATTTCCATCTACAATCAGCTACAATCACAAAAGCATGCCATTTATAATGGCCTGACCTGAAGCCTGGCACTGTGACACACTCTACAAAGGCACTAATGTCCACTTGTTTGCCCCATCACACTTCAGAACTAGAGGGTGGGATGAACAGGTAAGATTTTGGCTCTGGGGACTGTGAGGCAGAGGCCAGGCTCTGAAAAAGTCATCTGTAACCAGTTATAGCTACAGCCTTACTGCCAACGACAGCAACTTATAGATGTGTCTGTGTGGCAGACTAATGGTCAATAATATTTCTTTCCAATACCCTACAGCAACATCAAGCCAAGCGTGGTGTTTATTAAATCTCATGGAATTTCTCGTCTGTTCTAGAATCTGTAAGGTTCTACCCAATTGCACCAGTCTTAAAAGAAAATCTGAAAAATCAGTTAAGAAATGGAGAAGCATCTCATTCCTCACAATGAAAAGAATATGAGATGTAAAATGTCACCGCTTTGATGTGCTGGCAAACTTCCTGGAATCAGTCAACCAAAGATAACTATGTTTATAAATATTTGGGATATGAAGATACTGTATATAGATTGCATTTTTATTATTATTATAAAAGTGTTTGGGCTTTTTTTTTAAAAAAAAGGGAAAGAAATAGCTCTGCAGTATATTCTAAATACATACATTAGAGTGTTTTGTGCTGCGCATAGCACGTTTTAATAAGGAAGAGCCTGAATTTTACTTTCTTTCTACCCCTTGATGAGATCAAAGTGGTTATTCCCTCCTCAACTTCTCCCAGCAAGAGGTGCTAAGAGGCTGGTGGAACAGCACTGGAGTTGCCAGCAGCTATGGCAGCACAGGTGAGCAGCAGTATGAAGATCCCTTTATATCAAGGCTTTGTGCTGCTGACCCATAACCCTGGCATCTAAGAATCTCCCATGTAAAATCAATAGCAATAACAAAATCCCTTGGAGAATTCATGGAGTCCCTCAGATGATATAGCCAGGACTGAGCAGGAGAAATAGCTGGGGATGACTACAGCTTGTTTCTGTTGCTCCTGGCAGGTTTTACTCAGGGCGAGGCTCAGGACTTGCTGCCCCTGGAACTCCACAATCCAGATAATTGCTTTTCTATTCTTTTTACAACTGACATTTCATTCTTAAGACAGGAAAATCGCTGAAATGCAATGGAAGTGGTTCTCACACCCGTGTGAATTCTGTTCTTGCCCAGCTGGCCTCCATACTATGCCAGTCTAGGACTTTTCACACCCAGCTCTGCCAACCCCTCTGCTGCATTCCCTGCTTTTCCTGGCCTTACACAAGCTCATCTGCACAGATCTGCCTGGGGATGAACCTCAGCTGCATCCTACAACCACACTCCATCCAAAGCCTGGCCCCTCTGCAGTCCCACTAATGCACCCTGATCCTGAGCAAAAGCCCCTCCTGCTATTTCCATTCCTGTGTAAATCCATTCCTGTTTAATTGCTGGCTTTCCCATCTTGCGGCTTTATTGACATCTACATTTTCATTTGTCATCTTTTCTTGATTCCTAGTCTTTTTCCCATTATTCCCTGTAACAACAGACAGCATGCCACAACCAATTTTACTTCCACTCAGCTTTCTAAACCTCATCTGGAAAACAAGTATTCCCCCACTAGAAAATCTACCTGAAATCTATTGAGCTGACTGTCAACTGGCTCCATGAAACAGAGGTAAACAATTAAGGCACACTGTTTGCAATAATCACCTTGCAGAGCATTAACTCCCTGTCATTTGAGTCCTGGATTAATGGTGCCAATTGGTGTCAGGCCTGGCTGGCACATCAGCCCATTTCCACCCACCAGAAGGGTCTCTTGCCTCTCTTTTCATAGCTTTTGGCTTTTCACCTTCTGCTTCCTTGAAAAATAACTGTTCACTCTACAGCCCAGTTCACTCTACTGCAGGGCCTGACTTTCATCCCAGTCAGTTACCAGCTTGTGGCAAATACCAGTGAATGCCAGCATTTAACACCATGCAGTGCAGATGAAAGACTCATTGGATATTTCACTAGATAGTCAAACCCCCTCCCAAACCAAGGGCAGAGAGTCTACACAGAAACAGCTGAAGGGAGACCTTACATAATTTCTCTGTTATTAAATATGACTTCTGTTGCATTCCTTAAGAGGATGAAGGAAAATTGTGCTCACATATTATATATACATGCCTACTTGTGTTTGGGGGAATCAGGATTGCCAGCATTCAAGATCAATCAGCCCTCAACAGGGTTCAAGGTTTGGAGAATCATGCCTCGTTTGCTTTCCCATTGAAAATGTTAACTAAACATAGCTCTGGGGAGAGGTGCCAGTTCCATAGCTCTGGAGATTACCCTGCCAGATTCTTTTTTCAGTCTCAGCACTGTAAACTCAGAGCAATTCCAACTACTATCAGCAGAGCTACTCTACAGTCAGGGTAGATTTTGGAACCACAACTCTCTGTTCTCACCCACAGAAAGAAGATGACCTAGTTTAACCCCACAGCAGTGGTCCCAACAAGCTCAGCAAGACCTACTTTAGATCCCACAACAGATGCAGCACTGGCAGCAACAATGTTTGGTTTATCAAAGTGGAAGCTGTAACATGTCCCCCTCTCCACCAACGTGCCTCACATTTTACCACAATGCCTGCTGGAAAGACCAACCCTGCTTCATAGCTTGCATGAAATAAAACACAATTAGCCCCAAGGAGGTGGACTTAACTCCTAATCACGCCCATTCAAACCAACAGATTTCAATGGAAGCATAATTGCAGTAAAATCAAGTGCTCTGAATTAAAATATGAACAGCAGAAAGAACTGGAGTCCATGGATGTGGCCATGGGTGACCCTATGCAGTTGTCAACCATATGAGCCTTCTATCCACTGTGCTGAAAAGGTCTATAGCATTCCCTACCTCTCCCAATTCATGTCAGAGTTGCCTGAACCTATGCTGGAAGTTCTAAACTGCAGCTCTCGCTAGGTTTTGACTGTCTCTGCTCAAGGCATCAAGGTACCTGAAGAGCTCCAAGGTAGGTCAGGTTTTCTCCAGACTTGTCTGTGTCACAGCTAAGAGTCCACAAGCCCAAAGGAACATATTGCCCTCATTTCCCAATTTTCCTTTTCATTGGAAATGCCAATATTTAACCAGATCAGAGTCATCTACAGACAGAAAATCTGACTTTGGGAATCTGTTTTGAAATGAAGGAGTGAACTAGCTCACTGAACAATTCATCCTCTTTCTCCATGCCTTCATCATTGTGGACTTTCTGCACTGCACATGTGATGATTTATGATGTTGACATCATTGTGAAGCTCTCTCACTATTTCACAAAAAGCCTTAAAAAGAGAGTGTTTTGGCTCAGCAGTGTTGGATAAGATTCAGTATTAAAGCAGCAAGTGTTTGGAGGGGCTGCAGTCCATAAAAACCTCCAAACCTCTGGAGATGCAGCCATCATTTAGGATAAAGGATGGGTGTGTTTTGCCACCTGTGGTGTGGAGAGTAGGTGTTTCTGGACCCTGGTGGCCTAAAAGCTCACCACAGTGAAGAGTGGGACTTGAAAATTTCTACTAAGAGCAGATGACCATCTCAACTCTCTTTGCTCTCCCATCTTGTGCCTTTAAATATCCAAACACAGACTTTAATCACCATGGAACCTTTCCTCAGCCCCTTTTATGTGTTCTGTTGCCAGGAGGAGAGAAGGAATCAGTTTTCTCTGTGTGGAGCTCTCCTGTGAGCACATGCAGGACATTATCTTCACTTCTGAGCACCTCATTATGCAAAATATATTGACAAAAATGAACAAGAGCAGAGCAGAGCAACAAAACAGTCAGATAATTAGAGCAGTCAAAGAATGAAAGGGTCAAATATGCCTGTTGTGGCTGTGAATAGGAGACAGGATATCAATATGAACACAACGAAGGGAAAAAAGCAAACGCAGATCAACCCTGAGACAAATTTCCTGATGGCAAAGTATGGCAGTAGCTTGTGGAATATCTCCTAAAGAAGGCAACTGGGTCCTTGCTGCTAGAAGACACACCAGAGGAAACCCAGCTCAGTGCCCAAGAGGCAGGGCTTGCTCTGCAGCAGGGGCCAGCTAGGCTTAGCACTCCTTGCACTTTCAAATGGATGTTCCCATCCCTGTTGCATGTCTCGAGCTCAGGGGCAGCCTGCCACTGTGCAGATGTTAGGCAGATGTCAACTCCCTCCCTCCGGTTGTTCAAGTGATTTCAGGATGAGATGATAATTAGTCCCTGAAAGGCTGAGTGCAGAATGCAGGAGGGTGCACTATGTTGCACTCTGGTGCAACTGAGAGCCAGGGCTCATCCAGGTAAAATGTTAAGCCATGGTGGTGACACAGGCTGATTTCTCAATGCCTTTGTGCACACTCACTCCTTAAGTCACTGCTGAGAAAGCTCGAGGAGAGGCTCCACTGAGCAGCACTGTCCGTGCCCGACTGTACTGGCCAGTACAGTACATCCACCCAGTCCCTCATCCTGTCTGGGACAGCAGTCAGCACCAGATGCTTCAGGGAAGGTACAGGGGCACCATGTGGACAGATGTGGAACAGCTTGTCCCTCTGTGCCAGGCATTGTCCTGGGTTTTGAGACCTAGAGAAGCCTTAAACCTTACTAACTGCATGCGGCCGGCTCTCCTTCCCAGAATGAATTCTCCTTGATTAGGACGACTCTGAATACTCTCAATAGGTACAGGAACTTTTTTATTTTTGAGTCCTGCTGACAGATGGCTATTGATGATGTTACAAGACAATGATTTCTCCAGCCAACCTGCCTGTTACAGGGAAAAAAATACTCCCACTTTTTCATCCCGTAGTGTCATCAAACATCTCCTTGTTCTCTCGTCTGCAAACTGAAGAGCTCTCCTATGAACATACAGACATTTACATATCCCTCCTTCCTAGCAACATACAAGCTCTGTGGGTCCCAGACTTTCAAAGAACCTTCTCTTCACATGAGAATCCTCCCAGGCACATCATTATTCCCATTGCTCTGCTCTCAGACATCTCTCTTCTGAGACAATGTGGCCAGTCCTGCACGCATTTTTTGCAAGCGAGGTGCCAGCACTGGCAGTTTGGGATTGACCCATCCACCACCATATAAACATGCTGCAAAGCTGTCCCCTGGTTCTCCCTCTCTGCTTTGAGAAGTAACACAGCTGTGCTCTGGCAGTCTGTGTCTTTCCTGTGACATTCTCAAACTCTGAGGTTTTTATTTAGGCCTTCCCTTCCTATGCCCCACACTAGGTGCTAATGTGGTGTGCATTTAAGAACTGCATAAACAAAGGATGTAATTACTATGCCTCCGTTTTGGGAATGGATATATAAGTGAGTGGCCTTTTCAGGGCATTCCTGTAGAAAAAAAAATGTGTTGTGTCTTCACTAAAACCATCTATTAGTCTTTTCCATTATAATCAATAAATCAGTTCCCTTTTTATATGGTGATGTTGGCTCAGCTGTGATTTTCTGATGACAAAATTCATTACTCAATTGTCTCATCGCTTCCTTTCTAAGTTCAAAAACATCCATTAGCACCACTATGTGAAGCCCCATTAATCTGCTTTCATTATAATAATGTTCTTATTCTTTCTTAGCATCTTTATTGCATCCCACTCATCCTTGTTGTCTCATAGGAGCTTTTAATTAATGCACTAAGAACTGATATAAAGAACCATCTTTTTTTAGTAATTATTAAAAAAACCTTTTTTTTTTTTTTTTTTTTTTTTTTTCTTAGATCCAGCATTTTTGGTTACTGGACAGAAATTAACCATATTTACTCAGGTGACCCTATTATAGAACAGAGAGAGCTGGCACATGATGTAGTCTGGATGCTTCTGAGATGACTGGATTTTGCAGGGAAAAGTACAGTCGAATTTACTGGCTCCAAGTACTCATTTGCTCTCATTCTACTACAGTCTCCTGAAAAACCTTTTTTGAAATGAGAAGGATCTATCACACCTCTGCAATTCTGTGTCTGGACTTTGATTTGTTTCATAATGCAAATCAACAAATGTACCCTGCAGCAAAAGTAACTGCTGGAGGGCTTTAAACTAAGGTGAGAATCACTTCTCAGTTACTGAAGGTGTCAAAAGTGATGTTTTACTCCCTTCCTTTGCCCACAAACCTGAATCCTGCCTTGACATTTATACTAATTCCATGAGGAAAGAAAATATGGTGCAGATTCACATGGATTTAGTGCCCCTGTTCAATTTCCCACCCTCTTAGTTTCTTCCCACCTGCAGGAGTTAAGGAAAGAAAACAAACTAACACTTGCTGTCTCGACAGCAGACACATACAGTGACTCAGAGATGGGCTGTGGTAGTTGTAAGGACCCTGGGCCTTGAGTCAAAAAATGTATTTTTTAGTCCTACATCCAACAGTGCCTCTGGGGAAGCCCTTTCACTGGCCCCATTCTGTCTTCTCTTTGGGTCACTAGTGCCAGTGATGAGGGCTGCACCACATTCCTGTCCCCTGCAGTGCCAACTTTGATGGGTCCCTGGTCACCACCAGGGTCTCTGGGTGTTAGGGCAGCTCAGCTGAATTCAAAGGCTCTCGAAAGCAGACTGCTACTTTTGTCCTAAAGATTTTCCCTGCAGGCAGAGGAGGCTTTGCTGTTCCATTCAGAGCACACTGTGGTCTCCTCCAATCCTCAAAACAGCATTTGCATCAGTTCTCACAGGGCTCACCTCAGCCCCGCTTATTCCAAGGTGCTAAGCCCTCATGTGCAGCTCAAGCAGCTGGGAAGGAATTTCCACACACATTTACAAAAAGACAAAAACAGGCTGCTTGGGAGCAAGGGCTTGGAACTGGTTGCTGGCAATTTGGCTGGCTATAGCCTACTTGAGAATTCCTTTCTATGAAGGAAGATGGCATGCATTTGGGTGAGGGATTAAAACCAGATGACAACTATTTGCTCTGTCCTTCCAGTGTGTGTCAGTTTAGGAGACAAGAAACAACAAATGAGGAATATTAAATTCCCTTCCCTTTGCTGCTCACAAGGGGACAAATAAAATTGGTGAACAATAGTTTTCTGGACCCCTCTAATGAAATCACCCCTGCATCTTAAACATTGTTAGTCAATGGAAAATTGGCATGTTTACTTCCTTCTAGGAGACCAAATGTAAAACTGCCTAGGAAAACAGGCAAACAAAGGGATACGTTGTGAGCTGATATCTCTGACAAGTCAGAGGGAAGAAAAAAAATTGTACACACATTATAAAATTTATCATTAAAAAATAGAAAACCCAAACCCAAGAACTTTGCATGATACTTCAAAAGAAAAGAAGGAAAGGGGAGGTGGAAGGGGAGAACAAAAAGAAAAGAAAATCTGTCAAGAATTTTCTCACTGCATCCAAAATGCCTCAGTGAGCCGAGATACAGAAACAAGCTAATTACTGTCTTTCTTTTACTCTCCCAGTTCTGAACTCCACACACAACATTTTTCGTGATTATTAATAAAGGAACACTTTCATCTCTGTCTTATTAAGAGTTCTGGGGGTAGGAGAACATTATCTGACAGATACCACATGGGATAGGGTGGAAACAGGAGGGAACGAAGGAAAAGAAAACAGAAGCAAGGAGGTGACTTAGAAATCCCTCCATAGTTCCTAGGATGCATGTCCAAACTACTGGAGCTTTCTATATAATTGGAGCAATTTCTGCTGTTTTATATGCTTCAGTATTTATTTCCAAGGTCCTGAAGCTTAGGGTGGCAGGGAAAACAGGACATGTCCTCTGCACAAATAAGGGGTCTATGTGTCCATGAAAAGGCAAGTCCAACCCTTGAGAAGTTAGAGCAGCTGTGGGACAGGCACGAGAATCATGGGCAGAACTCTGCATCAAGGCCAGGAATGCAGTCAGAGCTGCCACACTGGCAGAGATGTGCTGGAGCAGCCTGAGCTGGGAGTGGCAGAGGGCATTGGCAGACCCCTCATGTGGAGAGAAGTGGTCTGGATGCCAATCAAACCAGAGATCCACTGGTTTGAAGAGGCTTCATATGGCTCCCAACCACGCATGATCCAACTCCAGCCTTTGCCTTCAGCTCCTCACTTCCACAACCATCACGATGCTGGAGTTAGAAAAACAACAGAATTCTTACAGTACAGCCCCCATCACCTTTGGTGACTGAATATTTTCCCAGTTTGGAAGAGTAGCCTAGAAGAGCTGCTTATTTGAACAAGACAATGCAGATGCCAGGAGGCTCAGAGGAAGAACACCAGCTCACTGCCTGAATTCTGCCTGTATTGCACAGGACCAGTTTAAACAACTGCCTAACTCTTCACAAACATAAAATCACTGTCTCTCTTTTCACAGTGCCATTGTCTGACTTGCATACAGCCTTTGCATCCTGTCTTACCAGCACTGCAGACCAAGCTAAGCAGGAGATACCAGACCCTTGGGTACAGATCCCTAATCCTGGCTGAGAGCTGCTTGCTCATAGCTAAACAAACCCTTTTTGTTATCATCCAGGAGACACACTGGCCAAAGATTATGGTGGGGAGAGACACAGAATCTGTCAAGCATTTTTACCTGTGATCCCAATGTCAATATTCAAACTCCCTCCAGGCTATAAATCCTCTGGAGTAAATGGAGATGCACAAAATATTGTATCATCTATTTCCCCAGACAACAGGGAATTTCTGCATGCACCACTCAGCAGACCAGAGCTCTGTGCCTAAAAGTCACTATTTGTTCAAATCAAACCCTCATCTGCTGGGGTTTCATCATTACACTTACCCAGAGGCAACAGCAGGTAATGCTCTGCCATTTAATACAACATCTTCCAAGAAATTCTTCATTACAGAGCAGAGCTTAATAACCACTGTTTTGCACAGAACAAAAAAATTTGCTCACATCTAAATAAAATCTGTCCTTCCTATGGAGCACTGTGGGCTTTTAAGACATGTTTTGTAGTATGCACAAGGATCTTTGGATTAGTTGTTCACATCTTTTTTCTCCACAGAAATTATAGATACTGCATGACTTTAAGAGACTAACCTTGACAATGCAGCTGGTCCCATCAAATCCATTGCAATTAGTGGGATTCGGCTCTGCTCCTGGCATTTTGCTTTGTAGCTGCAGCAGACCCACAAGGAGAACCTGTCCCAGGGCAGATCCCTGGCAGAGATGCTCACTATGGCACTGTATGTCCTCTCTTACTTGTCTTGCCAGAAAGATGTTGGATTTGGGAAAGGGCTAGTAAGTGTTAAAAAGAGAGCTGTCAGAGCATTTCACTGCCATGCCAATGTTGTGCTGCAGGATAGTTCATAAGAAGCCAGCCAGGAGGCTGCCATAATTTAAGCACCCCTGGTTATCCTGAGAGAGGATGCTCAGAGGACTCCTTAGAAGCACTACTCCAAAAACCTGGGTTGGTTTAAAGCACTTTCTTCCTCTGACTAGATCAGTTTGTAGCTTATGTCCCAAAGCCAACAGCACAGGCAGACAGGAATCAACAAGTCCTAAAGCTGTTTTCCTTTGTAGCTAACTGTGCAAGCAAATAAAATAAAACCCCCACACTCCAAGTGTCAGTTGCAAGCACCCCTCCACCTTTCCACACTCATGAACCTCCTCACATCCAATCTTCAGTACTGAAGGTGAACACTAGAGGTTTTCAAAAGAGATGAAAAAAAATCTGGGCTACTCTGCTACCACCACCACTGCTACAGCAAATACTCAGAGGAATCTGTGTGAAAGAAAATCTCCTGAAAAGCTTCCTGAAAAATGACTGTTTGTATTCTCTTTGGGTTAGGAGGGGCTAATAGGTGGCAGAACACCTCTTTCCAGAGTACAGAGCAATTGCTGCTCTTACATAAAATAAGAGTTAATGATTCTGCTGATTTACAACCTATTTTCCACTAATACATCCGGCAGTGAATTCTCTAGAGTCTTTCACCGTACGCAAATCTGGAATACAGGACAGTGATAAAGCTGTGTTTAGCTAGAAGATGAGAAAACAAAGGATAGGTAGGAGCCAAAAATTCAAATCTAGGTTAATTTGTTAATGCCTTATAACATGGTGGGAGGTTTGAGTTGGTTTGTTTTGTTTGGTTTTTTTGGGGGAATTTTTTTGGGTTTTTTTTGTTTTTTTTTTTTTTTTAAAAAGAAAGCCACTTTGACTAATTTTCTTCGAGCTATATGGAAAAAAAATCCCTCTTGCTTTCAAAGTAAACCCAATAGGGATCAAGGCACATCAATTTTGCTAATGGAACCTGGTTGCAGCCTTAATTATTATTATCTCTTTGTGATAGATTAGCCATTTACCCAGATTATATAGACATAGTGAGATTAGATTAGATAGCCCAGGCTCCATATGCTTTTTCTATCTCCCTGTGCAATATAGCAGTCGACTAACTGAATCCCTGCTTGTGCTCCTGGTAATGAGATATCTTACTGCATTTGCTTTAAACTCTGTTTTCAATAAAAATTGATCAAGATTCAGGAAGAGGAGGTAGTGAGAGAGGTATTTAGATTCGAGGTTTACCCTAATTTCAAAAGCCTAACAGTGATGGGATGTAGGACCATGCAGCACTCTTCAAGGTCAGCTGTTATTTTCACAGCAAGTGAGCAGAGGTGAAAAGAAAGACCCAAAAATGCAAAAAAAGACACTGTAGATCTCCTACAAAGGTGCATCTGCTGACAGGCAGGTTGACAAGGCAGATCTACAAGATTCCTTGTAGATTTCCTTCTACAAGGAAATGGGGACACTTTAGTTAGCAAGCTGTATGGGATGCAATTTCTTTGTAAGAACAAACCCTGGGATTAAAAGAACAAGTTTGGGTAAACCTTGTGGGATTCTGAATGTATTTAACAGGGTGCAGCCAAGTTTTCGTAACTGGAAGGGCTTATTGGGCTTGCAAAGTTACCTCAACCCCCCAGCAGGCTTTACCACCACGGGATGAGGTAAGAAAAGAAGAAAAGTTTTCTTCCTTTGTAACAATCTGAAGCTTGGAAAGCAAGGATGGAAATGTTGCACAGACTTGGAATGGATACCTCTATGCAACGATCTGTCAAGATAGTTTTTTTGACAAATAAATGTTTAATCTGCTGTCCAAAAATATTAAAGCTTTCAAGACAATTTAAAAAGACAGCCCTTTTCCTCCAGAAGCTTCTTCCTACAGTATCCATTCCATATCAAACTGCAAACATGGATATAGCCTTGCACAGAGAAACTTGCATTCTGAATGCTCTCTATTGGGAAAGATTGTAAGGCAATTCAGCATCAAAGGCTAGGAAGAAATATAAATCCCTTCATGGCATTTGTAAGGTCTTGATTCTGCTCTGAGATTCCTTCAACAAAAAAAATCAGGAGTAGTAAACAGCAAGGACAGCACATCACCTCCTCATTCCAAAAACACCTGACTTAACACTGTGAGCAACTTTGCTCCAAATTCTTTTGTTCATTTTGCTTATGAAAGCCACAAGAGTCTGGCCATGTAGAGCAGCTTTTATTGATGAAAATGCCATCACATGCTTTATCCAGAAGTTTTTCAAGGTTTTCCATTGAAAATTCTGGTTAACAAGTTTCTTCAAAAGCATTAGCTCTCATGGATTCTCCTGTTTGCCCCTTATCCACTCTATATTTTGCTTAAAGAAAACAAATTCTGTTCCCCAGCTACTGCTCAGATAGAAATAAACTTCAGCAGGTTATTCTCTCAGGGAAATTTGTCAAAAATTCAGAGAAATGCTTAAAAATGGCATTTATTCAGCACAGACCATCAGGATGCTCTGGAAAACCTAAGTACTAAGGACAGCTGGAGAAAGGTTAGAAAAGCAAGCTACATTGATATTGCTCTCTGGCTCTTTCTTCCAGGAGTCCCATGTTTGATGTTGCACTGCATTCTGTATTTGAGTTGGCTTGTTCCTTTCCTCTGTCCTGCCTCATTCCACCGCTTGCACGTACACCTGTCAGCTTAATTCCTTCAAAGACTGAAAAGACCAAAGTTGTTCCATCTCCCTGCCTTGTAATAATGAAAAATTGCATGGGAAGACAGAGCAATGCATAGAGGGAACTCTCATACCCCGCTTCCCAAATGGCTCTGGAGTGTGGAGCTGGGGGGCTGCCACCCACTCACTTGATTAAAGTGCTTCCTGCTTTTGAGATTGCCTTTTTCTTTTTCCTTTCTTTTTCTTTTTTNAGCCCTAAATAATATCGTTCCCTTGCCACGTTTATAAAGTAGCAGAGTTCCTTTTTTTTTTTCCTTTCTTTTTCTTTTTTTTTTTTTTTTTTGTATTATTTCCCAAGAGGTTGGGTGGAGCTCGCCTTTATTTCTTCCCTTCCTCGGGGCTTGATTGTTTATATTTTTCTGTTCTGAAAGCCGTGAGTCACACTTTGATTTACAGTCTGTCCCAGGAGAGCCAGGAGACCCTAATGAAAGAGCAGGCTGCAAGGGTAATTAATACCTACCAGACATTCAACAGCACCATTAGTGAGCAATATGTGGCTCTGTGTGTGCGTGAGCACTGGCAGCTGGAGCTGCACAGGCAGAGACGATGATATCCCCTCCTACAGCCCTGAGCACCCTGCTGGCCACAGCCACAGTACTGACACCCAAAGGAGACGCACCCAAAGGAAATTTCTGTCACACAGAGCAAAGCTGGAAGAGGCCCGAGGTCACGGTGGTAACTGCAGGAAGCCAGGGAATGGGCTGCCACTGAGGGATACAGGAGGGAGGCTGGCGCAGAGCATTGATTGGGGATGCTGCGATGGAGAGAAGTCGGGAGGGTGATGGATCACTCTTGCTTAAAACAAACAAAAGCCAGGCAGCTTGCCAGGAGCGGCTTAGGCCAGTTTCATTAAAACTCTTCATTCATCATGCTGAAACGAGGCGGTGTTTGTTATTGCAGCCGCCGTGTGCTGGTGCAGGAGCTATTACGGGAGTGGGTGGCAATACAAGCAGGGGGCAGTGGGAGGAGATGGGAGGGTAATGAAGGATGGAGGCAACTGGGAGGCGACAGGGCTCAAGTATCACTTACCATCCACTGAAGGGACTGAAAATCACCCTCTATCTCCTGCATGGATCTGGGCTGATAAGGCTTCACATCCATCCAGACAAATTTCCAGGATGGGAGAGGATTCCCTGCTTCCAGGTGTATTTATTCCCATCATTAGACCAAATAATGGCACCAAAACATGCTGGGGCTTGCTGTGGTGTCAGGCTCAGCTGTGCTCATGAATCCACTTAATGTCACCTCAGGAAATCCTAACAGCATGATGCTCAAATAAAAGCACTACACCTGCCTGGAGAGGGACTGGATGGATCTCTTACACCTTTTCCATCTCTGCAATCCACATTAGATTCTGCTCTCACTGCCCATGCATCCTGGGATAGCAGAAACCTGCAGGGGTGGAAATTGCCTCGCTACATGGCTGAGGCTCCCTAACCTTGCGTTTACTCTCGATTTCCTCTCCAGTGCATCTCCCAGGCAGCTCTGGGGACACAGCATCGTCCACACAAAGCACACCACCAACCCCAGCAGGAGCTAGTGAGGGCACAGTGCTACCTTCAAGTGGCTTTGTGAGTGACCTTAATGCCAGCACCAAATCCCCTCCAAAGATGTAATCTTCCTGTCCACCTGCATCCTCACAAACCCCTCTCTGAACTTTTTCATCAGGTCCCAGGCAGTGACCCACGTGCCCTGCAGTTGCATGGCTGGCATTAAGGCCAGCCTTTGATTTTAAAGCCTGGTGACTGCAATTCCTCCAGAGAAATCAGGCTCCACGTAAATGTACCTACTAAGTGACATCCATGCTGGCTTGTGCACAGGGACTGCAGCTGTGTAATGTTTATGGGCTGGTGGGGGGAAGAGAAGGTGAGAGCTTGGTTTGTTGTGATGTGTTTTACTGAGCAGCAAGAATCCCTGCTTGCACACTGAAAATAGAAATCCAGGAATGCAACCCTCAAAGGATTGAGATGAAGGAAAAAAAAAGGAAAAAACATGTGTGTGTATGTGTGTGTGTGTGTGTGTGTGTGTGTGTGTGTGTATGTGTGGCAGGGAACATTTGCATTTATTTACTTATTATTTACTTATTTTCATGCACACCCAACAAAAGAGGCCTTGAGGTGTGCACCTCCATGTGCCTGAGCTTTGTCACCAGCCTGGCTTGAAATCACAGACCTCAAATTCCCTTGTCTGAGTTCCTGCTTGCAGTAAGAGCTGGTATTCACCTCCATAGTACACTACCCTTACAAAAGAAATGGTTTGTATGTCTGAGTGAGCTCACAACCAACCTCAAAAGTAAAAAAAGCTGTCTCTGGGGAAACATTTGAAACACTGAAATAGGTGCCCACAGGGCCCTCAGAGGAAACTTTAGCATCCCTCTCTGCTGTGGTGGTGGAGACAGACTGGTAATTCGTGCCCTCCTCACACTCCAGCCATAGAAGGTGTGGTCTCATTGTGAGAGCAACACACAAGGCCACACAAGTTACACCTGCAACATCCCCAGTCCATCCCAGTCACAGCTAAGGAGTGGTTTTGCTATGTTCTTTGGTGTCACAAAGTACAAGCTACAAACCAGCGTGCTCACTGGCTGTGTTTGAAAGGATCCACTGCAGGAGCAGCAGCTGCATAATGGTAATCAGCACTGGCCCAAGATTTTTGAAAGGAACATTTTCTGGGAGAAAATTCCAGTTGAATCAAAACGGCATATTTTGCAGGAAAATATCAGTAGTGCTGAAATATTCAAGGAAAAAATTCATGACAGTATCTTATTTGGATAAAGCTGAAAAAAAAAGTTGATATTGCATTATAGAGATATAACACAAAGAGGAAGCTAAATGCCTTGGTAAGTTTGAAATAAAATATTTTAAGACTCTTTGTGGATATTTCCAATATTATAACTTTCCCCTCCATTTTTCCTCAGGTCATATGAAAAAAAATTTCAAAATCTTAGTTTTTCCAAAGATGAAAAACTAGGTTTTGATCGCTTAGAATTTTCCCAGGAATATATTTTTTTGGCATTTTTACCCACTTCCATCTAGTGAACAGAGAAATGAACGTCTTCTCTCCCTAGAAACAGAGCACAAGTAAGCTCTCAGTGGAGAGAGCCCCAAATCTGGGCACAGCTGTATCTGCTCCAGCAGCTTTGTGAGCCAGCGGCCGAGCAGCTCCCAACATTCCTACTGCCCATGTCTCCACACCTACATGTCTGCTCTTTGGTAGCAGAGCTATTTAGGCTGTGGATAGCTTAGGCTTGCCTGCAGGGACTGAAACTGGTATCCTTCCACAGGACTGCTGTGACTCAGTGTCAGAAGCAGGGACAGGATTTAAGCCTTATATCCCAACATCCCACTTCCCTGTGCTTCTAGACATCCAACACTTACTTGTCTCCCAAAGTGCAGGGCTGGCTTTCCAATGTACACCTTGCCCTAGCTGATTAATAACCCACCCACTAGAAACTTTCTCCTAATGCTTGACCTAAATATTCTCTGCACTTCTCCTGTTGGCTAGTGAGAATAATTGGTCTCTCCTCTTTGCAACATACTCCTTCATATATCAGCAGACAGGCCTCGTGTCTCCCTTCTGCTTTCTCCTCTCCAGACTTCAACAGCATTACACCAGAGATGAGAGTGTAATTTGGCCCATTCACACACAGCTCTTTCAGCCTTCTCGTCAGAAGGCTTCCAGAATGAAGAATTAGTCTGGTTTTCTCCACTTTGATGGGACACAAGAGTGTTCTCCTTATTTCTCCAGTGTGTGTCTGACACAGCTGTGCCTCAGGAAACTGGATTTAAAGAGGATCATATTTGCCCATTTGCATCGATTGTGGGACTGAAAGGTTAAAACAAATCCTATTTTTAAATCATTTTTTCTGACTTTTTAAAGGGGCCCTTCTGCATTCCAGTAATGAGAATAAAATACTGCATTTCACCAAAATCCTATTAGCTGTCATGAATATCCCATCACAGTATCAAGAACCAGGTGGTGGTGCTCTGTGGTGTCTTCCTTATTGATGGGCAATCATCCTGCTTAAACGTTCCGTTTGAACAAGGGCTCAGGAAGCGTGGATTTTTTCCTGTGGTGAACTGAAGCCCTGTGGCTCCTCCTGAGCTGTAGCAACCCTGGTGACCCCTGTCAGTGCAGATCTCCCTCCACACTGCACCAAGCAGGCAACTGAAGATCCTCATTATCTTTCAAGAGGTGCCCATCTACCTACACAATGAGGCTCGGAAGGGAGAGGTGACATCCGTGGCTGCTTTCCTGCAGATGCCCCTGAACACGTTCAGGAACCAGGGTTGCAGCATTTCCTCTCAAGCACCAGACCTTTGGGTCTTCTTGGTCTAACATGTCATCTTGATCCATGTCCTCCATCTGGCAATTTTACCAGCAGCCCCAGGAAGCTGAGGAATTGTCATTTAATGGACACAACAGAGATATGTCAGTCCTATCAGGTACGCATATTCTTCCCTCCTTTCCATATTTCTGAAAGATCCCAAATCAAGGCTCAGACATTTCAGCTTGGCCAAAGAGAGAAGGGGGAAAAGCAGAAATAAAATCTGAATCAAAACTTCTGAGAAGTTGAGGAGGATGAAAACTCTTGAGTCCAGATCCAGGAATAAATTTTACAGCTGGCACCTGTTTGCCTTCATTACAAATGAAATGCAAAGCTCTGATTACACCACAAGCTTCAAGGCACTTAAAAGCTAACTGCAGATCAAACTTTTTCCGATGAAGCCGTGTTCCACCCAGTCAAATTAGTTCCTGCTTTCTCCAGATGGTATCTCCCTTCACTTTTCTAAACTAAAATAAGCATGTAAAGGAATTCTTCTGGGTTGTCTTCCCACCTTTCATTTCAAGGATACTGCTATTTTTTTTCCATCCTTTCAGAAGAAATCAGGAAGGTAGGGCTCTGCATCAGTGGAAACTGCCTCCTTCATTTAAAAACATTTTAAAACAACTTCCTTCATTTACAAACACCAACTAAAGCCCCAGAAATTCCACATGAATGTAGAAAAACACTTTTTAGGAGAATGATCAAACACTGGAGCAGTTTGCCCAGATAGGTTGTGGAGTCTCCATCTGTGGAAATGCTCAAAAGCCAACTGGGACATGGTCCTGGGCAGCGTGCTCCAGCTGGCCCTGCTTGTGCAATAGGGTCAGACAAAATGGTCTCAAGAGGTCCCTTCCAATCCCAACCATTCTGTAATTCATTCAACATCTCAGGGCTCTGCTTTGCTGAAATTGGGGTTTATGCAGCAGTTTCCACAAAAAGTTATGGAATACAGAAAATCTTTGCTAAGAAAGGACCCGCTCTTCAAAATTCATTTAAAAAGAAAAAGTAGAAAAAAAACCCCACCACTAAATGGATACACTGCAAGTGTGATAGCTGCACAAGTATGCTAATGCAAGGAAATGCTAGAACTACATGGCATATATTCTTATTCCTTAAATAACAAGATATATTGTGTCACTCATTTCTCTTCATAACTTATGCAGCATACAGATGAGTGAGGCAAGATTTCTCAGCTCCACAACTTATTTGTGCCTTATCAAACCTTAATATTCTGCTAGTATAGTTAGCTCTTTCTTTCCTTCTTCCTTTTTTTCTTTCTCACTTTTTTTCTCGCTCCAATAATTTCCTTCCTTCTTTTCTTTTTCCTCCTTTCTTCCTTTCCCTTACTCACTTCTTTCTTTTTCTTTAAAAAAACCCATTAAAATCCAACTAAAATGCTGATAAAAAGAACAAATTTACATTTTTGGACCCTATTGTTGAGATTTACAGGGCTGTCTGAGGGGTTTACACATACAGCTCCCATTTATTTGGTAATTCCAACAAAAAGCCCTCTGACTCTATGGACAAAACTATGAGTGGATTTCCTTCTCCCTACCTACATAAAAACCTTCTGGTCTACTTTGGGAGAAATACTCCAACCTGCCTTTATTGATATTTTCTTGTGCATTGCAAGTACAATCTTTTCCATGGTGAGAGATGACTGTGTAAGACCCAACCTGAAGCAGACTGACCACTTCTCCACTTGCAAACAGACTACTCCACACAGTAGCAACCTGAAACACTTGCAAAATGGGGAGGTGGGTGTTATTCACCGAGCCCTTTTGATACCTCAATAATAATCTGCAATTATCCCAGAAGGTAGTGCCAGCTACCCCCACACCAATAAATATCTCCCTTCCCTTGCTACTCCCAAGCACAGATTTCCAAGTTTCCCCTGACAACAAGGCTGTGCTTTCTGTGAGGTGTGCCACCCTGACACACCAAGCATCCTGGGCCACACTCACAGACCTCCTGCAAGGCTTCCACAAATCTTTCAGCAGTAGCCAATAAAGGAAGAACAACCCACAGCTGACATTTCTGACAGGTAACCAGAAACCTGTGAGCTGCTCCATAGAAAACTTGACTTTTTGGGGGACTTAGAGACACTGCCAGACCCCACCTTTATGTGCAGGTGTGTTTGATTTGTTCTGCCCACTGCCATCACATGGGATTCCCCCTGCTCCGTGGCCAGATCCTGCGGGCTCAGACAGGTTGATGGACTAATTGCCAAGTTCCTGTGCAGTGGGTTTCCTCTGGGATTGGCTGGAGCCAGGTGGGAAGAGACAAGGGACACAGCAAGCAGCGTGCTGGTAGCAGATAACCCGGTCCTGCCAGCCCGGCCGCCGCCGCCTGCCCTCGGAGAGGGGATGAGCGCGTTATCTTCCAGCTGCACACGCCCAGCAGCCGCCCCGAGCGCTCCGACGGGAGCTCCGGCCACAGGCACGCACACAGCACTTCCCATCTTCTAAAACAAGTGAATTTATCTGCTCCCAAGAAGAGAAATAAAATGGGAGTTCACTGTGCTGCCACACATTCCTCTCAAAGATGTCCTACCTGTGGTCAGGGTGCTTCACAGGGCTGTTGTGACATGGCTGTTCTTCAGCTGTGCGAGCAAAAGCATTTTTCCAGGGATCTTTCCCAAGATTCCAATGGAAGAGAGAGGGGATTCTTCCTGGGTGTAAGACCCCTTTGAATCTATCCTGGGTGCAAATATATGCTTGTATCTTTTGCAGTTTTTCATAGTTTTCAAACACCTGATAGGACAGTATTGGCTTCTCTGAGCATGAAGCATCATCACAAAATTCAGAGACTCTTCTCTCAACTCCAGCACAAATATGCCACCCTCTAGAGCCCAGCACACCTCACACCTTCACTCACCCATGCTGTGTAGATCCAACACAGAGCACTAAAACCCTTATTTCTTCCCCTCTTTCCTTCCCTCCCTTCTTTCTCTCTCTTCCTTCCTTTGTCCTCCCTTTCACATATCATCCTCAACCAGACAGACACAGCCTCAAAAGGCATCAAAGCACAGGACATTTTGCTTGAATGCAGAGCCCTCACTCTACACTCCCCCCTTCCCCAAAGCCTCACCTAAAATAAAGCAGGAGCTATCCCAGCTCCTCACTTCTCACTTCCTGCCCTCATTACTTCACAGCCTGCAAGGATATGGTTTCTAATATTGTGTACAACATCTGCTTTAAACTAAAAAAGCAGCAAGAAACATCACGCATTGCTGGCTTTTAGACAGAACTTATCTGCAAATAAAACAGACAATGCGCCTGTGTGCCCATTTGGGGTCTTTTGTTTCACTGCTGATTATTTAATTTCGAGTGCCCTGAGTGTCTCAGGCATTTACCACAAATGAATGAAGATGCAGTTTCTGTGTGTCAGGAATATACAAGCTCAATTCAACAGAATACAATGAGTGAAGGTCATGAACAAGCAGGGGGATAAGCAGAGGCACGAGTGAGTGGTTAAAGGCAGATCATTATTACTCAGCAAGGCCTGGACATAAAATAATGGCTTCTGTTCAGTCTGTTTTGGAGGAGCTTTATTAGCTCTTTCTCTCCCCATAGGCAAAAGAGTGAGGATGACTTCAGCCAGCTGATCTGACTGAGATTTGGCAAGTGGTTTCCTGAACAGGCTTGGGGATGGTGCAGCAGGCAGTGAAGAGGGGACCCACGGACAATGGAAAGGTTAAGAAGGACATCCATGCTGTCACACAGTTCCTTGAGGCATCCAAGGACCAAACTCAATTGCCCTTGACTCTACACAGCACTCGGGGACAGAGAGGAGAAGTCACAGCACAGACAGCCTAAGCCCAGACCGCAGAGTCTGCTGCAATCAGGGTGCTACAGACAGCAGCAGGCGTGGCAAAGGTTGCAGGACTTGCAAACTGAGGGCAAGGAGCTGAGGTTGCTGAATTTGATTTGGTCTGACTGCCGAAATCCATTTACGGCAATGGAAACATTTCCACCCTTTCCACAGGAACTGAGGGAGCCCTCCATCAATCCTGAAGCTCAGTCTGAATTTCCTTTCTGACCTGATCTTGCACAAGGCTCCAGCTGAATCAGGTGTGTCCAGCCCATGTCTTGTGGAGTGGCACAGCCCATGCTTTCCGAATAACCCATGGTCTGCATCCACAGGCACTTAACAAACGTGTTTCCTACTTAAAAGTGTTTACTTTTTCTGAATCTCTGAGGCTATTTTGCTGTGAATGTTATAGCTTCCAACAGTACATTTTGGTCCTTATCAGATGAAAAAAGAAAAGAGAAAAAAGAAATAATTTTCAAACCATTTTTGTCTAAATTTGACTGCCAGTCACAATTCTCAACTCAAAAGCTCTTTGGCACAGCACTAGAAAAGCTATAAGCTGCAGAGCTTCATTATTTAGTTTTCTCAGTCTCTAGATGTATTATTTAACTTCTTGGCAATAATGTCAGGGACATAATCCAATAGAAATGCAGAGAAACAAAAGAACCCAAAATTTCAGAACAGCTCAAAATGGTTTTCAGTGCTTTCTTTGTAGAAAGTAGAGGGGGGGGGGGGAAAGAAGAAAGGAAAGGAGGCATAACATTATCAGTGTAGAGATGACACAGCAGGCACACACTTAGGGAAGCAAATCTAGAACTCCCTTCCAGCAGGAAGCCTTTATCTACTGTAGCCAACAGAAGACTCCCCCAAACTGCTGCTTGTCCCCTCCATGATTCAACAACACTCACCCACTCACCTTCTTGCCAGGTTAAAAACTACATTTCTCAAAGAGAAATTTATAGAGTGACCAATCACATTTACATGCCCCACTACTCAGCTTCCCCAGGGCAGGATAAATTTCTTTTCACAGGTGTCCATGAGGCTGACTTACCCAGAATGCACATCCCCATGGGTGAGATATCCTGAACATAAACCACCCATTCCCAGCACACTCCCTGGGTGTGTTTGCCATCTGAATCCTGCTTGTATTTCGCCTCAGTTCTCTCTAGTATTCGTTTGTTCTTGCTGCAAGATCATCAGGGTAGGAATGTTGCTCTATTTTACAGAGGTAAAATGCCCACAAGGAATAACAAGAAGAAGGAGAATCAATGTTTATAGTTTACAAGGTGCCTTGAAATTCTGAGATTAAAGGTCCTTTTTGCTGTTGTTTTAAAGTATGCTCTTAAACAAATAACCTGCTGTTCTCAGCTACCAGGATGCATCCCTTTCCCTACATTATTATTATTACTCTAAAAATGTTAAATGGCCCTTCATATTCTTCAAGGATCAAAAGAATTTATGACAAATACCAATTTGTTCCTAACACTGAGGAGCAAGCTGAAGAAACCAAGTACACACAAGTCCATGGCCTAGACACGAAAATAGATGCCCCTGATCCCATCCATTTGCACTGCCTTCACTCTGAAATGCACTTTATCACTGCACTCACTGCACAAGGAGCATGCATTAAAGGTGGGGTGGCAAAGACTTTGAACGTGCAAAGAACAAGACTGATTGGAGAAGGGGTGAGAGGATTTTCTGCAAGGGTGAAACATCGCAGAGCAGATGATGCCAACAAGGAAAGATTTCTCTGACAGGCAGCGTGTCTGCATTCTCCTAGTCATGCTGAAGGGGAGGGAGGACATTTCCCTGGCTGATGCTCTGTAGCTCAGAGGTTATATATTTACAACATTTTTTTTATATTCTCAAATCTTTAAGTTCATAAAATATGCTCTGTATGGTACAGCATTACAGTTAGATGTCTTAGGTTTTACAAGGTGGTGTTTAGGAATAAAAACACCTCCCCACATGCTGAGCAAGTCCAAAGCAACATGTCTACTCAAACAAGAAAAGCTCTGCAAAATGCAGCACAGTCATCTGGTATCAGAAGATTCAAAGAGGTGCCAGAAGACCACTTTTAACCTCAATACAACAATATTAACATCCACCAGCTTTCTGCGAAGATTTTAACAGCTACGAGGCTACAAGGCTGTGCCTGTCCCAGCACAGTGAGTCCCATGTAGATTTTTGCCAGTTCAGGGTTCCTCACATGTATGGTCTCCATACTACACATTAGTGCTGCATAGAGATCACCGCTAAGATGAAACTGTATTATAAAGCTCAAACTGTCTAAAACCTTCTTGGGATTACTTTTGGATACTAAATGGAGTCTGGATTCATGGGGTTGTCATTTGAATGCAAAAGCAGAGTGCTTCAAATGACATCTTTCTCGCTGGTGCTGGTGGGATGGTAGAAGAGGATTTATTTGAACACTAGGCAAAAATTCTTAGCAAAATCTTAGACAGTTGAGAAACATGTTCATTAGGATCTGAAAGTTTTAGCAACCTGGTCTACTAGATTGCTCTCCAGACACCAGACCAGTCCAGCTCAAGCCCTGTGAACAAAAAGTAGAAACAAATCCCAAGTCCTAAAATGCAGACACCAATCTACAGAGCTTTCCAGAGCATCCATGGAGGTAAAGGCCAGCACTCCAGTTCAAGCCTTCTGATGCCTTAATGGCAGGAGAGGAAAAGACGAGTGATGGGGCTGCTCATTAGTTCAGAGCCTGCAGGCACAGAACGTACCTGGGGAGCTGCTGCCTGCCAGGTACTGCAGGATGGCCCAGGCATTCCTGCAGTGTGCTGCCCCACAACACTGGGGACCAACCACAGGGGGCAGAGACCAGGAGGTCATGGAACTGCAGGAAACTGTGGGAAATGGTACATGACCGCAGCAGTCCTTTCTCCCTGGCAGCACAACAATCACCCACATTTATTAACTAACTCATGGCTGAAGGGGAGGGGCGGCAGCTGAAGCAAAATTGTCACCTGATGATGCCCAGAAGGGTATGGATTCAGGCCTCAGACTTGCTAGGGATGCGTGTTGTGCCAGGTCCCTAAAATTCAGGGAGGACTGCAGCAGGATTCAGGAGCATTAAATGGGGAGCTGTCTTGGCCCCAAGCCTATGAGCAAACTCCCTGAAGGGTAGGGTGGCAGAGAAAGCTGCAGGTGGAGAGTGTCCTTAGTTAGACACCACCACCATACCTGCCTCGCCCTCCAGGGACTCGTATGAGCCTCTGAACAAGGACAGGGGGACTGTGGCAGTGCCAGGTCCTGGGGCACAGCTCCAGGGCAGTGCAGGTCAGGCAGGCAGGCAGCAGCATGTTCCCTCAGCCTGGCCCCGGGGAGGCGACAGGGCGCTGCTCCCGGCCCTCGCTCCGGCGACGCAAATGCCACGGGAAGCGATGCCGCGCATCCCCATTTGTCACCAGGCCGGCATTAACAGAATGTTTAAAAGTCATGATGTCATCGCTATTAATCAGGGCCCCGCTGGGCCACGCTCCAGTGCTGCATATTAATCACCAGCGGCCCCAGGACTCGCTTATCTGGAGAGGCTAAGTTTAGATCCATAAAACATGATTTATTTTTAAAAGTAGCATTATTAAAGATGAGCTACAGCCTTGTTCACACTCCCGCTGGAGTCTCCCTTAGGAAAAGGTTGGTATTTTGGAGTTGGTACGGACACAGTCCTTATTATTTTGAGCTTGAGAAAGCTGTCAGGTGTGATACTGGCCTTTGAATGTCTTAGACTTCCCCTCTACAAAGAGGAACCATCCCAGTGTCCGCAGAAGAGTCACTCACATGCAGTCAACTTGCAGAAAAAAATCCCATTAGAGTGACTTTGGACTACATATGGGATAGGGCTAATGCCTCAGGGAGAGCTGCTGATGCCAAAAGGCTGGTTAGATGCAGACCTGAGTGTCCCCACAGTGGTAACAAATGGCATTGTCCCACACCACATGCCTTGTTATGGCCTTTACCAACACGTGAGCCCAATGAATACTCGCCCATAACCAACATCTAGCATATTAAATTACTTTTTGTGTTCTTCAAAGTGCTCCTGTTGGATCAACACTATGATTGATCCACACGAATGAATTCATAAAAGCCTGCCTGCACTCAGATTTATATGAGTTTAACTCTACTGACTTTAACAATCACTTCATCTCTGGTTCAGTGCACACACAGGAACTGTACCGGTTGAATAAAATAATTTTCTAAAACGGTCTGCTAAATTTGATTTGACTCCTTGCTCAACAGCTCGTAATTTGGATTAAAGAGGTTCTGGTGCCAGTTTGGTGTGCACGGGTGACATCGATGTGAAGTTCCCCAACCCAAATCAAGAGACTCCACCAACCTGTTCCAGCAGTGAACTCATTGCTCCTAAGCCAACCCAGTTAAAACCAGTGTAAATCCTAAGTGCGGGGTTAAACCAAGAGATCTGGCAGACAGAGCAGGAGAGCAGAAAGCGTCACTGGGACAAAGCAAAGGACATTCATTCCATCGGCAAGGGAAGACTTCCTGCTTTATTGCCCACAAGAGCCGTCACCAATAATGCCAGGACTGTCCCACAGGAACCACAGGGTAATGCCAAATGGCTGCAGGAGCCATACTTGGGAGCTGTGTCATCACCACACTGCCTGGTCCCAGTGGGCTAGCTGTCATCAAGAGAGAAGGGCCAAGCCCTACTCTTCTCTGGGGACAACTGCCTGAACCCTGATGTCCCACGGGCACTGTCCTGCTGTTCTCACCACCATGGCTGATGAGTGCTGAGTCATTTGACAGCTTCACTGCTCCCAAGCAAGCCACAGCTTCTCGACCTGCCTCCTCAGCCACACCATCACCCCGGGCAGGGCTGCGTGGTGAAGCTCATCCAAATGAGCATGGGGCCTCTTACTCATATGCAGAGAGAGAGATGTAACACGGCAATCAGTCACGTTGACAAGCCTGGGGATCCCATCTGACAGCAGCAGGGGATGCAGCAGACCACACTGGTCATCAAAGTGCTTAAATATGAAACTGCTTGCCTAATCAGTCTCATCTCAAAGGAGTCAAAGTTTGGCCTGCCAGTCTATAGTCAGTGGCAAAAGAACCTCTCATGGCTAAGCTGCTCTTTCCATTCTACCTCTCCCTTTGGGCCAGGCTTTTGAAGAACATGGACTCACAGCTCTTTTCTATTGTCTGCCTCTGAATTCCCCAAGTTTGGAGACTTTGACTCCCCACACTGCATTTCAGAACGGGCCCTCTGAAAACTGAGACCTAGAGGCTCATGGGATGCTACTGCAGAGAGCTCCTGCAGCCATGTGTGCTGATAGCAGTACCAGGGAAAGGGAGAAGACTCATGAAGCATCCTAAATGATAAGGTTAATTTGGAGTTGCCTGTTACCTGTATCTAGTGTAATGAATCTAGAAACTACAGATAACAAACAAAATTACCATGGCATTTACCAGCACATCCCTCTGGGAGGCAGAACCGTAACACGCGAGTTTCTGGAGCTGAGCTCACCTTGGAGGGCTTGCCCTGACTGACACAACTATGATTTTCTGCAGAGTCTTTACAAGGTTCAAACTAGGGAAGTGGGGACATTAAATTTAAATTGGTGTGTTGGGCTTTTTGGGTTTTGCCTTTCTTCTTTCAAGTTCGTTATCTTTTGTGATACAAAGCAAAGGATGGAAAATAAGGGGGGGAAATCTGTAAGAAAACTAAGTCCAAACCTTCAAAACTTTGATTTTCCTTCTAGTGGAAGTAGGATTGAATGTCCACCTGAGGTAGGCTGATCCTGGCAGAGTGACACAAACAAGCAACAGCAGCTCCAGAGATGTTTCTCAGGCAAAAGAAACAGGACCAGCACTTTCCTCACCAGGTTTGATTAGAGACCTCTCAAATGGGGCAAACACAGGGCTTTGATACAGTTTTCCCACCAGAAATCATTGAATTAACATATACGCTTACACCCCTTTCTGCATGTTATTGGCACAGGTACTCTCTCTGGGGAGAACTGTTATCCCAAAAGAAGGCAGTCTTTCCACCATCCACTCCAGCACATCTCCTTTTTCCCATTCAAATTCCCTGGGAACCATGCTATTTAAATCCCTGTTTTACTGTAGCTGGCTCGTCATGTTCCTCTGCTCATTAGGCTGGCAGCGCAAGCTCAGCAGCATTTGCACTTCAGCATGAGGATTTCTGCTGTGAGGTATGACTGTCATCCACTTGCCTGGACATGCTGTTCCTAAAAATAGCCTTATCCTTGTTTTCTCTCTCTCTAAAATAACAGGCAGTCTCTACTTTCTGAACCTTGATCACCAAATTCCCTTCTCATATCCTCACAACCACTCCATCAGTCTCCTCTTCTCTACAGAAATTATTACTCCTAAAACTCTTCCTTGCCAAGCCAGCAGCCCACCTAGAACTTTCCAATCAGTTGCTTCCTCCTCATGCCCCTGAAGGTCAGAGGGTGAACATCACTTACCCCACAACCATATTTTGGTTCCCTGTGATGAACAGCTTAACCACAGACTGACACTGACATTGGAATGGTCACAGCTGGCTGGGGAACCAGATGAGGACATGTAAGCTGAGTATCATGGCCCTCTAGCAGTATTCCCTACTCATGAATAGAATGGGCCAACTAGGGAAAATCCCACCTCTGACAGAGCCAAATAACTTATTTTGTCTGGAGCAGACTCATCCTGCAACTCAGAGAGAGAGGAACAATTATAACAGCTGTATCCCTCCTCGTGTTCAGGGATCTCAGCATAAGATGTAGGCAGCCTGGGGCTGTTTGTGTGCCTGTACCAACAGAGAAGCCACAATAAACAATGCAGAACTGCAGCAGCATGGATGTCACCTTGCTGCCCTCCTCATCTCATCCTTATAGGCACCACTATGTCCCACACCCACGGTGCCTCAGACACATCTACTACACAGAAAAAGGTAGAAGCAGATGACAGGCTCAGCATGGGGGAGAAGCTTTCTGAGTTCAAGATGCCGCCTGCAGTTGTGTCCTACTGCCGGTTCCCTCCATGTCTTGGACAATCCAAGCAAAACAGAAAGATTGCATGAACTCACACTGCCATAAGGGGGAATTGGGACTTCATTATCTTGTGGAATTGATGATGAAACACAGTATCTCTGCACATCCCAGGGCTCCTGAGCAGAGTACAAACCAAAGCCTTGCTAACTGTTTATTATTAAGATCTAAAAATCCGTCGTGTGCCTTTGTAACTCTTTTTCTCGATTGATGAGAGGAGGGCCCCGAGGGAAGAGAAAACATTTTCCAGGGAAGAAGCTTTTAACATCAGAAGGCAGGAAACCAAACAGTGCTCCTTGTGCCTCTGCCTTGCATGCCACATGCCGCATTTTCCCGTGGAAGCGTGGTGGAAGGAGCACAGTGCTCGGCTGGCCACGGTAGGAAGGGAGAAAATGGGCTCTTTACTGAATGTTGGGCACTGTTTCTTATCACCTGGCATCCAGAACTGTAATTTCTAAATCTGGGCAAAGCAACTACCAAACAATCTCTTTCTGATTTGGTAATGCTTTAAAGACTCAATGCAAGCACAAATTGGCTACAGCTAGTGTAAGTGAACTGAAAATCTTGCTTGTGTAAACTCTTTGAGAACAAATTCTAGTGGTCCCCGAAGCAACCTCAGTTTACACGTGCCCTTTCTTCTTTCCTTTCTCTAATGACATTTATCTTTTCTCAAAATCAAAAGCATCAGGCCAAGGCTGTCTGGGCTGTACCCAGAAAGTTTGACTCTCTGACCACATCACCATGCTTAGTCAGTCTCCTGCTGACATCCACCGTGGATCCAGTGCCTCCATAGCTCCAGCACAGCACATCTGCACATCCTGCAGAATGAGCACAGAGCAATGCACAAGTGCCAGCTAAGTGCTGCAATGCGTGGAGGGATCTGAATGTATAATGTACTGCACTGTATTTTGATGTATTCTCTTGCTCAAATGGATGTAATTGTTTATCTAGCTCAGCTCCAGGATGTGGATTCACAGACAAGCACTGTCTGTGCTGTCCAATGCCACCACACAGGGTGCCCTCAAGTTGTAATTAAGATTAAACCACAAAGAAGTGCACCGCTATGCTGCAAAGCCTTCCAGGTGAAAACACTCTTCAGCTGTATGACTATCAAATCAGGGTTGTTATGAAATGTGAGACTGATTGATGGCAAAAGTGTGCATCTGCAATTGCTTCCTTGCTGAGAGACAAATCAGGAGAACATGGCTGTGACAGATCCAGCAGAAGGACCAGGTCAGAGGGGACCACAAGAGCTAGAAGGATTCTTTCCCTATTGTCACCTCGCTCCACAAGTGAAAGAAGTCAAATCTTTACTTTGAATATTTTCCTTTGGTTTCTGGTTGCATTTCTTTAGAAAGCAGATCTCATGAAAACACAGGAGAGACTGTTCTTTGTGGCCACAAGGTTAATAAGAGTGGAACACAGGAGCAGCAGGAGCTGCAGGAAGAATAATTCCTTTTAAAGCTGGAGATAGGAAGCCCATAGGTGGTAAGTGTGACATTTCCGCACGGAGGAGTCCAGCTTAATTACCTACGATTCAAAGGCAGAAAGTTATACATTAAGGCAGCAAAAAGAAAGTAGTAGGAGAGGACAGACTTTGGCCACTCATAAAGATTTAACACCATTAACTCTCCGGCTTCCAAGAATGTTCCTGTATTTTCACTGGCCAAACACCAATACAGCTAATTGCATTTGTGTTACCTGCAGTTCAGTGAGAAATTGTCTCTTTCTTATTGCCTGCACTGTTGTATAGTACAGAAACACACAGAGATACCAAGCAGAGTGGCTCTGCCTCATTTGGAGGTAGAACAATTCCTGTGTGCATTAAGCTTGGCACAGCAAGACAGGCAGACAGCACCAAGGGGCCGGAGCTGCTGTTATTCAGATGGCAGCCAGTTCTGGCGTGCTGACAGGGACAGCATCCACAGGTGCTAAATGCCTGAAAGTTATTTGGCAGAGCCTGCATGGCTGGGCAGTGCTGGTAATCATAATATCTGGCCAACTGAATATGAGTCACCTATTCACCTACTCAGTATTTGTATATGCTACCGACAGACATATGGTTTACAGCAAACTAGGGAACAGACACTGCTGCACACTCATTTCTTCATCTTTCCCAGCATTTGCTGATGCATCCTCAGCTGAGACTAACACAGGCCAAACTTCCTTTCCAATATACCACTAAAAAGGCTATATTCTGACAGCTGTTGTTATTGCCTTAATCTCTTCTCTGTTGCTCATTCCTAAAATGAGGAACTGGTGGCCAAATCTGAATTACCAAGCTCCCAAAGTCAGACTTGTTGAGAAGACCAAGACTGGGTTGCCAGATACATTTTCTTGTGCTATGATGTCAGTTTAAGAGTTTCCCATCACCTCACCCTCTTGTCTGAGTGCTATTTGCATCTCTTCAGTTGCACCAATGCAGGTGACTCTGAGGACCCACAAAATAAAATAGGCACAATTAGTTTAAAAAACCTGTAAAAAAATAGCATCATTTCCCCAAACCGACTGATGGGAGCCCCTTCCTCAAGCACTGCTGCTCACACAGCAAAAAGGAGAGTACCATCAGGAAAGCCCTTTCCCTTGGGTCTGCTCCCAACCAGACAGCAGTGGGGAGCCATTGCCCAGCCTGGGCTTAGTCCATAAACTATTTCTTTTCTATTACAGGTAGAAAGAGAGAAAGCAAAGGGAGAGATCAACATTCACATGTGGATGCCAGAGAAAGCAAAACATTACACATGAAGTCTCCTAATGCTTTCTTTGCAGGGCAGGATTTGACTGCTCTGAGATGAGCAGATGAGAGCAAACAGGCCCAATCCTCCTGTTCTTCCTGCACTTCTGCTGCTGGACATGAGGGACCTGCAGGAAGAAACACTGCATAGCCAGGATGCTGAATGGCTATAAACTTCAAGACTTGCCATTGTATTATGGAAGGGCTGGAGTCTCTTCAGAGCTGAGGTTGTAAAGAGTTTCCACTCTGAGCTCTGACTTAAATAACTCTTCATATGCATTCCTCTAACTTCAGCTCATAATTGAAGGGTTTTGTACTGAAGGTAAAAAGACTGTTTCCCCACCTTCCCTCCTCCTCACTTCAATGTGAAGAATTTGGACCTGTAATTCAAAGAGGTAGGCAATGCCAGACTGAACCTTTGCGAGACTAAATGTTTCCTTAGCTTCTTTCACTTGAGAAAACAAAGCAAAACACCCCCCTCCTAAAAAAAAAAAAGGAAAAAACAACAAAAAAACCCCACCAACAAAGTAGGGTTTTTTCATCTAAGTTATTCAAATTTCAAATGTCTTTGAAAACATGCATATAGGCAGCAGTTGCAGAAAACAAGGCAGGAGTCACAAATGCAGTTAGCTGTAACAAACTAAGCATGTATGTAGTTGGCATTCTGCTAGCCAGTGCTAGCTGGAAAACCTTCCAAAAGCTGAAATCACTTGATCAAGGAGCTTTTCTAGTTTTAGACAAAATGAAAATCTCCTAAAACACAGAAGACTGTTTTCCACTGAAGACACGGAAAATCATCAAAACACTTTCCACTTGCTCTGGAAGTAGCAAATTGCTGCATACAGAAAACACAAAATTCTTCCTGTGCTGTACTAAAGTAGATTAGACTTTCCATTACTTTGCTCTGTTTTTTATTTCTAGAGGTTAAAATTTTGGCCCCAATTATATGCAGAACTTAGTATTTTTGCTATTTGCATAAACCTCATGTTTGCACTGGATTCAATATAAAATACAATCCAGGCAGTTAGTTTGCTCCTACAGAAGTGCCTCCACAAAATGTAAAAATTATCCATCTCTCCAAGCTGCAAATCTTTTTTTTTTATACTGATTGCTGTTTTCAAATTTCTGCAGGTGGCTAATTAATAAATTGTTTTTAAAAAATCATTGAAAAGACAGAAATTTTGCACTTGCTGTAGCAAAGAGCCTCACGAGGCACAGAGCTGCTTATCTCCGTCTGTCCCTGACAACAGGAGGGACAAACAAGATCCTTAAGCTGGTCACAAATTAGCCTGTGCAGAGTACCAGCAGAAATATGGGCCCCACATAAAGAAGTTAAACCTTGCACAGGATTCATTAACTTGAATTTAATGATTACCATGACTTGCATCTGTAAATAGTTACGCATAGGTGTAGCTTGAGTCTGATGCCAGTAAGGATTCAAACTTCATACAACTCACATGTGTATATGGACACAGAAGCCTTTGGATGCTGCACTTCTAGACATCTAACAGCCAATAAATATGTAAGGACAAAGGGAAGCCAATGTATCTTGTTGTGCAAGGTCTGGCAAAGTAAAAGCTGCCTTACTAAACACGCTGGTGCATCTTCCAAAACACCCTTAGTTCTGCCCGCCCGGTGGGCAACAACTGCCCGGTTCTGCAAGATGCACTTCTAACAACCACAACCAGGCACTCAAAAAATCACTGTCTGCAGGAAAACAAATTCATCCAAGACATGACGTTTTGACATCCTTCCCTCCTCCAGACAATTTAATCTGGCAGTAAGTAATGTACTGGTCTGGTTTGATGAAATGGACACCCTGACCCTTTCTTACACTTGCAGATTGATTGATTGTTTGTACCTGAACAATTACGCCTTAGCAAACAGGCAAAAAATCAAAACAAACCTTTTGGCCACAACATTCAATTTCTGCTAGCAACATTTCACAGCTGTTACTTCCCTGTTTACTCAAAGGAACTTACATTTTGCTTTGTAAAATGCCTGATGCTCCCATCCTCATTTCCATACTCTGCTGTAGGTAAAAACCTACTTCCTTTGAGTTCCTTAATTGAAATACATCTAATTCCACTGGCGTTTTCCAAGACTTGTTTACAGCAGAACTAGCCACTTAAAAAGCAACAATGTTTTTCAAAGGAACATATCCCCTAATTCATATTGCAAACAACTACTCAGATTATTGTCAGGAGGAGTATTCTTAAATACGTCTGTCTTTTTCCCTCCCGCGATAGCTTTTTTTGTGCTCCTCTCAGCCTGGACAATGAAAATCAATGCAGCAGCTTTCCTTTTTCTCTCCAGTGAATTTAAGTATCGGGTGACAGGGAAGCAGTTTTTGTTTTAAGACAACCCTTTGCACTGGAACTTCTACAAAAAATGAACTACTTAATGGGAATTAAGTGAAGGAAAAAAAACAACAACCACCACCTTTTCTCTTTTTTTTTAATTTTTTTTTCCTTCTCCCTTTCTAAACAAAGCAAAAATTCATCAGCCAAATAGGAATTGACAGCATTCCTTTAAAAAGCAAAATAAAGCTGGCCCCAGCTGGGCACTCACCAGGCTGCTGTATTTATTTGTGCCTCACGTGCTGGGCCCATGTGCAGTGCAGCTTCCCTTGATGTGAGCAGGCTGGCTCTGCTCTGCCTTCCCAAGTCCCCCCGGCACACTTAAGCTTTTTCTCTGGCTCCTGCTCCGTGTCACCCCTGTGTCCCTGTGGAGCACAGCTGATCCAAGCCCCCAGGAGCAGCCCAGACTCCAGTGCTGGCTCCAGCCCCAAACTCAGACAGAGCTCAAGCCCATCCTTGTCCCAGACCTCCAGAGCTGCAAGCAGAGGCTGGAAATTGATACTCACCCTTCCAGAAATGCATCCTAGAGAAAACTCACAGGCCCTACTGAGGTTTCCCCAATCAATCATTCTTTATTTGGCTGGCATAAGAAGCTGAAAAATCTATAAGAATACTAAAAAGCACTTTCAGTTTTATTCTGACTCTTTTACCTCAGCATTTGGTGATATTTTTTGCAATAAGCCTGCTATGAACCTAAGCATCCTAACTCATAAAGAAGAAACACAACTGTTTTTTTTTTTTGAGCAGTTAAAATTCCTCCCACTACCTGGTTTCACAATTGAAACTGACACCTCTGCTGTTAAAACATGCATTCTTGCTCCTCCCTGTGACCAGGCTTCTTTTGATTTTTCATGCTCTGTAAAGGCTCTGGCTCAGGAGTAAGGATGACAGCCATCACATTGACCTAAAATGCCCTGCCTCTGTCCTAATGCAGAGAGACTTGAGATGCTTGTAGGTAGCTCCTACAGCTCTGCACTTCGCAGCTTGGAATTTTAAGATGAATAGTCACGGATTTCAATGTGACTTAAACTACCAGAAGACAAACTTTAATCATTGAGGATCTGCTCCTTGAGAAGCTCAAGTGTCCAGGGATGGGACAGACATGAGCCTTTCAGCATGTGCAGCACGGCTTGGTATTAATACCTGACATGTTTGTTTTACTGGCAGAAGTTATTTCTCTTTCCCTCTTCCTTCCCTGCAGAAAATATTCCTCAGCCATGTGAGTGGCTGTCCATCTGCCCTCCTCTTCCCCTCAATCTCAGTTTATTCCCATTTGAAATCAACAGCCCAAAATTTAATGAGCTTCCCTTATTACACCAATCATTTGTAACACCAGTGACAATTTATGACTGCTTCTTTAAATCAGCACAGAGCATTTCCATTTGCCTTCTTACTAAAGAAAACTTGTTTTAACAAAATCCAAAACGAACAATCACCTACAAGTTAAGGACATGTTTCTGAAACAGAAAATGAAACAATAGGTCTCCTTGGTTTGTCTATACCAACACAGAGCTTTTATGACACACTTAATTCTTATCATCATCAGACAAGAAAGTCATCACTACTAAATTGTTCCCACCAAAAGCACTGTCCTGAACAAAGGGTGATACAATTTAAAGGGAAGAGAGAGAACTGGTGGTAGAGTTTGTTTCCTTTCTCAAGTCTCAGTTCAGCTCCTCCTGGAGAGGGTTTTTGTTTGCTTGTTGCATTATTATCTGTATGCAGGTCATCCAAGTGTTGCCAGGGGTTGGGAATTTCTGCTAAAAATCCTTTCTGACAATTGCTTTGTAGTTTCAGTATTTGCAAACTGCTAAACAAATTAAGAATAGAAACAGAAAAGGGAATTAGGTCTTCAGCAGTCATCTGACATCCTATTTTAAGCCTGTTTCTGATGACATGCCCTCTGACATTTTTTTATAATGTCAGTGACTTTTAAAATTAGAGTTCAATCAACTAATTTTCAGTGCTCTTGTGCATTAGATTTCAACAAGATGAGTCTATTAGAGTAGTTTTAATCTCTGATTTGTTTTTGCATTGTTTGTTTTTTGTTCTTGTGCTATAAAGTGGCAAAGTGAATTAAAGGACATTCTTCCATCTAAAAAATTCCACCTTCAGGTAGCTATAGGCAGCAACTCAGTGAATCTTGTTCATTTCTTAGTAGGTAAAAAACCTCTTAGTCAAGGCTTCACATGGTCTGTCTTTTGGTGAGGGTTTTATTCCTTTGTTTATCTATCTCGTAAGGCAAACATCTGTTCAAAATCAGGTAAGCTCCAGTTAAAACTTTAACTACAGAAGAGCTACATTCATTTCAGAATAACTTCATTTAGTAGAATTCATTCACCAGAGTCCTTGCAAAAATACCACAAGGCAGAATACCACAAGCAGAAAATTACAGACCACAAATTTATTTTACAGAAGTAAACACAAGTTAAAATTTGCATTGTAACACAACTTTAAGATTGAAATTTAAAAAGAGTTTCCATATAAAACAATATGGAAGCAAACCCAGGCACTGGTTACGTTTTGTGCTTTTGTAATTTACTACTTTTGCACAGTTGTGGCAATGGAACTGGAGATTGAAAAAAAAAAAAAAGAAAAATGTGAAAGGGAAGACACTTGAGAAGCCACTTCTCTTAGAGAGAGTATCTTAATGTGGACTTGAATCAGCTGTAGGAGTGACCAGATGTGACACTGTAACACAATCAGGTTGTTCCTGGTAATGATAGGTAAATCAAAGCAGAGCAGCAAGAAGTGGCTGTTCGACTTCAATGAGCATTAAATGAGAAAAAAACAAACGCAAAGCATCCATGAAGTTCATGCAATGTGAGGCAAGCCCAAAGGAATTCAAAAGCCCAAGCAAACAAAACTGCTAACCAGTGACCCAGTGGGAGAAGGGCAGGTCTGCAGCAGCTCTGATCCTGTGCCTCTGCAGCTCAGCCACTGCTTACAAGCTTTGCTGTTCGACCTACATCAACTCGGGGACAGACGAGAAGGAGAAGGAACAAGTGAGAGGGAAACGCCGTCACCACAGCAAAAAGCTCTGGAGCAGAAAGAGCTGCAGTCCCAAAGACACAATCTCTTTGGTGATACAAGTTTGCTTAATACCTGGAACCAAGGTGAACCAGGACTGTGAAAGCAAAGGCGACTTTGGTGAGAGTGAACGAGCAATGATAGAGTTCAGAACCCATACAAAGAGTAAGAAATAAAAGGAGAACATAAAAGCCAGGACGTTTAATGAAGCAGAGAATACACACAGAAAACAGGTAGGTAGGCTCTGATGGAAGTGATTCTAAAGGAGACAAGGAAAGCCCACAATTTCTCAAAGAAACAGTACTGAGACACCCAGTGTCCTCTTGCAGCACATAGGAAGGCAGCAGGACATGACTAAATCATGAGCTCTTCCTTTGATCTTGTATGAAGGGAGCACAGACCCCAAGTCCAACTACTGGGTGGGGGAAGGGTATAAATGATGCATAGATTCTATCAAAAAGCACAAGAATTCCCTTTATTCATTAGCAGAGAGGAGAACAAAAATAAGGTGTTAATGAAAAGGGACAAAGGACAGTCTAAATGTAGAATAATTTCTGCAGGACAGTTCATTAAGTAGGTCAAGTGCAAGCATCTAACACTATGCTATTAATGCCAGTGGCATGAAAGCCAAAAAAAAAACCCAGAGGAATGTGTATTCAAGCTGGCTGGTCCTGACAAACTTCTTCCTTTGAATACTTAAGAGAAGCAGCTGAAGCAATTCCAGTTCATGGAGAACATGAATCATAGAGAACAGAAAAGACTTAAGAAGTCTGGAAAGGAGAAACATGGTGCCTAGCTTTAAAAAATTACGCTAGAGAATTACAGACCACTCAGTTTAATTCCATCCCAAGAAAAAATATTGAAACAAATAATCGAACTATGTGTAGGAAGCTAAAAGGATAAGTACGAAGAGATGAGTAACAGACCCTGTTGAATTGTCAGAAAGAAATTGTGTCAAGCCAATTTAATTTCTTTGTGTGACAGGTAATGGGCCTTGGGCAAAGGTGACAAGCAGTAGATGCCATATATCTTGACTTTTAGCAGGATTTGTGACTGGTGCCTGTGATATTCTCTTCAGCAATCTCAGGAAACATGGACTAGCAACTACTCAAGGGTAGGAATGCAACCAGTGTCACAGCCTGACTCAGAGGACTGCTCTCAGTGCTTTCTGTCAACAAGGGCAACTGCACTGAATGAGATGCCCAGGGGTCTCTCCCAGGACAAATATGCTGAACATATTATCCTCTACCTGAACAATGGTATGGAGTAGAGATCTGGTTAATAAATCATGCAGATGATACCTGACTGCTGAAAGCTAACATAAGAATTGAAATGGACCTTTACAATGTGGAGAAGAACTCTTAAACATTGAACTAACACAAAAAAGATCAATGAAAGCCCTTAAAAGGGAGATACCACCACACACACAGAAGATAGGGGAACAATTAAATAGTCAGGAGTTCTTCAAAAAGAAAATAATCTGAGGTGGGCAGAATGTAGTGATTTGCCAGCTGGATTTATCCAAGCAGTATTATAACACTGTGAAAAAGACAAATATCATGTAGACATAGGGATCTGGACACATGATATGATCTTTCCACTCTCCCAAGCACTGAGAGTGGCTTCAGCTGGAATGCTGTGTCCTGTTTTGGGCATGACACTTTAAGAAAGATGTGGGCCCAAGAAAAGAGCCTAGAGGAGAACAAACAAGAATTGTTACACTTCCAGAAAACACCTCTTTCAGGGCAAATTGGAAGTCAGCAGAAGCGAAGACTGGGGGAGGTATGACAAGAATCTTCATGTATATAAAAGATTGTTTAAAAAGGGGGAAAATCATTTGTTGTTCATGTCCACTGCAACAGAGCAAGGAGCAACTGACTTAAATTTCAGAAAGAAGGATGCATGCCAACTAGCATGCAGAATGAAAGCTCTACTGATAAGCATGGGAAAGTACTAGAAAGTCTGCTTGGGAGAGGCATAGTCTTTCTGGTACTTGACAGCTTTCAAATAAATCATATGTCAGGAGTAACAGATGTATAGGTGACTGCATCAAGGTAGAGAGATTGGCTTGTGATGTTTTTAAGGACTCTTTGAGTTCCTACTTTAAGATTCTTTGGAATTGTTCACTTTGAATGATGGCATCAACCTTGCTTTCCCCTAAAAATGATGAGATACAATTAAAAAAAAAAAAAAAGCTTCAGGTATATTTTCTAAAAAGAGGTTTTTTCTGTCGCTGCTCTGCAGGATGAAATCACCAGACCTCTGCCTTCTGAGCTTCAGTGAGAGACTGTACCATAGCAAGGGTTACACTGGCATCAACTCAAAGATAGTATTTATCAGAGAAAACGTAAATCTTTATTGTGACTTAAAGCCTGTTAACATGTGCTCTTATAAAGTCCCAAACATTTGGGCAACATTTTCCTAGAGAGAAGGCATAAGCTGGTTTAGGTAAAACAAGAGACACTGTGTGGGACTTAGATTGAATGTGATATCTCAGATTTCCATTGTGCAGACTGTCTTCAAATGTGTTGGTGGGTAAAGAGACGTGCTGAGATCTTAAGGGAATACTTTTAAGCACAGTCTTGAAGTAATTGAATTAAATCACTCCTCCACACACCAAGTTTTTACAGAGAGAGCTAACAATAAATACACAAATATCTATATAAGGGCTTCATTAAGATCACTTACATTTGGAGTTATATTTTTTTTTCACTCATCTCCAAATGCCACTGATTTTCTACGGCAAGCCTTTCCAACTTCTTGACAACCAGGACAGCAGATTCTGCTAAGGCAGTTTATTTGGGAGGCTGAATGGTAAAAATACCTTACAGAACTACATACTGGCAGAAAAACTACCTTGGTGGTATCAAGGACTGTCCCTGTGACCACAGTGCAACCTGGAAGCTACCAAGAGAACAGCCTTGAGTTTGAAGACAGAGACATGGACTCCATCTTTAGGGATGGGGAACTGAAACAAAGGCCTGGATTCCAAAAGCTTTCCTGGGTTCTCCAGGACCTACCCACCTCTGTGGATCTGGTTTCATGTGACTTTAGCACAGTTACACGAGAAGGCAGAGCATAGCTGGACCCACTGTCACCCAAGATACCAAAGAAGAGACAGTTTCAATTAGTCCTGACACAGAAGCAGTGATTTCCCAGCTACTTCATCCATACAAACTTCAGAAATGTAGCAAAAAGGAAAGAGGTCCATTGATGGCCTCCCCTTCCACAAAAGGAAAGACTATGAGTTACCAGACATCTGGGAAGCCCCAAGGGTTTGTGTCCTAGCCAAATGGGACAATGGACCACACAGCAAATGAGAGTGCATCACATTCACTGCTCTAGGAATTATGTGTGATTTTAGCATGGTTAAAAGCAATTTTAGGCAATTATCTCTGCCAAATTTGAAAAGATGCTGGTTTCCACAGGAAACGAAACCACTGCCAAGTGGTCTGAAAGCATGACAAGAGCCATGGGTGAGATCCATCCTGGATGGGAGGCCATACCCTGTTCCTCCCCTCAGCCCACTCTAAGGGGCAAGGAAAGCAAGTATTTTGGGTTTGCGTGCCCAGATTTTGGGAGCAGAGGGGCTACAGGGGTGGCTTCTGTGAGAAGCTGCCAGAAGCCTTCCCCATGTCCAGAGCAGAGCCACTGCCAGCTGGCTCCAGGTTGGACCCACTGCTGGCCAAGGCTGAGCCAGTCAGAGATGCTGGTAATTCCTCTGTGATAAAATTTCAAGGAGGAAAAAAAGTTATTGTGCAGCTGTAATTGCGGCCAGAGAAGAGAGGAGTGATTCTTCTTCCTGAGCAGCAGCAGGAACAACGTGTGATGAACTGACCACAACCCCATTCCTTCTCTCACTGCACCATTGGAGGGGAGGGAGTAGAGCTTGGGAATGAGGGAGGGGTAGGGAAAAGGTGGTTTTAAGATTTGCTTTACTTCTCATTATCCTGCTCCTATTTTCACTGGTAATACATTCAATTAATATCCCCAGTTTGAGTCTGTTTTGCCCATGATGGTATTTGGTGAGCGATCTCTCCCGGTCTGTATCTCAAGCCACAAACTCTTTGTTAGATTTTGTCTTCCCTGTCTACTTGTGCACTTGTCTAGAGTGGCTTTGGTGGGCATCTAGCCAGGGTCAGACCTCTACAGCAAGGCAGGAAGGGAGAGACATCCCCCCACTCTCCCCAGAGCCCTCAGACCATGAACTGCAAGAGCCAGGGCTGAGGCTGCTCGTTTGTGGGTATGGCTGGCAGCTGAGGTAGTGATTCGATGGGAGGTGTTCCAATCCTGCAGGGAGCAAAGCTCTGACCTGCCCTGTCCTGTGTAATCCTCCTGCATTTCCTGAGAGCCCCCTGTAGAAGGGGGAACACCAGAGGTGGTGTGCCCAACTCCTTCCCAAGAGCACGAGCATCTCTGAGGGTTGCTCACACCCAGGTGCAAGACTTTCTGAGTACCCAAAGGACCACTGTTCCCTGCCACTCCTCTCTGGAACTCCAGCATGTTTCCAGGATGCCTCTGTACCACTGTGTTAGGAACATTTGATCAGGATGGACACAGAGGGCTTCAAAGTTTCACCAAGAACAGCCCACAGTGATCTTCAGTACTACAGTGTGGTTGGTGGGAAAGAGCTACAGCACATGGTGCAGGCAGCAACCACACTCCAGCATGGAGACCAAGCTACAAAACAAACAGGGAGTCAGAGACTTGCAGAGCTGTGCAGGTGAAAAGGGGTCTCTCAAGGTCTCTAGTCCAACTCCCTGCTCAAGGCATGGACAGGTAAGACCAGTATTGACCCAGACTTGCCTCAGGAAGCCAGGATGTTTTTTGTCTTTAATCCTCTGCATCATTGCATCTCTTCTGTGCTCAGAGTGCTCACTTTTCTGCTTGCTTGCAATGTGAGTGCTATTCTACCTGGACTGCTAGCTGGCTTGCATCAGCACTTCTCTATTCTGAAATCTGTGAGAGCAGAGGATGCCTGAAATGCCACAGAAGGAAGAAGGTCCTGTGATTTGCCTGGCATCCTTGCAGCAGTTTCATTTCCTTGCTCTGCCAGAGATTTCCTGCAGTCACAGGCACCTCCCATGGATACCCATCATGCAGAGCAGGATTCATGTGGTCTAACATCCTACGTTTGAGATGGACTTCTATCATAAGCTCCCTTTACAGACTACAGAGAAAGATCACAGTTCCAGACAACATTGCATTCCATCTTAAACTGGGTATTTCATTTGGGTGGTTTGACCCATGTTTAGTCTTCCCCTTCTGAGCTTTCCACGAAAAAAGAAAAGGTAATTCCTATTATTTCACAGGGGTATTAAATACAGTAAGTACTTTCAAGCCTCCAAACACTAACCATAACCAAGAACATGGAAGAACCAGACACAAAAACTTCTGTGAGAACTTTTGCTCTTTCTTATTCATCCTGATTGCCAAAGCTGGACAAATTATTTGCAGCAAAAATTTGGCAATGTTTCTTCATGAAAGTTTGGCACATAGACATTTTTGATTAATTTGTTCCTTATGCAAACGTATTCAAAACAAAATTGATGAGAACATATTTCAGACCATGGACTAAACATAAAAATTTCCCCATGGCTAGAGCAAATTAAAAATTTCAAATGTGAAATGAAATGTATTTATTTTTGGCAAGGAAAGGGACAAAATGACAGCATTCTCACACATTTCTGTTTGAATAAGTTGAAACACAATGTCCTACCATAACTCTTCCAAGAATTCATATGCTCTTCAAAAGCTGGCTAGTAAATCATTTGGTATGACAAAGCAAAGTCAAATAACATTGATAATTCTCCTTGGTTGGATGAGTTCAAGCTGACAGGACTTTTATAAGCACATACATTTTTTCACTGCTTATTTCTGTGATTCCGTCATTGTAAACAAAATTCATCCAAGAAACACTTCTGAAAGAAAAATACCAGAGTACTGAAAATGAGGCTTGCCAACATGGAGGGAGAGAGCCATGAAACCCCACAGTAGAGTGAGAAGACCTCTAAAATGCTGCAAGCCCAGGGTGCTCGGGTGGGTTAGGAGAGCAAGGGATAACCTAAGGCAGCAATGGTGGCCTGTCAGTTTTATGAATGAGATTAGAGGCAGCATGATAAAGCCTGTACAAAGAAACACCTCCCTGCCTGCTGTATCAAGAATTACTCAGGTTTACTACTCAGGTTTAATCTCAGGGCCCTGTAGAAGGTGCTGAAGTAAACCAGTACCATGCTGCTGGGAGAGCTTGGTGCAAGGTCTGCAACAAGCCTATTGCACTGCTGTTCCTGGGGAAACAAACATTAGCAAATGCTTTTTTATGGAATTCATTTACCATAGCACAGCCTGAAGACAGGCTGCTGGGGAGCAGAGTTATGACATCCAGAAACTGACAACAAGAGCAATAAAACCTGACATATATCATGAAAGCCAAGCTATGGTACTACATGTAATTAACAGAGAGTGTAATTATTCACCTTGAGAAAGACTTTGATGGATGCCTCATAGTTAATTCTTTTTTCCTGTTTCATCTTCTCTTGTTCATGGCAGCTAGGAAGGCTAGCTTGCAACTTTCAGCTTTTTGCCCTGTTTGTTATCCAGAGATGTTACATCTTTATGGTTCGTAGCCAGACTTGGTTCAATCCCGGGCTGGATGCTCTGTCTAACCCTGGAGGTGTTTATTTTCAGGCCTTTTGGAGCTGACAAGGCATTACATTAACACAGGATGGACAGTGATAATGGCATGTGTATTAAAATTCCAAGCATGCCCTCTATCACTCAGATGTCTCCAGGATCCCAAGTATACCCTTATGCAAAGGAGCATAATCTTCCTTTTCATGACAACAGTGTCACTCTTCCTTAGGGCCCACTGAACCCTGACACAAGTTAGAGATGGGAGTGTTTATTTCCCCCAAATTCTCTGAATTGTCAAGAAATCTGAACAGAAAAGAGAGCATCAGAAAGAGTTTGAACAGTTGCCCAGTCCCAATAAGCTGCAGAGGAGGCTCTTATAAAGCTGCAGTACCATACACACGGTGGACTCAGTGGTGATGTTGGCGTGCACTGCTTTTGCATGGGAGGAGAAGCAACTGGGGAGGATTTGGCTCAGGCTCTGAAAATCAGAGAGAGAAGCTGCTACTATACAAAATGTGATCATTTAAAAACATTGCAACCATGGGTAATTGATCTAGCTGATGCACTGGGGACTGGATAGAAATTTAAGCTCAGTCACATGAATTTGAAGAGCTCCACAAGCCTTAAATGAAAGAGAAATTTGTAGCCTTGGGACAAAATGACTGAAGCCTTATTTAAAACCTATTGAAGGCAACTTGGATGATTCCACAGGCTTTTGGGGGCATTGGATCACACCCCAGATGGATGCAAACCTCTGAAGAAGAGGGTATATAATCTTCACTGAGGAAGAGAGGCACTTGAAAAGGCAGTGGAATGCACAGTTGGGCTCTGTATGACTCAGTGATGAGTGAGTGTCCATGCTGCATCATTTCAGAAAGCCGGAGATTAAGAGAATCCAAAAAAGAATCCAGAAGGGAAATAAAAGTTCCTCTGATAATCACAACTCCCTAGTCACAAATATATAAACATATAAATGCAAAGAGAAAAAAGAAGAAAAAAAAAAAACAACAAGAGAAAAACAAAATTCAGAGCTGCAGAACATACATTAAAACCGGGAGAGTCTGCACATTTAGGGAGCAGAGAGACAATGGCATATATATATATATTTCTGTAGACACAGCATGCAAAATAAATGGCTCAGACAGGCAAGCACAGCTAAACATTAATGGCATGGTTGTATTATTTTAAATTGGGTGACTGCAACGTGTTCCAGGGAAAATACTGGGACTTGAAAATGACACAGTCCAAGTTAGTAAAAAGTGATGTGTGTTGTAAGCACTACAGAATCCTAAACAGACTACACAATCCTTGCATCTCCAAACACCACTTTGATAAATTAATCGCTCCCATGTGATGCCCATCCAGGAAAAGGCACTGTTCACCCTAATGAGCAGGAAAACTGAATTTAATCATAGGAAAAAAACCATGCATTTATTGGTACAGAAGAACAATTTATAGTTTGAAAGAATTACATGGCTGTAACTGAGAAGTCAAATATGCTATGGATGGGTATTGATTCACATAAGCAAAATGAAGCCATAAAGTCTGTATAGAATCTGATCAAAATCACTAAAGAAAGGACAGTTAAGATCTTAGTAGAAAAATAAAAATATTCTAAAGAATTAATGTAACACAGTCATCCCTGGAAGAAAAAATGTTAGCTTGGGCTCTGAGCTAGTCATTTTTAATACACCATTTGGATACCATACAGTGAATTTAAGCAAAGGCCATTTTGTAAAAGTTCTGATCCCAAGGTATTACAAAGAGTAATTGCACAGATCTTTGAGGGATTATGAGATGTCAGACTTTTAATGGATGACGTTTTAATTTGGGTACAGGGAAGTTAATACAAAGGAAGACTTTGGCAAGTATTGCAGGAAGCCAGAAGGAGATGCTGATGCAGTAAGTAAAATACCTGTGGTCTAAAGCATTGTGGCCAGAGTTTGGGCAATGACTTAACTGGAGCTCCAGATAAAACAAATGCAACAGCAGGACATCCACCTTACAATGTAAATTAGATCTAGAGAGATTAATGAATATGATAAACTGTATTCCATTATTCATTCCAATTCTAACTAGGGTCAATATGTCCTTAAGTAAATATTGGAAAATTAAGCTACCTGGTAGTGGGGAGATTAATACGATTAATACGAACATGGAAATAAACAGTTAAAGACAGTGACACTAATCCAGCAGCTTTAAAATATCATAATGATACTTTCTGAAAAGCTGTAATACGTGCTCATCTTACCTGTTTAGACTGAGATTTCTAAGCAGAACAGACAGAACTATTGCCAGGTTGACAAAGAAGTGCTAGTAATTTTATTTGCTCCTCTAAACTTGCTTCAATCTAGATAAATATGAAAGATACGGAGAAAAGAGACTACAAAGCACTTCAAAGTGGTTGTAAAAAATCTTTTGCCTAATTTTCACAGATACTAAGCATTAGCTTGAGTTGGAAATGCAGACAGTAAGCACCTTGCAAAATCAGTCCATTTGTCTTTGGCATCATCTACAACTTCATAGATAAAGCTGATGATCTTTTACCAGGGAAAAGGAATTCAAAGGCACAAATTGCTGTTTGATGCTCAGTGTCTAATGCACAATGTTCCTAGCTGCAAGTTGAAGGTTTAAAAAATTATTTTATTTTCATTTGGACTGTAATTGGATTAAAAAGTGCACAGCAAACATTGCTATCATGGCAATGAAAAGTGGATAGCATTAACACACCAAACTGTGTTTTCTGATACATTCTGAACACAGGCAGTAAAGATGGTATCAGCAAAAAACCGAAATGTGGCTGTGGAATGGAATGAAGCAACTGCTTTGCAGTGCTGAAGCAGTCTGGAAAAGAAAAGGGGAAGAGATAGAAATTTTAATTGCAAAGAGAAGATATTCAGAAAGTAGCATGTAATGACTTGTATTGGAATTTGGTGAAATTGATATTAACATCCCTGCTTTTATAGGAAATATCACATGATCTCTTATGGCAAAAAATTATCCGCATTTTATTTTTATATCCATCTAAAGGATTACTCCTCCATCAGCACTGGGATGCTCAAGCTGCAGCAGAGCACCCGATCAGTCTTGGCTCACAGAATTTGCCTTCATGGAGTTCCCACCTGGAGGTTCTCAAGCTTCTCATTTTTGGGCAGCTGCACCCAACTTGCACTCTATGTGTTGGAGAGATCTATCACCATCCCCCTACTGGGGGATATGGTTTTGTGTCATAACAAATTGCACCTTCAGAGGTGGGTGAAGGGAAGCAGAAATCAGGGTTCAAAGTTGTCACTGTTCTCAAGAAACATGAATTCTGCTGCTTTCAACAAATGTCCATATCACAAAAGACAGCAAATGTGATATCTGTTTGTCAGACTCACAGGACTGTGATAACAAGTCAAGATCCAGTGTATGAACAACTCTCTGGGTGAAGCCCAGCACTAGCATGTCAGAGGATCTAACAGGATGGGATAAAATTAGCAGGCCTGCAGGAAAAGTGAAAGGACACAAAGGGTACCAGTCATTATATCTGAAATGCACTGGGGAAGCCGGTGAAGGGAGCCACAGGCTGGGAAAGCTGGGGGTGAAGGGTGCTGGGCAGAAGGAGACTCTGGCAGAGCGTTTCAGCATATGCTTGTTTCTAATCAGTTCTGCTCATCCTCCAGTTTCATAGGCTGTGCAGTTTGGGGGCATTTAGAAGAGCAGGCATGAACCCTACAGCCCCAATTACTCTGCTTTGATATCTGTGGGGCCTTTATGGAAGTCCCTTTACAAAGTCATCTGTGAGATTAATGCACAAAACCCGCTGAGCCACTTGGCAATGGCTGAGTGGCACCGAGGAGCAGCACGCCCTGTGCCAGGGACAGAGGTGTGCAGATCCTGCAGCAAAAGCCTTCAACCCCCCCACTTCCTGCTGTGACACTGCCTTTTTGATATTTTGCTTCTCTCATCCACTCATTCCCAGCTACTGAGTCATAGCTTCCTGAGGCTTTTCCTGATCCTCACGGAAAAGGTATTGCAAGAATGTGCAGGTTCAAACCCTCTGCTTTGTGGCCTCGTTGCAGTTTTGTTTCTCTTTCTGCACCTACCTCTCCATCCTTTTACTTTCCTTCCCTTTCCCCATTATTGTGGTAAGAGAAGGAAAGGAAACACTTCAGAAATGAAAGATTAGTTTGCTGTATCATAAAGATGAGCTTTGTAATCACTTTCCTTTAAGCAAAGAATTAAAAGATAATAAAAGCCCTAATTAAGGACCTCGTTAGCTTAACTAGATTTTCATATGCAAAGTGATGTTCACCACGTGCTGCTGCCGTCTGAAAATGCTGCCTGGCACTACATGGGAAGCACCTGTGCCAACTCCCCAACTGTATTTTCCTTCTTCATTTCAGTTAGCTTTCCATCTTTCCCCTTCCTTTCCCCTCTGTGCCGGGGTTCAGCAGGGGCTGATGTGGGGCTGCCTCGTGCTGGGCACATGCAAGACAGACCTGGCGTTACCTTGTGAACCACGTGTGGGAAACAAGCACGAGACTGAAGGGCAGGGAAAGATGGGGGGGAGCAGGTAGGACTGATGAGGAAGGCAGAGAGAGCACCTAGGAATCCCTTAGGCCAGAGGGGTTCAATGACAGATGGAGATTATCCAGGTGGAGGATCCATCTGAGTCAAGCTGAGCACAAGAATGCTTTGGGTGAGCCTGGATGCCACAGAGCAGAACTGGAGGGAGGACATGTTGGCTGGGGCTTGCTCCCATCTTGGCCCTTCTACAGAACCTAGTTATGATTTAGGCAAAAACTTGCATTAAGGATTTGGCTTCATCCTTGACTGGAAACAAAAATTGAATCCTTAAAGATACTGTCCAAGGGGCCTTCCAGGGCTCTGTTTTCAGTCCCACATGGCCCCCAGTACAGTCTGGCAGGTGGACAGGTAGCTGTTTAGGGATGTGCTTAATAGAAGCAATCAGGAAATCATTATACCACAGTAATGTGAGCAGATGAGTGAACAAAATGACTGCTCACTGCCATGTGAGAAATCAGCCTGGCCTGGCTGAGCAGAGAGCGCTGGGCTCGCCGCAGCACAGCCAGCAGGCACTGCCCAGCAGAGGCCATGGCAGAGCCAGGAGCCGCAGTCCGCCCGGCTGGAACAATCTGATAAATTCCTACAGCTGGGAACTCAGCACGAGATGGGAATCAGGATTTTCATCCTCGTTAAAACTGTAATTGGAGCCTCATTCTACTTCGTTTAGAGCCTGCTGTGAACGTGAGCAAAAGCTGCAGGGTGCTAAGCAGGGAGGTCACCCCGGGGCGGTGGCGAGCAGCCGGCCAGGAGCAGCGGGAGGCTGGAGGGAGCACACCGAGGCAGAGGCCAGGCTGGCCTCTGTGCATCTCCTGTAGGTATGGGAAGGCCCCTGTTGTGAGATCCCCAGCTTCCAACTATTTGTTTTGTTTTGTTTTGTTTTAATTTAGAGAATAAGAAAGAAAACACAGCATTTATGAGTAGAGATGGGTTTGAAATGGAACCTCAGAGCTCAGCCTTCAGCTTGAGTCTCAGCTGGGCACTTTGACCTGAAACCTGGTGGACCTCAGATCCCCACCAAATCTCCCCACCATGGACACAACCTAATAGCCCCTACCTCAGCTCTTAGACCAGGGCAAGACTTAAGGAAACCTGACACAGCATTATTAGGCTGGAGACTGGGTTGATCCATGTATCAGCTGAGAATTTCTTTGTTTAATAGAATTGATTCTTACCTTTTCTCTACAGAACATAGGATTGGCTCAATACAGGCAAAACATTTAGTTTGCAAAAGAGATGAAGAGCTGTAATGTAAACCAAATCCAAATGTTGCATCCACCACTCATACCAACTCCTGCCTGGGCCCATCTCCAATCATCACATATATTTGTGCAGTAGAGGAAATGGCTTAAGGATGTGCCTTAAATATAGCTTAAAAATAATCAGCAATAGTCAAATTACTTCTGCTACATTATTGGTTGCGAGTCAGGCAATTCATTAGTGAGAGTCAGACAAACTACCTTAATTTGGCCTTCTACCACTTTCCACCTCGTGGACCAACAAGTGTATCGTAACTATTAGAACAACTTCAGTGAATGTTACAATTACTCATGTCAAATGAAAATGTAATGCAGTTAACGTGCATGCTGGCTCCCCGCTGCTACTGCTGATGATTATTGCTATTAGAGCATGACCAAACAGTCATTCAAATATAAACAGCAGATTTGTTTTGATTGTGTTCGTGGCCCGTTTTACTCGCTTTCTGCGAACATTAACACAAATGGCCTTGGTTTGTAAGATTGTCCCTGGGGAGAGAAACAAAGTCAGGAGCACCGTGGTGCTGACTTCATGTATCAGCTAAACTACCTGCACTGGAAGATTTTGCATGGCTCTCTGGAAAATTTGACCGCCACCTCATCAGAGAGAAAAGGCAGAGCTAGGCAAGTCTGAGTGCCGGTTGTGTAAGATGAGTACACAGTACCTGAACCAAAAATCATGGCAGTCCACTGGACAGGCAGCTCTCACATTCCTGCCAGTCATTCAGTAAATGCTCAGGCATGACAGTCACATCAGAACAGGGTGCCCAACTCTTTGGCCAGAGTTTCTGATTCAGAGCCTACTAAAAGAAAAGGCACCATTGACTTAAATGGTTTGTGTGTTATAGAGTAACACATAGGACTAAATTCACAAAAATCTCTGCTTGCTATGAAAAGATTGCCTGATTAAGAAGATTAATTATTATTATTGCTCACATTTTTGTGTTACCCTTTAGCAGAATCCCTTACCTCTAAATCAGTTTTCAAGGCAGGAGCTCTTGCTCTCTCCATCTTGTCTGAGCTGCCTACTTGCCTTGTAAAGCCAAGAGCTAATCCCTATGGCCAGTGGTGAGATTGCATTGTGCAGCTGACTGCAGAACCCCTCCTTTGTGGCAGGACAGATGTGGAAGGTGGCAATCCCAGGATGCCAGGGATCCAACTAATTACCTAACTGCATCAAGGCCACGACTCTCGACAGGTGCTTTGATTACAGCTCCCGTTTATCTCTTCTCCAGAAGCACATGCTCAGGAATTTGCACACTGAGGAATGACTAAGAGTCTTGCACAGCACAGGACTGACCTTGAGGCCAGGCCAGAGACTCCCAGCTTGCATTAATTTTGATAGGTTTGTGAGGTGTCAGCCTCCTCTGAGGAGCACAGTGCTCGGCAGGAGGGGGGTGTGCTGCTTGGTGCAGGGAGGACAGAAAATGGCCAGAATGAGGAAAAATGAGTAAGAATGCAGGAAATACAGTCAGCACATGTTCTGCAAAAGCCAGTTTGGTGGCAAGTTAGATATGGGATACCAAAATCTCTGGTATATGAAAGACAGTCCACAGAAGACTGCTGGTTTGGATGTGAATATGAAGCTTTGAGGAGTTATTCACAGGTTGGTTTCTAGTACCAGTTTGAAGGAAAGGTTACTGTCTTAGCTAAGAGCTAAGGATATTTGGAATGCCTCCTCCTGCTTATTCTTGTTTGTGTGTTTCTTCACACAGAAAAAGATAGGTTTCTTCAGGCTAGAGCTTGGATGATGGAGAAGAAATGTGACATAGAAACACAAAATCATGAGCATCATACATCAAGTAAATAAGAAGAGATCTTTCACTATCTCTTCCAGTGGGAGCAATGGAAACTCAATGAAGCAGACAGGAGATGATCAAATGCAAAACAGACCATGTAGAGCAGAGTTCAGCTGTGGAACTCATTGCCACAGGACACTGCAGAACCTCAAAAAGCTGTGAGGCAAATCCACAAGGAACTACTGAGCACAAAGTGAACACTACTGGCTCAGGAGGTCCCTGGGCTGCAAATCACTGGAGGCTCAGCAAGTGTAACAGAGCAGCATCATTAGTTACATCATATACTTGCAGAACTCGTACATTTTCCTCTTGGCATCTACTATAGGTCACTGCTGGAGACATATGGGGGAAAGGCAGCTAGACAGATTCTTGGTTCTGCCTGGTATGGCAGCTCTTATGTTACTGACTAATTGGGTGAGCTGTATGGCTCAGATCCTTAAGCAGGAAGTTAGGCATGTCTGTGCTTAGAGAGCTATGAAATTATGTGTTTCTTTTTCTTTCTCCTTCCCCCCCCCCCCCCCCCACCTTCTTCTTCTTCTCGTGTCNNNCCCCCCCCCATTGCATTTCCTATTCCATGGGCCCAAAGACCATCCCAAATAACGAGTAGGAGCTCCTGGCAAAGTCTGAGAAAAAGCAGTCTCACACCTACACGTGATCAGTGTGAGGTGTGATAAGCAGATATCATCATCACTCACATCTATGCCCACTCATTGATTACCAGAGGAGAGAGTGTGTGACCAGCAATCGTGTTCTACATAAATTCAGGAGCTGAAAGTGCCAGCACAGCATGGCAAGGTACTCTGAGGATGATCTTCCTATGTGTCAATGTGAGTGTAAGATAGCACAGGCATGCACAGCAAGTGCAAGTGTGAGATAAAAATATGGAGGTGCACGGGTATCTACAAAAGGAAAGAGGAGAGAGAGGAGTACGTTTGCAAACACTTTTTTTACAGTGCACGTATTTTAGTGTTTATCAGAATCCATCCATCCATGCACTCTACAGAAAAGTGCAGCCTGCAAGGCAGCAGCTTGTCTGAAATCAGGTGTGTGTGAGAGTATCTTCCAGGACTGTGCAAAGGTATATGCATACCAATATACCAAATAAGCAAGCAGCAGAGAGCAGCAGAAGGGTAAATTTCATAGGGGTGGGGAGCAAGGTCACTCTCTGTGTGGAGCAGAGGAGTATCTAGGAAGCAATCCTCAAGGAGACTTTTCCTATAGAGGCAGAGTGAAATTAATTGCAATCATAGGGTTTCTGTGAGCAAAGTGAGGTATTCCAGGCATACAGAAGAGGAAGGCATCTGTCCCACTCAGAGAGCAAAGAGTTGAGCAGCTGAAAATACTTGTGTCAAATCCCCACTTAGGCATCTCTTCCCCCTCCAGCCCTTGTCCTCCCTCCCCTCCCTTCCCCATTCATTTCTCATTCTGCAGCTCTTCAGCACTAGGCCCTTCTCCTGATTAACATTTCAAACCCATTGATAGTTTGTGCTGGCTTAGACAAACTAATCATCATTAGCACTCCAAAAACCTGTCCAGCTTTCCCTCCCAGAGTCACAGGTGCCACCGTCAGCTGCTTGGAGAAAAAAGAAAAAATACACCAGCCACAACATGCTCTTGGCAAGGCCATCAGGAGGTACCAGCTCACAGCCCTGGCAGGCAAGGAGATCACAGTCCTCAGGCTCCAGGCTCCCATGGATCCAGGCTGCAGTTAAAGCACAGGGCCATCCAGGAGGCAGGCAGAGGGCTGCATCTTCTCCTCTCTAGGTCTTACAGCAATGTGCTCTTGCACACTGGAACATGTGCTGGAGGCACTTCTCACTTCCCAGGGAAAAGCAGAGCCCATGTGCTATATATGACTGTTTTCTTCCAGCATGGACAAGCTAGAGAGATGTTCATAGCTGGGGCCTGAGTGGGATTTGCTGGGCCTGCTGTGGATACAATCTTCATACAGAGGGCTAGGTGCTTTTCCCAGTGACCCAGTGACCTGTATCTCTTCTGTTTATAGAGCACGAAGAGGCAGAAAGTAAATACATAACCCAAGGGGACCAGGAATGATGCAAGAACAGGTGTCTGGTGAGCTGCCCATGTCTGGCCTGAGCTGCAGCCAAGAGATACAAAGGCCACAGATAAATGCAGACTAACAGGAGGAAAAGAGCGATGGGCTGGAAGATGCTCTCTGTGACACCTGCACACAAATCTGTTACTGAACTGCCAGGAAGGCTTGGATGTGCTTCTTTACCTTTTTCCTGGGGGTACCTAAATCCTCCCCACCAGACAGGGTCATTCCACACAACACCCATTTTCAAGGAATGACATTGTGCCCCGTGCAGTGGGGACCAGGTGGCAGTAACACTGCCCTGGGGATGAGGGTTGTAATGGTGCCCATAAGATTTCTACCTCACCTCAGATAATGCCAGCTGGGCCCTGGGGTGAGCTCAGGACTGCTCCCGAGACAAAACTCTCCTGACAGCAGCTGAAAAGAAGCAGGTTTGCCCAGCAGACCTGTTTTTCAGCTGTGATGGAAACACACATCCTTCTAGGTCTGCCTGGGATTCAAAATTTCATTTTGGTCAGACTGACATTAAAATAATGACTGAGCAATCACTGGGAAATTCCACACCACTGGAATTGCTGTACCTTGGGCAGCTCTCTGGGCCCTCATATGAAATGTTTGTTGAGTACACATCCATACAGAGGCTCTGAAATGCCACTAAGCCTGTGTGCATTGGAGTCGTGGAAAAGCCGCCACCTCTCCTGTAGCTGCTTAGTTGCACACACAGAGCCTGCACACAGGTCATACTGGAGAGAAAGGGATTATTTGTAAGGTGACTAAAACCTTCCTACTAAAGCCCAGAACTAATGCTGAACAGCAAAATAATGGAAGAGAAAGCCATCCCATGCCTCTGGAACCAAGGCCTGAGGAATGCAATTCCTCAAGCAAAAAACATCCAGGCAGACTGATTGGGAGATAATACACACCTGCAAAACTGCACAACTCCCCATTCTCTGCCACAAAGGACATAGTGAGCACCCCTAAGGCACATCTCCTTCTCCCCCACCTGCTCTCCTGACATCCTCTCTGCCTAACACTCTCTTCAGTGAATGCTAGGATGAGGCTTAGCTCACAATTTTGCATGGCAATTATCTGGCAGCAACTGCAAACTTTGCTGGCATGTGAGGTACAAGGGGCTAGGGTAGGGTAGGGTAGAAGGTCAGTGCAATCACAGATATTACTTTAGAGGCTCCACACTCTTCTGCTGTCCACCAGGAGACTGGGCCTGCAGGTGCATCCTGCATCCGTGTTCCTGTGAGGCAAATACTCAGGCACTGACAACATTTAAGACAGCAGCAGATTTTCACAAGTGAATCTGTAGGCAAAAATATGTTGCCATCTTCCAAGGCCTGTTCAGACACTGACAGGTACCCCTCAGCTACGTGACTCCCTTGTTTCTGCAAATATCCATTCCTCCCACACCCCCACCAGCTTCCCTGCCCCAGACCACTACCTTCTGACCTGAAAATAAAATACCACTGTTTATGGCACAACCGCATGGCTTTAACGCTGAGCCCAGAGGCTTCTGTCATAATTCCTAGCCTCCCTGCCTGTAAGCAGCAAGAGGCTGGGGAGAGCCTGCCAGGGGCTGTTTCAGCATCTGTACAGGCACACGCACCCGGCTCGGCAACGCAGCGCCGGCCCGAGGCAGCAGCAGCTCCGGTCTGTTGCAGGATGCTGTCAGAAGGGGGCAAAATCCATCTGCAGTCAGCGCTTGTTCCCTGCTTTTGCTGCGCTTGCTTTCTCTGTCACCCCTGCATCCCTTCAGCCCTGAGCCCTCTGGCACACTCTGGCCAGGACACTGTCACCCCTCAGCAGGGGTGGCTGCCAGGACAGTCTGCAGCCTGGCCCGGGGTGCTCCCCGAGCCCCAGACAGCCCAGGACAGGACGAGCTCACCCCATCCCACCTGCCTCCTTGGGGCTGGCAGAGTGGCCTCAGGACAAGAGGGCTGCTGGAAGAGGGTTAGCAAGTGTGTGCTGTGGGCAAAGCCAGACTGAGCCTGATCACTGAGTCTCTGTGCACTTACTGCCCAGATGGCTGTTGGTGCCGAAAGCAGCGGAAAAGCTGACGGGAATTGCAAGGAGGGTCCCCAGGAATGGGTGAGAAAAATGGGGCAACAGGGATGACAAATTCCCTTTTGTGAAATGGGGTCAGATTCTTCTTCACCTTGTACTTTCTGTAGCTCAAGAGATCATGGATACAAAACATGTCAGAGGTGGGATGGGATGGCAGAGTCCCACTGACCCTGGTGCCAGGCAGCGGGCACACAGGGCCCACCCATCCACAAAATTTGGGGCAGGGAACCACAAAAGGGGCCTGGGACTCAGGGAGCACAGAAGGCTTCCAAACAACAGCTTTAAACCCTTCTCCACACTACTTCTGGAGTCAGTTTTCATTTTTAGAAAAGCCCTGGTGACAGGGACACCATCATGTCTCAGGGCACTGTGACTTTCAAGTGCCTGTGAGGTAGTAATCTAGGGGTGCTTGTTGGGTAACTCCCACCAATTAGAAAAAGTCTGGAAAAACAGAAACACAGAAGGAATAGGAAAGCAGACAATTCCTCTCAAATACTATAAAACTCACCACTCACCCCTTTCTTTTCTTTTTCCTGTGAGTAAGCAACATTTTCTCTCTCCTCAACTCCTCAGCTGGCCTGGTGACTTCTATTTCTGTATACATCAGTGAGTCCCTTCTCCTTACATCATCTGACATGCCTACAGCCAACTCTTGTGAATTTCATACAAGTCTTACTATAGCTGGCAGCTGCCCTTGAAGCCCCTCAGATAGAAGCCTTATATAGTTCACTGGCAAAGAGCTTTTACTTCCCTACCCCCTGTCTTCTAAGCTTTGTGTTTGAGGAGGGCAGGGGAGGAAAGGAACAGAAAACAGGGACATCCCTAAGCCCCAGGCTGGCTTAACCATTTCTTCTGCACCTGTGGCACAGCAATGAGGGAATGAGAGCTAGTATTATCCTCATCTCCAGTTTCTGAGTTGCAGCACGGTCCCAGTGTGACACAGGATGTTTTATGGCTGCTGCCCATACTGGCAGTGGGATCACTTTCCTTCACCTGCCAGAAAGGCACAGTGACCTCTGGGGAGCCCTGGCAGCAGCCACACTGCCTAGGAGAGAAAGTGAAGAACTGCTTGGTGTCTAACAGAGATGGCAAAGGTGGACAGGATGAACTGATAGCCACCAAACACCAGGAGCATCACATGTAGTGTGGTGGACTTGCCATGGGATCTCAGGAGGGCATGGTGTCAGTTTCAAGATTTTCAGCTTGCAGCATCCACCTGACATCAGCTCTAGGGACCAGCCAGAGATAAATCCATGAGGAAACCTGGCTGCTATTTCTCCTTCTCTCTCAAGCAGCTCTAAGGCTCTGATCAGGATGACAGAGGGCTTCTTTTTGCCTGTCCTTGGGACAACTCCCTCCTGAAGCTCTCAGGCTGGGCAGGAGAGAGGTTAGCAGAGATGCTGCTAGATCAAAATGCCAACAGAAAGTTGGGGAGGCCTAGATGTCCTCAGCCATGAAGCTGCCTGCTTCACAAGGCTGGGCCATGTTTGGGAATCTCTGCATTAAGGTCCCTTAGCAAGCCTGTACAGCAGAGCTGGAGGGAGGGAAGGAGGGAGGAGAGGGAGGCACAGAGCTGGAAATTAAGGACTTTCACACCCAGACTCTGAGGGCACCCTCCTGACATGACACCCCATATGCAGCTGTGTGCAGAAGAGAAGGGTGTGCAAGTTTAGCACACAGACAACCTGAAGGTCTTTTCTGTTTCTTGCACATGAGATGGGCTGGAGCAGGGAGATTTTGCACTTTGTTAACAAAGTCTGCAGCCTATTTCTGATGATCTGAAGTCTTCCTCTCTTTAAAACATTCCTTGAGCAGACAGCAGCCCCCGTGTAAAACAACTGTTCACAGCAATTACAGCAGTCAGAGAAGGAAAAACATTCCGTACCTTCAAAATGAAAAATCCTTTAGGGAAAGCTGTGTTTTTCCCTGAGCAGACTGTAAGAGGGAAAAAGAGGTGCTGGCCTGTGGCAAGCAGAAGATGGAAAACCTTGGCAAAATTTTCTTAGCCCCACAAACCACCCTTTACACTGACATTATGGGGGTAGGCAGTATGTGACAAAACATCCCTGTCTGTCTGACTCTCCTTGCAATGTAAGAATGCTTACACTGTAAAAACTTGGCAAGCATCTTGTTGGCCAAAATATTTAAGAACAACTTCCTAAAGAAATTCCTTGCAAATAGTTACATACAGCTGTGTTATCACAGTATCTGATTCCTGATGTGCCCTACTGAAGGGATTGAGTTTCTTCACCCTTTAGTTTTATTGTCAACTATGCAGATCTAAGAAAAGATATATGGATTAAACTACTGCTTTGGGGGTTTCCCCCCTGCCCCGCCTTGTTTCCAGGAACAACCCCAATATTTCATTTAGACTTTAGTTAGCTCTCCTGCTGAGAAACTGCAGGTCTCTCTCCTGGAGCTCTGTGGGAAACAGGAGAGAAATGGCAAAAACTTTTTTTCCATCTGTTAGCGAGCAAAACTGACCTGGAGTCATACAGAAATCAGAGCAACAGAGGAGGAAGAGGCTATTTTTATCGAGTCACTTTTTCTTTCCTTCTTTTTTTTTTTTTTTTTTAAGGTAAGAACTACATTTTAAGCTGCTAGTCCCTATTTTTCTCTAAATTCTCTGAGGAGCTGGCAATGGATGGCAGGGCCTGACCTCCAAAAAGAAGTAAGAGCAATTAAGAGGATAACAAAGGCAGGGTCATCCAGGAATTTTGCAGCTGTTGCTGTGTAGCACCTCAAGCCCACCCCCAAACCTCACAGTGGGGGTGAGGACAGGATTCTTGTTGCTCTGCTTGCAGATCCCATGCTGCCTCAATGGAAGGAGATGCTCCACCAGCCACCAGCTGTAGAGGAGCTGTGAAGGAGGCTTGGCATTCCACAGCTGCATCCAGGGGACAGGGAGGGAAAGATGAAGGATGTTAGGTGATGAAAGACTGGTTAAGTTAGGATGGCTGTCTGAAACGTTTCAAAGAAAGGAGAAATTAAGAAAGATGTTGAACTGTAAGCCTAATTAGTGTAGCAGTGTAGTTATAGTCATGATAGCCTAAGGATACAATTAGACATGTCTAGAGAGGGAGGCTGATCTTGTTGTTAAGCCATAAAGGTAGGGGATGGGTTGCAGTCTGGTGATGGCTCCTGGACCATTCTGATGTGTTGCAGGGATCCCTTCTGACTCTAGCAGGAAACTTTCAGTCTCCTGATACAGCGGTTTCAATGTTTCCAAGTGTTTCTAAATTAACACGAGGAATTCCCAGGACCAAGCTGAGGCATTTTTATGGCATCCAGCCACCAGGGTCCCTTTTAGTACACCTTGGACATGCAATTGGAAATCTTAGGGCAAAAGCTGCTAAGACAAAGCAAAGCTAGTTGCCAAAAAGAGCCAGTAGCAATAAAACAACAAAAGAAGATGCCCTAAATTAGCATGACACATCCAAACCAGCTGTTTTCTAGCCTCAGATAATCACATCTCCCTTTTGTGGAAGAGGTGCTGAAGGAGACACGGCCTTTCACTTTGCTATTTCAGAATGACACTCCTAAGCACACTGGCTTCGCTCAGTCCGGCCCTGGCACGGTGTGCAGGCAGCGCTCACACCTCGGCTCCAGGCCCCAGCTGTTTGCCAGTCCCTCTCTACCAGCGCCGCCGCCCTCTTCACTCTGCACTGGCGGGAAGGAGTTGTGACAGCGCCAACAGGAGGAGACAAATCGTTGATTGAGGCTGACACAAGCTCCGTCTCTACAAACCCTGGCAGCCGGGCGCCAGGAGCTCGGCCACCCTGCGCGCAGCGTTCGCCGCCTGCAGGGCCGGCCCCGGGCCAGCAGCAGCAGCGAGTCTCGCCCAGCAAGCCTCAGCAGCCACCTCAGCTCACACTTGGCACAGGTCTATCAGCATCCTCCATGCCTGCACCTGCAGCTGCCGTGGGAGACCGTGCTTTTCTCTCCCCAAAATACAGCGGTGAAACTTTACTAACATTTGAAGTGAGAACTTGTGGGATGCAAGGGGAGATGCTGGCGGAGCCCTGTTGCTGAGAGCCAGGAGAGATGTCTGACTCAGTGACACCGGACAAAAATGTGTCAGGTGAAGTCCTGTGGCTTATGTGGACCAGAACCCAAAGCTTCTCAAGGAAATACTCAGGCCCCTCACAGAGACATCCTGACAGAGGATTTGCCTTGAAATCAGATACCACCCAGCGACCCAGGCAGGTAAAGGGATGAGGATTGGTGCCATCCCTAGCTGTGTGGGCACGGGCACAGATCCTGCAGAGGCCCTGGACTTTGATCCAGACCTGAGGGGTCTCAGCAGGAGGCAATGTTTACCACACCACTTCAGGGCCAGCTCTACATTGTCCATGGCATGAAATGACTGACATGCTGGCGCACAAAGGTAAAAAAGGACAGATTGATTTATTGATCAAGGAAAGACACAGTCTCCTTGACAGAGATGCGCTGTCAAATGATGGCAGGACGTGCTGCTAAAAGCCCTGCAGATTGATTACTTTACCTGCCACCTGATCCTTCATTGCCCTGGGCTCTGGCAGGTGAAGAGCAAGGGAAGATTTACACGTAGCTGGGAGTCAGAACAGGAAAACACACAGGAATGAAAGCTCCAGGGGTCTGGCCAGGACACAGTGGCCCTCCTCTCCTCCACCTGCCACAGGGCTGGAAGGTCCCTCAGCCCATGGGCCAGCCAAGGTGGCAGGAAGACCAGCGAAACCTCATTGTGCAGCCAACCGAAAGTGGCACTGTGGCAGGTAACACCTGCACATCCTGAAATCCTGCCATTTCCCTTCCCCATCTGTTCCCTTCTCTAGGATTAAACCACTCCTGTCTGTACGATTATATGGCCTGTGCCTGCCCTGGGGATTGTGGAGAGTGCAGCCAGGCACTTGGCCTGGTACTGCTGTCAAACCCTGCAATGCAGGCACTCAGCCCACAGCCCAGCACAGGACAGCAAACTGGGGCACCCATGGAAAATGGCCACTTCATCAGCTGCAGCAGATCCATGAGGGAGCTCTCTTCTGGGGCTGCTCTCCTTTATTGCTTCCCCCCCTGCACCCTGGGGCATCCAGAGCGGCTCTCTCTTAGTGTGGGCTAATGACAGTAAACCCAACCTCAGGAGAGAAGAACATCAGAAAAAACATTTTCTTGAACTTCCAGAGCCCAATTTACTATTTCTGCACTGGTTCCCTCTCAAGATACACTCTTGGTTAAACAGGATCCTCCCCTACTTGACAAGAAGCACCGACTGAGCCTTTCCGTCCGCTTGCTCCGGAGACAGCCTGAGCCACGTTAGGGAAGATGCAGGGCTTTATCCCAGCAGCAATTCAAGGCAGCCTAGTTGTGGCATGACATGGATGCACCACTCAGCATCACATCAAACCCCAAAGTTACTCAGGTGGCCAGGTCCCAGCTTTGCTGCACAAACGTGCTGAGCCAAGCACGTCACAAATTTGTAATGAGCTTGTTTAGAGAGCTGTAGCATGGGGTAAGCAATAGAGGAGAGACATAACAAAGAGTGTCCCTTAAATGATTCAGTGCTGCCCAATTTACCAGGCACAGCATGTTGGGAAAATGCCACTCCAGAGCTGCTCTCATACCTGTTAAAGGGCTTGATATTCCCAATACATGGCAGCTCTATCTTAATTCTGTGGACAATCTGACCAGCTTTGGCTGCACACCAAATCCAGATGGCTCGCCACCTCTCTTGTGGAAAGTGTAAATAATACAGCAGACCAACCACAGGAAAACAGTGATCCCAAAAAGGCAGAGATGTGAGAGGCTAATTTGACTTTTGAACAAGCATCTAAATTAACATCCTCCTAACAACCTCTTTTTTGGACTGCAGCAAATTCCATGAATGATTGAAGAATGCCCAACCCAGACACACAGGGAAAGGCAGGAGTCCAACATGAGGTGGCATGAGGAGCAGCTGTGCACTAGGCAAGGAAGGATAACATTTTGATGGACACAACTGATGTCATCTATCTTTACTTCTGTAATGCCTTTGACATGGTTCAGGCCAACATCCCTGTTGATAAATTGGAACAATATGGGCTTGATGGATGGAGTAGTAGATGGGTAAGGAATTGGAATAAGGATGGATGGAATAAGTTGCACTCAATGGCTTAGTGGTCCATGTGGAGATGAGTAAAAAGTGATGTCCCTCAAGGGGCCATATCAGGCCTGGTACTGTTTGACACCTTTATTAATGGCTTAGTGGGGTCGAGTCCACCTCAGAGAGTTTGTATTTGACAGGAGGCTGAGGGACGCTATCCGCAAGGACCTTGATGGGTCTGTGAAGTGGGCCCATGAGAGCCTTATGAAGTACACCAACACCAAGTGTAAGGTCCTGCAGCTGCACCAGAGCAATCCCCATTATGAATACAGATTGGAGAATGAATTGATTGAGAGCAGCCCTGTGGAAAAGGACATGGGGATACTGGTAAAAAAAATACTAGAGATGAACTGATAGTGTGCTTTCCCAGCTCAGAAAGCCAATTCCATCCTGAGCTGCACCAAAAAATGCATCACCAGCAGAGCAAGGGAGATGATTTTGCCCCTCAACTCTGTTCTCATGAGACTCTAACTGGAGTACTGCAGCCACCTCTGGGGTCCTTAGCACAGAAAGACATGAACCTGTATGACTGAGTCCAGAGGATGGCCACAAGAAGGGCTGGAACACCTCTCCTATGAAGAAGGGCTGAGAGACTTTGGTTTGTTCAGTCTGGAAAAGATAAAGCTCCAAGGACACCTTATTGTGGCCTTTCCATATACAAAGGGTGCTTATAAGATGAAGAGCGACCTTTCACCAGGGTCTGTAGTGACAGGACAACAGTTTTAACCCAAATAATGGTCCCATCCAGCCCAAACCATTCTGTGACTGTGGAGTTCTCTGACCTCTTATGCTGGAGTTCAGTTTGGCCCTGAGATGTGAGATCATCTCCCTGGCATTGAGCAAAGCAGTGGAAAGGAACTATCAATAAGAAGGAACATAATTCTGTTTCTTCTTTCACTGGCACTTCTATTCAAAGAACTTGAAATCTTTTTAAAGTACTGTGAGATTAATCTCATTCATCACCTCATCTCATTCCATCCACATGTCACAACCCAATTTCATCCTGGGCTCATACATATGTACAGTTGAGCAACAACCAATTTTATTGAAAGAAGATGGTGATTTGAGTGTTTCTGGTTTTTGAGGGTACCTGGATATCTGGAACAGCTGCTGCATCCCAAAGCTAGGGCTCCATGGTTGCAATACAGCATCTCAGCATTTCATGGAAGAAAGAGGTGTGATTTCCTGCCTGGGCCAAAGAAACTGGACCAACAGCTTCCTTCTCAAAAATTTTTGTAGTCAAATGTATTTTAGATTCTGTATCCCTTTGACTCTAGAGCTGGAGGAAGAGGTAACAGAAGGAAGTCAACTAGAAATCTGCCTACATTCACAAGAGCAATAGAAGGGGAAAAATATGGTAAAATTTCCCTGCAACAAAGTAATGTTTTGCCTGTGAAGGGATTTCTATTGATAATCTTGGAGATGGGAGAACAGGAACAGAGGGAGACATCTGTCATCATATTTAATGGTGCTTCTTGTTGTACAGTTTAAATAATTAAAGAAGATTCATCCAAGTAGAAAGAAAGATAGGATTAAGAAAGAAAAAAAATGGAAAAGAGAAAAAAAGGATCCTAGGCAGTTGTGTAACTATTTTCCCCCTGGGCCTGGGAAATGTTTCCACTAAGCAATCCAAGACACTGCTTAAGATTCAAACTATTGCTTGCTACGGAAAGGGAGGGAGGGCAGAGGGAAGAATACTGCAAAAACATTTGACTACATCTGCTACCCACTCATTATTGTAATAGAGAGAGGTAGGGATAAATCTGACTGCATGTGTGAGGGCAGCAATTGGTTGTTAGGTTTCAAAGATGCTATTACACCCTGGAGGAGCAGGGACATACACAGGTGACATTCACCAATTTCAATGGGGCGGAGGGAAATCACACATTGGAATGAAGTTAATAAGCAATGCAGAGGGCAGGGTCCATGATTGCCAACCTGATTTCTATAATTGGTGTGATTACTACTATTGTAACTTAAACACAACAGCAAATCACTTGCTTAATTGAATTTTCTTTCTGTGTGTGGCTGGGAAGGGGGAGGACACAGAGGAGGATGCAAATTTCTCCTACAGCTGTGTGTGTCTTCTCAACCATGAAACAAGAAGAGGGGTCATAGGGTTGGGGGGCAGCCCCAGGGACAGAAGGGAAAGGTTAGAGGGTCCTAAGGCAAAGAAGCAAAGCAGGGCAGCTTTACATGCATGATTTTCATGGAGGATGATGCTCTGTGTTTCTAAACAGTGCCAATATCTTCACTGCACTGAAAGCCACAGTTTTGCACAGGACTTAGTAAATGCCTCACAGCACACCACGAGATGATAAAGCCTCTCACTGAACTCCTGGGGGGTCAGGCAAATGGCCATGCTGCATCCAGTGCCCCCACTCTCAAATACATCCCCTTCCACCATCAGCAAAAGCCAGAAAGGAATATCTTTTAGATCAGCCTGTGGGATCTGTTTATTCTCTGCAGCATTTTTTCCCTAAAAGATATTTGCAACAACCAAGAGACTCTCCAGGAAAAAAAAAGAACACATTGGCCTCTGAAATGCCAGAAAAAAAGAAAAACATGACCTAAACATATGTGTTATGTCTGTGCTGTGGCATTCAATCTCTGCTATATTTTACTTGGAGATTCACACAGGGATGACAGAAAAACAGAGCTGCTCACGCTCCCTATATCTGGTCTGGAGAGGGCACTTACTTGCCTCATTCACTGTTTTCAGATGATAACTCATCTGTTTCCAAATGCCATTTCAAACCTGTCATTACAGACAGACTAATCAGCACCTTCTTACTTTGGCAGGCTGAAGAGTAGTGGGTTTTTAACAGGACCAAGCAGTATGTTGTATTTGCAGCTTTTGTGCAGGGTGTCCTGTTGAGGGACAGCATAGATTTAAAGTGTGTATTCAAAACTTTTAGGTCATCCTGCTTCCTCTGTGAGATTGAAATCTGCTGAATTGATTAGAATTCAGTGCACTTTAAGTATTCCTAATTCCCTGGATGAGAAACCCTTAGGTCTGCTCAAGAAAAAAGAATAAAAGAAACAAACACAACACAAACAAACAGCAAATTTTGCCATGCCCAAGACTGCAATACCACAATACTTTCCTTAGAGTTTTTCATGCATGTATTTTACAGCATGCTACACAAATAGAGCAGCATTGCTTTTTGACAGAGATCCTGAGATGTGCACAGGTGCAGAACCCAAAACTGCAGGCAGGGCTTTGAGCAATGCACAGTTCTTCTGGCCATACCCAGACCCTGGGCATCTGTATAACTTATTAAGAGCCAAACTTGATTTACCTGTCTCACAGGAGCCTTATTCATGAGCATGTTGACTACAGTAAGCCAGGAAGGGCTTGAGGCATAAATGAAACCTTGAGGAGGGTCTTTCCATGAATGTCTGGGTTGGAATTTTTGGAACTTCCACAACTCCAGCCCTAGAAGTCATTGTTTATTTTTCTCTTTAAACTTGCCTTAATCTAGTACAGAAAACCAGGGAATGGGGAGAGACTCTGGGAAAACATGATCCCTGATCCCTTCAATAATATATCTCCCCTACAGCTGCACAAAAATAAAATATTAATTTATTTGATTTGAAACAAAAAGAAGGAAGGAGGGGGAAAATTGACTGGGGCTATGCAATGTTTTCCATCATATATTTATGTTTATGTTCATACATAATGCTTCCATGTATCATCTGTTACCTTCCACTCCTATATCTGCTTGCCACTCCACGTTTCCTTCCTTAAGAAAGGAGACAACAGAAACTGTGCTGTGGCCATTGCACTGGGAAAGGGCACTATGGTAAAAATTATTTTTCCCTGAGAGCCTTAGGTTGTATTTTCATGGACTTCATCAGAGTTCTTACCTATTTGACTGTCACATCAAGCCTTCTTCATGCCCTGAGCTTCTAAGATGACTGAAAGTGAGGATATATGAGACTTCTTTGTTACCTAGAGAAGGCATGATGAGTTTTGGAAAATAAGCCACTTTCACACCATCCCAGCTCAAGGAAAAATGTTAATATGTCTTGATGGGATACTAAAGTCTTTATGATGGTATAAAAGCACTAGGAAGAGACATAAGTATGAAGCATGTCTTTCAGATCAGATTTGGGAAATGGGCCTCCAGTAATGTTAGCATTTCAGTTGGGAAATGTGCAAATACAGGCCATTTATCATCTTCAGGTTTTTCACTCTGTCCAAATAGATATCTGTCTAAAATAACATGTTCTAAACCCCAGCACTCTCCACTCCACAGGAGAAAATCTCTGTCATTCTACAGAGTCAGCCCAGTTTATCCCCAAGGTTATGGGGAAAAATACCTATTTTTCTTTATTTATCTCAATTTTGAAATTGGAAAAGAGCCCCAAGGAAGTCCCACTATTAACAAATAGGGCAACAAAAAGGTAACAAAACTAATGCAAAACCATTTTTCTTCCCCCACAGACTCAGCTCTCCAGTATAAAAATTATCAGCCTGCCCATCTATTCCCATCGGAGAGAATCCCACTCCAGCTGCTCTAGCACTCAACAAATGGCCTGTCAAACAGATGGGTTTTGCAACAAGCTCGTTAGGTCTTTCTTTTTAAAGACACCACTACTACGTGGCTAAGTTTGGCTTCTGTTTCACCTAGTTTTCAGAAGGGCACATGCATGCAAATATATCTACAGTCCAAAAAAACCTCAGCATTGCTAAAACATTGAGACTGAGAAATCAAGCTTAGAAGTCAAGCCATTCCATATGTTAAAGTTGCTCCTGCACCATTGATTCTAGGCCATTGCACATCCTATTTATCACACATTATATATGAAATTGTACATTTCACAGGTAAAATAAGAACAGAGAACCTATATATATTCTGGTGTGCGATGCAATCAAGTTAATGTTGCAGAAAAAAAGCCAAGCTCTTGGAATATTCTCAATTCTAGCTTAGATTTATATTCTTAATATTACATTACATTGTTACCTTATGCTTCCACCTATATCTTTGTTGTATCTATTTCTTATCTTTTCCTCATTTTATACATAGTGTCTGCAAAGCCTTACCCAGGCACTGAATTTGTATGCACTGTAAGAAATGCAACAGAGGGTCCATGCTCAACATTTTGACTGTAAACTTGCTGTTTCTGGAACTCTCCTGATTGTGGATTATTAGAGGGCTCTGTAACCTGGGTTCCTGACCGATACCTGGGAACTGTATTTTCCACAAGAGCAATTTTAATCTGTTGTAATTGCAACACACTGCTGAGCAGATTCTTAAGGCTTTGTAGGATCTGGACTTTAGATCACAAGCTTTCTGGGGACAGGACCAGGTCTTTGATATATCTTTGTACACTGCTAATAATGACACCAAGGCTTCCAAATATCACTACAAGACACACAGTAAGTTAGTGCTTCAGCTAGGGACAGGTGACAGATTGCGTTTAGATTCCACTTTTCTTCTTTTTAATGACAAGAAGAAAAAAAGAGTCTAAACAATTATGCTGTTTCCATAGGCCTTCAGCAGCAGAAGAGCTTTAAAACTGTACATTGTTTACCACAATTTTCTATCCCAGTTACTCCAACCTCTTGATTACCTACATGCCAAGGGTGATGCTCAAGTTAAGAGTGAAGGTCAGGGCCTGTAGAGTGTCCAAGATCTCCAAGAGTGGAGCAGCTGAGCACTTTGGCCTTGAGAACTTGTGACTCTCATCATGCACAGCTAATTGCCCCGAGCTTCCAGGGTACATCAGCTGCATACAGAGCAATTTAGTCTCTGTAGGTAGCCAGTCCTGCTAGATTCAGCAGTCTAATTCTCCACCTGACTGCATGGCTAAAATAGCCTGGCAGTTAAAACGTCAAGACGTTCACCTGTACATTGCTTTGGTGTCCAAGTCAGCCACTTTTCCACATACTGGGATGACTCTTTTAATACTTCTGAATAATGAAATCGCCAACATCTTTCTTAATCACAAGTAGGATGTTTGAAATGGGAAGCTGTGTGAGTCAGGATTCTGACATGCTGCTGGTACTGTGTGTAATTGCAGAAGTGAGCTGTCCTATGCCATCAGGAAACAGTGACACACTGCAAGTCACGCCTGGATCTTCCAGCAGCCAGGCTAAGTGTCTCAACCAGCCTCACTTTTATTTTACATTCAGGGAACGCTGCAGAAAGAAAGAAGAAAAGGAAAACAATCTCCATGAAAGAGAGCCGGCCAGTCTCTGCCTGAACCGAGACACAAGAGAGCAAATGCCCACAACAGAGAGGGAATTTTCTGTCAGACAAGATGCAGAACGCAGAGAGCAGGTGGCAAGGAAGACAGATGTTGAAAGCCAACATTAACGGGTGCCTTAAGAAACGTAATGCTGATGGATGGCTAGACAGATGCTAAATATGTAATCTCCTTGCAGATGGACAGTAACATGCAACAGAAATGCTATCAAGAAGGAAATGCTGCATGTTTGGGCAGATATCTGTAAGCACAGGGAATCAATGAATGGCTGTATCTTTGGCTTTTTCCATTTGTGTCATGTTTAGCCTGAAACAGAGACCTGAGTTGAGTTACCCAGTTCAAGCTCTCTTTCAGTCATTCCATTACCACAGATAGTCAGTGCCAAAGAAGATGGATCTGTAGACATTTCCAGATTACCAGGGTGATTTAGGTGAAAAAAAGAACCGACCACCCATGAACCTTCTTGATCTAAACAAGAGGCAAACACAAACCTGATTACTCCTACCTTTCATGACTTCCCCCCACTCATTCTCAAACACTTCTGTAGTTTTAAGCTACATAGAGAAGTTGCTTTCTGACTAATACTAATGGAAATCTCCCAGGAAAGTGTGTTCTCTGCTGATTTCCAGATCCAAGAGATGTCTTGATAAATGCTGAAAACTCCTTGATATTTGGCAGTGTTTCAAGCAACCTCTGAACTTTGAGGGTGGATGGCAACTGCCATGATATTCTTTCAGCCACAGGGAGCCCAGACAAATGTGTGCAAACCACCAAGACTCTCTAACACATCTTTTGAAAAGATGGCAGATGCTATCAATCCAGTATGCAGCACTTCCTCAGACCTCTTCCTCTGACACACACAGAAAGTAGATGCATGGCAGAGGAAAAGCATGTGCAGCAGCCAGCCTAGCAGAAAGATAAAAAAAACAGCAGCTGAAGGACCATTTGTATTTCTGGGAGTTAAAATGTGTGGCTCATTGCTATCCACAAGCAAAACTCATCAATGCCATTAGCAAGCACAGCTCTGCTCAGTCAGATTGTGCTCATTCCAGTAGATTTTTCAGTCACTTTTCTTGTACACAATTATGTGGCCAGCAGACCCTAAACTTCCTGGCATACGTGCCTTTGTCTTGCCATGAAACCTTGTCTGCACATTCTGTGGAGATGGGAGTTAAGGGGGGGGCATCTGTGGTCTGTTCCTATCCTGAAGTTAATGACAGATATCAGCCACTGCCTGTACCAGCTGGTGAATGCCCATGTGTCAGCAGAGCTGAGTGTGGTGGAGCGGCAAGGATTTTTAAGAAGAGATGGTTTCTAGACAGAGCCCTTGCAGTGGTAGTGCCAGCATCCTGTAGATTGGGCTACCATTGCCCAGTATGGACCAAGCTATCAAATGTCACAGGCCTGGGGAAAAGCATTTCAAAATAGCCAGTGAGCTACTGATTTGTCCATGTAACCCCTTTTTCCTTAATGGGGAGTCTTCTCCAGATGAGCCCCTGAGAGCAGGCAGTTAAACTATGCAGCTGATGGAGGCAGAGACTGCTATCAGTTTGCCCAGCACCACGATCCCAAACTGTAAGGGGAAAAGATGCAGAAGGATCTGGAAGTTTAGTTCAGATTTAGCTTCTCTTTCTTCTCCTGGGATATCCTCTGATGTGGCCTGAGAAAGTGAAGGTGGGTGGGCATGATCTACTGTGGCTGTCCATCTTGTCTTGGAAATGGAAGAAATCTCTTGTAGCCCTTCCAGACTTATGACTCAGGACTCAGGCAGAAAGAGATTGAAAAAAACCTCCCAAAGACATAAAGACAATGACTGAGGCAAACAGTACTTAAAGAAAAAAAGCAACGATAGTGGAGAAATGCAGGAGAAAACTAAGGACCAGAAAATGCAGAACTAGCTGTGTGACAAGAATATTGGCAGACACAACAGTAAAGACAACACTTGTGTTTTCAGGTATTTTAAAGATTGCAGACTCTAGTGTGTGGGCTTAATAAGTCTTTCAAACAATCCTAAACCATTTATTTTCTGTATTTTCCTGCCTCTCTCTCTATCTCTTTCCTCTTTCTGTAAGTTTTTGTGTCTTTTTAAATTTTATTTTTATTTCTGTTTGGGTTTTTTTTTTGTTTTGTTTTGTTGGGTTTTTTTAAGTGAATCTTTTCCTTCCCCCTCCTCCCTTATACAACAGCTTTCCCCTTTTTTTCCAAGCACATGCTGACCATTGTCTCACCCTCCCTGCCCATCAGAGGGATACTTGTAGGAAGGCAGGGGAACACGCCTGATCTGAACTTGTCAGAGGAAATTTGATAAATGTCACGAGAATGAAAGACGACAGAAATATAAGAATTTCTCTTGCCTTCTTTTCAGTAAGTGTGCCTGAGGAGCCATAGCCCCCCACAGCAGAGCTGACAAGCTAAACAGAGCTGAGAAAGGAACTGTCACTGTTTGGATGGGAGAAACCGCAAATAACAGTGTTAGTGACTCAGAAACTCAGCAGTGCTGCCACAGAATTCGAAGAGGGACATGCTGGGTGCAGCTTTGAAGAGTTCCCTCCCTGAGCTACCAGCCCTTATGCTATGTTTTAAAGAGTGGCAGGCAATTGATAACCTTCATTTCCCCGAGTGGGTCTTTGGCTTTTCCTGCCTGGGAGTTTTACCACTCACATGTAAGGTGAGGTTTTGAGAAGATATCCCTGCACTCATTAACCCCACCGTGTAACTCATCCTCCCTCACGAGTGGCCTCACTCACCTGAGCTCCTCCTCAGCAGCTTTCCCAACAGGCCAGGTAACCCCAATCCATCACTGCAATGACAGCCACTAAAATCCACATCTCCCATTACACCTGCACGACCTGCCCACACCTTAGAGGCTCTAAGGTCACCTTCAAAGATGGGATTCTACACTAACCCAAGGAAAGAAATCTGGCAGTGTCACACTTGTGCTGTAATCCCTCTGCTGTACATTGTATTTGTACACAGCCTACCCAGCCATTCCTGGTGGAGGCAGAGGCAGCTGTATGTTGGTTTGGCTGATGTGGTGGGAGGAAATTCTCACTCTGTTAAACACCTGTTATATTCTGTCGCAGAGGATGCTGCACCTCCGTACCGGTACAAATATCACGCATGTCTGCTGTAAGGAACTTTGGGATCAATGAAATGAAATGAGCTACTGAAATATATGCTAATATTCCAACTAGATACATAAACCAGAAGACTGGGTGGTTTGAAATGTGGTTTATGAATATGCAACACTCAATTTAAAATAATTGTGCAGTTCAACAAATACAAAAAGGGAAAATTTGGGGACAGACTCTGTTTGGTAGTCTTGTTTAATTGGCTATAATTTCTACTTCACAGCAGTATGGATTTTAAAATGTGTCATAACCAGAGTTGGGAAAGTTATAGAATCTGTATTACAGGAGAATTTCCCCCAGTTAAAACATGGTTGCTCTCACTATCAAACCCCCCTCTCTTTTGCATTTGCTGTCTGAGCTCACGTTCAGCAGTTGGGAGCTGCTCCCATTAAATGCTGGCACAAAGCCATTTCCAGCTTGCCAACCCACGTAACAGTAAAGGGCAGAGAACAAAGAAGAAGCTCAAACATATGCACACATTCACATCAGAAGTTGTACTTTATATTGCAGCAAACACTGCTGGTCACAGCAGAAACAAAGCTCCCAAAATCTCCTGCTGCAGCTCTGGTTCCAAAGCAATCAGAAAGGTCAGTTGCATACACCTAACTGTGCAAAATATTTGTGTGCATGGATGTAACTGGGCATGCACAGACTACCTCTAAACTCCCACACAGCCAAAGAGATGCAGAGATGCTCGAATTTCCTAGGAGTGGTACTTGGGTACAAGCCTGGGGAGAGGAAAAACCTTTAAACAAGTTCCAAGTAGTCTTATGTTCCTCTGTGTTCTATTTTCATAAATTGATTCCTCTTCCAGAGAGAGCTAAAGCCACTGATTTCTTCATAACACTCTCTGGCTGCAGGAGACACCCTCAGCAAATCAGGAAAACAAGGGACGAGACTGTGATCTACCACAGCAAAGGTAAATTCAATAGCAAACCTCTGATACTTGCTGCTCAACTAACTTAAAAAACATAAAAAGGAGGGAAAAAAACAGGGAAAAAGAAAGAAAGTGGGGGAAAGGAAAGCACAAATACAAAAAAGGCCATACAAGCAAGCAAACAATCATTCCTTGAGTAAAGTCAAGGCAACTGCCCTCAGATCACAGATATTTGTAATATATGATGTAAAACTGCAGAGCCAGTGAATCTCTGAATTATCCTCCTAGGTCTAACCACCACCTCGATGCTTTTTGAGGAAACAGAAACCACCTTGTTTACAAGGAAATAGCGTGAGGCAAGTAGGGGACAGAAGGTAGCAGGCAATGGGAGGAGAGGAGGTGATGATAGGCAGATTACTTTCAATGCCTAAGAGTTAGGCTTTCATTTGTGCTGCCTCAGAGGACTTGGACAGGTGGATGCAGTGCTCTGTTGCTAATGGACAAGCAGACCCTGCAGCATCTGGGGTGTTTTTACAGTATATTGGTTTGACATGCTGCCTTCTGCCTCATTCTTCCACTTGTTGAACTCTTTCCTTGATGCAACAGGTGTGCTGATGGCATCGAGGTTCTCCAGAGTTGGCACAAAACTAGAGAGGGAGCAAGGAGAAGAGCTGGGGCCCCTGATGCACCCCAGAGTCACCACAGCCCTTCCATAAATCTTTGTCACCTATCTGTGCCCATGTTTGTCTGGCTACAGCAGAGACTCAGGGCCAGACTCCAAGAATGCCAGGGAGGCAGGTCAGGAAGTAATAATCAGTGCCCTGGCTGCTGCAGGGGAAAGGGAAAAGATTAGAATAATTAAATAAATATATCCCTGCTCCAATTTAGCACCTTCTGACTTCACATTTCACAGTAATTCCAGCGTGTTCTTCCACAGGATTGCTCCTCAACCTGCCGTTCCTTGGCCCATATACACATACTTCACTAGCCCTGATGAAGTACAGCTTCTTGCACATGCCCTCCTGAATTTCAGACACAGCTTTTTCAGGCAATTTGAGCATTTCTTTCTAGCCTGTTCCACAAGCATGCCTGCAATCCCACAAAAATTAAAAACAAGAGCTTCTTTGCTATCCCTATCATCCAACTCAGGAAACAAAACACTGAGCAGTGACTGATGTGGGACTGAGCCCTGCCACTCCACACACTTTCCAATGTGACAGAGACCTGTTGGTATCTCCTCTCTGAGCACAAGAGATGTTGCAAGTACCTTTTGGTATTTCAACTGACCTCCTCTGATTTGCTTATGAGGATGCCACAACAGTGTCAAAAGCCTTATTAAAGTGAAAGCATATCAGATACTTGGTGGTTAGAATGGCATCAGTTGGGCTGGCTCTGCCTTGGGGCACAAGGATGTGCTCCTCTTGATGTCACTTCCACCCTCTGAGCTGACCCTGCAGCTCAAAGATCACAGGGCAGCAGTGCCTCCATGCAGCATTGTACCAGATCACATGGACAGGCTTGCCTGAGGCACGGCAGCTTGGTGAGGAAGGGGTGCCTCTGACATGCAGGGAAAGCCACCAGACCTGCGAGACAGATGCTGCAACAATGTTTGTGAAACAGAGTCAACCACCACTTTGAGATTTCCAGAAAGTGCTGAAAGTCAAAGTTCTCACTGTACACAATATTTGCTGGGAGAAATTTCTGCATTGCCATCAACACCAAAGAGATCTTCTCAGTCCTCTGCCACCACATATCAGCAACTAGAGAGGCATTTGCTGCAGACTTCTCTCTCCCTGCCTAGCCACCTATCCCTCCTTTTGGAGGATCCTGCCTTTGTCCTTACAGACCAAAGTCTGTTTACTTGAGAAGGAGAATGAGGTTGGAGAGGAAATTCCTATCTACTACTGAGCTGATAAGAGCATCAGTGAATATGTGCTATTAGTCTATTTTAACCTAATTTATTGTTGAACATACAATAACTGCCAGAGTAAATAATTTTTAAAGGCCAACGAAATTCCCCTGTATCTTAGAGAACAATGTTGCTGAAAAAACACTGGCAGCCTTGTGCATTGCTGGCATTAATTTTAAGCCTCCCCCCCAAAAAAAAATCCCAAAGAAAAAGGAATCTGCCTTTGCAAATGCATCTTCTTCTGAAGAGAGTTTTGGGTGTCACAATCACCTGTGTCCCCTGGTTTACACAGCCTGTTTCTGATCCACCAGTTATGAAGCACAGAAGGATTTTCAAGGCTTTCAGCTGCTCCACCACCTCACTTTCTGCTTAACCAACCTTCTCTGCACCTGCACCTGCACCTTCTCCAGCCCCTGCAACCATCCCTAATGTCAAGTAGCCCCTTGATCTGGACTATATGCCAGGCAACCTCTCACTGGAGGAGGCATCAGTTGCTATGAGGTACAGGTGGACATTGATCCTGTTTCCCACACACTGAGCTGCCACCAGAGCAGTGCTTGTTCCCCGGGGCTCGCTCTCTCATTCTCCCCTGTTGTCCTGCCAACACTTGGACAGCTCCACAGCCTTGCCCAGGCAAATCAGTGGCAGGGCACTGGGGACAGGAACACCAGGGCAAGGACAGAGAACAAGGAAACCACAACCACTGGAGTGGGAGTGGGGGAGGAGTCTTTGGACTGAAGCCAGGCAAATCAGATGATGAAAAAGAAAAAAAAAGAAAAACTTTTTCTATGGGGGGAGAATCTCCCTAATCTTTCATTTGCCAGGTTTGTGTTATTTTATTTTTTCTCTTGTTTTTAATCTTGTGTGTTTTCAATTTCAATCTCTCTTTCACTCCTTCTCTCCCTTTTCTGAATATATATATTTGCATCAGTGCCACAAGAAGCAGTAGAGATCTCTAGCAGAGTAAACTGTTCAGCACAGCAACCTGATAGCTGAGGACATCAGCAGATGGGAAATGCCACTGCTTTGCATATTCTAACCTTAGCTTCCAAAATCTGGGCCACAGTTTTAAAAAGGTAGCACACATTCAAAACCAGAGTATTGCTTTATCAGGAAGAATTCTTACCTCTTATCCTGATGCCATTTGAGACAGCAGCATTTTTGCCTACAGCTTAATGGTAGGATATTTTGTGCTAATGATTTAATTGAAGGCACAAAATTGATGACCAGACAGACACTGATGAGAGGGTATAAAAATTGTAAAAATTGCAACTGAAAGCAAGGTGAGACCAGGCTTTTTTTATTTTTAATATGGAAGAATTAGGAACAAAATTTGAAGAGTAAAGTATGTGCCCAAATCTGAGCTTCTGCCTCCCCCACTTCTGGAAATACATCAGTGAATAACATAATTTCCTCACTGGGTAAAGGCAAGAGGGCCCTCTGGTACAATACCCCCATAAAGCTAGAACTGAACATCTCATATGATGGAAAATTACAAATCCTGCACTGGGATGCCAAGATCAGCACCTGCAAAGGGATGTTTGCACACCATAGTGCTACTGCTGGTCTCCAAAGGCAGCAGTAGCCAAAGGAGCCAGGCTGTGTGCATGGAGAAATGTTCTGGTTCTGCCCCAAATGCTTCTAAGGCCAGGCACCCAGCACCTTACACTGGAGGAGACTGCAATCGATATAAAGCGTGACTCATTGCGCACTTTCATTTCCTTCCGTTTCCTAAGCACTTATCTGACTGCCCTTCGGCCAATATTCAATTAGGGCTTAATTAGTTGTTAGCAGTAACTAAGTTGGGACACATACTAAAAAAAAAAATAAAAAAATAATAGCTCCTTTAGTGCTGTGTTTTCCAATAGAGCAGCAGGGTGAGGGGCATGGATGGACAGTTCTCACCTTGTCCCTTTTGCTGACTCCTCAGACCTAATCACGCCACCCAGAGCTGTCCAGCTCTCCCTGTTCCCCAAATGGCCTTGCTCTGCAGAAGCTTGCAAACCAGAGAGAAGATTACAAATCACCATTGCCTTGGACTGCTCAGATCCCTACTGCAGTCCTACAGCACAACTGGAGCCACAAAAAGAGACCAAACCAGGCATGAACTTGAGCCCAAGCAAACAGCAGCTTCCTACCAGATGAGGATGCTCCTAATCCTCCTATTCCCTTATCACCTGCTCAAACTCTCTCTTCTCCCATCCTCTACTCCCCAGTTGAGAAGTGCAAGTAAACCCGGACCTGCAGCCACACGAGTTTATAAAGGTCCTTTCCAGTAAAAATCAATCCATCTGTTTTCTTCAGCTGTGGCACAAAGCCTGTCTGTGTCAGGCGGTGCCCTAATACAGATGTAACAGATACAGTGTTTCTTTCTGCATTTTTCACATTTGTATTTCTAAAACAGCCTGGCCACCTGCAACACCTACCATTTTATCAGACACAGTGAAGAGATACCTTACAGACACATGCTATTTTCTCTTCTGAGAACTTTGCTTTTGTTCTTTCTTGTTCTGTTGCTTTTCTTTGATTAAATAAAGGCATCCAGAACAGAAGTGCAGGTCTGCTCTTTGTGTCTGAACACAGACAAACAGCAATGTTGCCATGGATTTTTTTAAACTCCAAATGAAAATAAACAAACATATCTTGGCAGTGTTTGGAATGGAAGCTAGTGAATAATTCACAATGAATAATTGATTTGTTGAATTTAGCTTGGTGGGGCTTTTTTTTTGTTGTTCCACTGGTGGAATGTGCACTACCAGATGGTGAGTTCAATAAATGTATTTGTTTTTCCAATTTATTTGATGGATTCCCCCCCACCCAGTTTCCCTCCTCCTCTAAGGTGAAGTCTGAAATTCCAGATGGTTTGACTAGTGGCCAGATAAGTCACAATGTATTGTTTCAGCCTCCTCTTTAGAAAGGTGGCAAGAATGATAAAAGAAGTGGAAAAAAGCATACAGGAAACAGGAGTAAAAGGAGGGGGAGTGTTGTGTCAAAGAGAAAATAAATAAGAGGAGGTGTGATAAAGTCTATGAAATACTGAATATTACGGAGAATGGAGGTGAAGAGCTAGTTTTCTTTCTTTATAATGCAAGAAAAAATGAGCAGTTAATGAAGCTGAAAGGTGGTGATTACAAATTTACCAGTGCTTTTTTTTTTTTTTAACAGAACACTGAACTTCAGCAAGAGAACTCACTGGCAAATTGCATTAAAGCCAAGAGTTTAGCAAAGTGGAGCAAAGAATTGCATATTTACCTGGAGAACCAAAACATCAAAATATAAACTATCAGTGCTGATGACATGGACTATATTACCTTATGCTTTAGGGAATAAACTAATCATTATTATTGATAAATACATAATATTATCCACCAACTACAGTGGTTCCCTTACTTTTCAATTGAAAATCTGCTGCTGCTTATTCTGATAAGTCGAATCAGGGCTCAGGGGACTTCAGGACTGATTCTCTTTGACAATTGCTAAGGTTGGCCAAATGAACAAATCCTTCTATGTTGACTATTCTCCATGGAATTCCTACGATTCAGTTCCTATGAATATTTCCACAATGCTGAACCTCTTTTATTTTTTTTTCTTTGACCATACAATTAAATTGGGCAAATATGTGCAGAGGGGGGGATGTTAAAGCGGAACTAAGTGCAGCCAAAGCATAGTCCCTGACAAATTTGATCAGATGTTCACAAAAGTACAGTTTGCCTTATTTACCAGCAAATGCTACATGCTGGGAGAAAGCAGTTAGCATTTTGCACAGGGTGAAATCTTACTAATTACATTGATATTCATAGCAGAAGGGTGTTCTTTGACTTCAGAAAGCGCTCCTTCGGGGGAATAAAACTTAATTTTGCAAATGCTTATACAGGAGAGTCTGTGGTGCACAGCCCAAACCTGCAGTAAGACATAAGCACCTGATGAGCAGAAAGTTGTTTAGGAATAGAATGTAAAGAAAAGGTAAATCAAAGAATTTATGCTAACTGCAAAAAAAAACAAAAAAACAAACCATAACAAAGAGCAGAGCAGAGAAAGGTAAGCAATAGTGTAAAGATGTGTTTGTTCACTTATGGGCTGCAATCTGATCCATCTGAAGTTCATGGAAACTTCCCTTCTACTATGAATGAATACAGCATCACATCTGAATCACTCCCAAAAGAAAATCCTATCCCATCATGTACCAAAAGTATCTCAAGTATCACGCTGGAATCTGGCTTAAGTCTGCAAAGAAGCAACTGAACGGAACCATATTATTCATCTCCACGAGTTCACAAATCACTCTTTTCAACGAGGCGGTACCAAGGCCTCCATAAACCTCTGCTGTCCTTCTGCTCTGCTTCTGCTGACTCAAGCTTCTTTACCTATTCTCCTATGGGAGCTCCATTCACTCACACTTTATATTTCATTCACATTAGAGCACAGAAATACAGGCTTATAAAATATATATATTTCTTTTATTTTTATTTTTTTTACCTCAGCAGTTTCTGTGTAAACTCAGAGTGATCTAATGGGCATGCAGTGTACAAACAGAATGGAGGAGGGAGATGGGGATATTGTTATATAGACTCTATCAATCCCATCAAACACTATGTGCTCCAAACCCAGCTCCTCAATGGCCTGTAAACAAGCTTGCTGTCTTCTCCCCTGAGGTCCTGCTGCATTCCTCCACTGCTGTCTTGCTTTCATCCTTATTTCCTGCTCCAGTTTGTAAAAACTAACACCGCAGACCTGGCTGTGTGTAAGGGCACCAAAGATGGGACCGATTTAGTGGAGATTTATTTCCTGCTGTTTTGTGTGCCTTGAGCTCACACTTTAACTGCCTCTCACAATGAGATCCTCACAATCCCAAACCCAGGCTGTCCCAGGGCTCTGGTTAGCCCCACTCTAGGGGCACTGCATCCAGTCATCTCCACACCAGAACTCAGGGGCTGCTTCCCATTGCACTGAGCCACCCTGTGCCCCTTTCCTTGCAGATCTCAAAGATCTCTGGAAATGCACTACAGCTCCCTGCCTGTCCGAATTCTTCCCAAAGAAAAGGGTTAGAGCAAAGAAAGATGTTCACACAGACCCCTCCTGGAAAGCTCACTGAGGTCCCCAGCCTGGGGCACACAGCAGAAACCAGCCCTCCTAAGCACAAGACCTGCTTTTGAGCAGATGAGCCATAGACAATATGCGTTAACCTTCCTCCTTGGGGACATCTGAGCTCCAGCAAAAGCCTGGCTCACAGATGACATAAGCTTTCCCAGCTCAGTCATCTGGAAGGGTGCTGCTACAGGGCAGAATTAGGGAGCACAGACAGAGCCAAGCATCTTGAGTTTGGAAATAAGAGACTGCTCCTTCTAGGCCAAGAAGGTCAAGGCATAAAGGCCCTTGTTTTCCCAGCTCCTTCGAGCTGACACCACTCTCATGAGCTGGCAGACTACATTGCTCAGTTCCCACGGCAGTTTTACATGTCAGCTCCTAAGAAAAAGCTGCCTGTGTGCTCTGCTGTCACCTCCCAGGTCCCCAAAGCACTTTGGCTGCCTTGGACAAAAATTAAATAAATAAGAGATGCATAGAAGAGAAGCCCTTCAAAGACAGGCACGTGAGCAGGCGAGTTGTCAGGGGACTCCCTGTGCTGCCACCCTCTCTTGCTTCCCCTCCACCCTCTTTTTATTTCCCTCAGACAGCAAGGATGGCGTGGCAGGACTGGAAGAAACCTGGCAAGGTCATGCTGTTTGATTTCAGTGCCAGTTCCAATTACATCCTGGCTTTTATAACCAAATCAAAAAAACAAAAAGGGTAAGAAAAAAAAAACAGAGGGTGAGAGAGAGACAGGAGAGGCAGCAGCGTCCAGCTGCAGGCTGGGAAATGACATTTCAATTTGTTCATTGATCCTTTCCCCTGTGCCCCCTTTATTTTCCTTTTCTCATTTTACCCTGTAAATTAATTAGCCTGTTTATCATGTGGGAAAGACTGCAAACAGGGCAGCCCACATATGGGCTGAGCTGGGAAAAAACCTTCTTTCTGCTTAGCCAGAGACGTGGCCACAAAGCATCGACAGCCAGGTGGAAGAAACGTCTTCATGTGTTGAATTCTTAGGTTTCAGATTGTCCCAGAGAGATCACAGATGTGCTTTCCAGAGCACCTATGCACATGAAACGTAAGTAGCTACCTTTCTTCATCAGCTTAGACTTTTGTCCAAGCTTAGGAAATAACGACTAAAAAGGCATTCAGCTAAATGAAAAGCTGAATTCAAAGGTGCTGGAATACCTTTTTTCTGCATTTTTTCCTCCTCTCCACATGTTACATTATTAGACTTTGGGACTGGAAGCTAAAGGAAATAATTGAAAGGAAGACTCTCACAGTATTCCAGAAGGGGCAGAAATGAGACACATCACAACATCGAGAATTGTGACAATAACTGACAGCATATTTTTGAAGATACTTTAAAGCTTCAGAAAGTAAATTAGCTCCTCACTCTCATTGCTAGGGATGAGACTTAGCATGGGATCAGATTACCCAAATGTGCCACCTTCCCCCTTTTCCCTGACGTATTTGCTCCCAACCATCGTAACAGCCGCATTTCTGAATCAAATGAGTATCAGATCCAACCCAAACCTCCATGTCAGACCTCTCAGCCAATGCAGTACCAGCTGCAACATGGAAGAAGTGAAATGCCTTGAAGTCTTCTCAAGATCTTTTCAGCTTCTGGCAAAGTCTGCCATGATAGTCCCAGGTATGATTCAAAAATCAGCAGGTACTGCTGTGAAGAGGAAGCTACATAGTTCAGCTTGAATCTTTGATTCTGACCTGTGGCTCAGTTCCTCCAGAGCTGAGGATGACTCCAAAATTGAGAACTCTGAGCATTTCCTACCATTTGTCTGCAGCCCAGGAAATTTCATGATGACAGGCTTCATCTCAGGGCTTCCTCAAATTCTAATTATCACAAGCAATGGGGGTTTTCCAAAGTCTCTAGGAGAGTACTGCCCTACTATCACTCTGCTAAGAACCACAGGATCTCTGCAGTAGTGACGTACCTCTAGCACATTGAACACTAATTCTCTCCTCTCACACCCAAATGAGAAAGAACATCCTCAAATGAGACACCTGGGGAGTTAGACAAAATAAGTAATGTGATTTAAAAGCAAAACAAGGAGCAAAGAATAGACTGGATGCAAGTGAATACAACTCTGCTGAAGTCAAGACAGTTTTCTCAGGCATACATTCAGCTCCATACATTTTCAGGTATTCAGTATTCAAGCATTCTTCTCCAATCTTCTCTTCTTTTTATCCATCCATATCTATGCAAATCTCATTTCTTCAATCCAGCTCACCACAATAAGTATCTCTCTCACACACATAAAGCCTAAATTTTATCAAGCATTTTATTTACTTCTGTCCCAGCGGAGAGGAGAAAAAATGGAGAGATATAGAAAAAGAGAGAGGAGATTATGACTGCCTCTCTTTTTTTCATAATTGGCAGGTACTAAGACATTTCCATTATTGGCACAAACAAACAAACAAACAAAAAATCCACGGCAGATCAACCCAGCAGCCGCAGCAGCTCCAGGTGTGGACTCCAGATGACAACACTAGCTACGGGCAGTGGTGCCTCGGTATGCAGCTGACAAAATGCAGATTCAGCAGAAATGGAGGCAAAACCATCATTATCCACTCAGATCCTAACAGGGGGCCAGGCCCTCACTGTGCTGTGCTGGGTATGCACATTAAGTTAAAAAAAGACCCCAAAGAACTCATCCACAGTGTGCAAGGAAGGACAAAACTGGCAGGGAGAGGAGGAGGGAAGGAGGAAAGGCAGAGTGCTTGCCAGCTGTCTCACTGTGCTTCAGTGTTTGCTCTGCTGGGAAGCAGGAGAGGGGCAGGTTGGTACGGGGGACTGTGAAGGAGCTGTATTGTGGCCTGAGGAAGAACTACAGACAGCAAGGAAAACCTCAATTGCATTTGAAATAGTCTCCACACACTTTCTAATTCTGTATTCATAGCGTGGCTGGATAGTGCATCTCTCCTGCTGGTCATTGCCAGGCAGTGGGGAGCTGTGAACCCCCTCTCCCTCCTCAGACAATCTTCCCAGTGCAGCAATAGGTGGGATGTTGTTACTTACCCTCCTGCACCCCACACAGCCAAAAAGCTGAGCACTGGGACTGCTAGCTTATGGGGCCCAGTAGCGTGGTACCCATCCTAGCTGCTACTCAGCTCTCCTACAGGGACACTTTCCCCCAAAAAAGTACAGTACAAACACCCTGCTTCCTTTATTCTTCACTAAACGCTGTCTGGTGTTGCCCAAGACAAGCAGTGTTTAAAACCTCTCCAGTGGAAATGCTGCCACCAGCCCAAGTTGGGGAGCTCAGCGACTCGTGTGTGGCCAGCACACCTGGGCCCCCTCCCAAAACTGCAGCTATCCCCACCTACTGCAGAACAGGTACTTTGTGCTCCCAGCCCCAGCAGAAGTGCCACTTCTGCTCTGCACTGCTCTGCCAGGTTTGTTACCCAGATACTCATCCCACAGAATGCTGCTGAGATGAGCTCAGGAAGGTTTATTACAAGCATGCTGTAGCCATAGGAAAGCAAGGCAGGAGCCATTCCTTTCTCATGTTGCATCCCAGTTACTCCTCCCAGACCTTGCCACCCCACACAGTCATTCCATGACTCATTTTCCCAGGAGTGCAATGCAGATGATGGTGTTTGCAGCCTCAGCTTGGGCAACAAGCCTCTTTGATCTGCTGTTCATAAAACTGATATACAAGGCAGTCTCTCTCCTCTTTCTTGAAACTGAAGTTTTGTATCCAATCCTGGAGTCATCCACTGCTTTGAGAAAATACTATGTGCTCCAAAGCTATCCCAAAGCAAGACAGCAATAGTAAGCAATTCTCAATAAAATTGAAAGTTAACACTTCTTTATCTTTGTCTTGATCAAAAACCAATACACACTTAAATATTTTTCCCTTAAATCCTCTCACTAGAGATGCAAAATCTGCTGAAAGATATTTTCAGACCAAAAGAGGTTGTTTAACATAAAAAGATGTATCTCCACCACTGCACACACATGCCATTTTACTGTGAACATTTGTATTTAATGCCAAAACACAGAGTTTGCTAAAGGTCAAAGAAAAGTGACAAAAAAACCTGCAACTAAATAAATACTCAAAATAAGGAGATGAACATTTAGACATTCATTTGCTCAAAATGTACCTCTCATTGTGTGCATATGATTATACACCTGAGTCCTGCAATGTCATTCAAAGACAAGGACAGAAAAGTCGTAAGAGGAATGTTTTTCCTCTTCTTGCACTACAGCATTAATGAATTAAAGGATGTTCCTGGCCCAAGACATCTGATCTCACTGAGACATTTTCAGCATTCCTTCTTGTCTCAGAGGACTCACTTGCAGGACTGCTGAGCATTCAGAAGGGATCAAGAGGAGGTGTCTGGTCTGAGGACCCACTGGACTTTGATCTTCTCTGTGTTTCAATCCTCCATTTTTTCAACTCCTTCCTTCTCCTTCTCGGTTTCCAGGGAAGAGTAAGAAAACTGGAGGAACTGTACTCCTCTCTAGAACTGAACCCTGACACTTCTTCCCCAAAAGATTTTCTCCTCCTTTGGAAGAGGGCAGAAAGAAGATTATCACAGAATATGCTGAATTGGAAGGGACCCACAAGGATCCTAAGAGTCCAACTCTGTCCTCCATAGGACCAACCCCAAGAATCACACCATGTGCCCAAGAGCATTGTCCAAACATTCCTTGAGCTCTCTCAGGCTTGGTGCTGTGACCACTTCCCTGGGAATCTTGTTCCAGTTCATTCTCTCGTGTCCTGTCACTGGTCACCTCAGAGGAGACATCACTGTCTGCCCCTCCTCTTCCCCTCATGAGGATGTCGTAGACTGCAATGAGGTCTCCCCTCAGTCTCCTCTTCTCCTCTAGAAGTTTTTCAGTACCTCTCAAAGTAATCTTCTCCATAACTTTATCAAGCACTGAAGTGACACTAACAGGTCTGTAGTTACCAGGATCCTTCTTTTTGCCCTTCCTGAAAACTGGGACAATGTTTGCCACCTTCCAGCCAGCCAGGACATCTCTGGATTCCCAAGACTGCTCAAAAATCATTGAGAGAAGTTTTGTGATGACATCAGGAGCCCTTTGAGGATTCTTGGATGAATCCCATCAAGCCCCAGATTTGTAGAGATTCAGCTAGAGCAGAAGATCCCACATGACTCCCTCACACTTGGATCCTTGTTGATCCTCTTGGTGTCACTCAGTCTGCAGACATGGACTTCTAAGAGGATCTACATTATCCAACCCTAATGACGAAGCCATTTCCAAACTTGTGAGTACTGCCAATTTACACCCATTAATGAAAATGGAGAATGAAGGGAAAAGAGCTGTACAGGTGTCTAAGCTACATCTCTGAACGTGATGGAAGTAGCACAGACCAGAGACTATAAGATTATTGTACAATTCACAGAATTGTTAAAAACCTTCTGGTGTTTATATGAACTTAAAAATCTTTTGAGCCTTCTCTCAAACTGGCAATAACAGACCTACCTAGCTACACTGACAAACATCAACAAGATTCCTTAGCCCTTCCATTTCTGCAATAAAAGAGAGTTCTTCTCTTTCTTCTTAATTAAATTTTTGTCTTCTCTTATTACCCTGGGCTGTTGCTTTATGTCTAAAGCAGTTCTGTTCTGGACCATGGAAACAATAAAAGAATATGTACTCCACACTCATGCAAGGCCTCTGAACTGTCAGAGCTCTGCTAATAAAAGGTAAAAACCAAAAAATTGTACCAAGATCAGCCTGCTTCTACTTCAGACTTCAAGAGAGTCCAGATCATTATAAATGGGGTGGAGAAGGAAAAACAGCTCAGAGCATAGGAGTAGCTTAGCTGTCTACTGGAGACTTTAAAGCACTTTCTAATACTAATGAATGAATCTTTCTAGCTCCTTCTGAGATGAACCAGCACTGTAATTGCTTCAAAAGGGGTGAGGAAACTGAGGCATTTGAGAGGGATGCAATCTGTGCACAGCCTGACCACAGTACAATGCAAAGCCTGAGCCAACAGCATGTTCTGAGCCACAGGCCATCCCTCTCCCCTAAAATGGACTTTTTGAAAGCAGAAAAAAGTTACCCCAAACTAAAGCAGGCCAACACCACACACAGGCTGTGAAGCAATCATTGAGCCAATTAACCTCTGGGCATGATCAGAGCCTCCAGGAAACAGGTACATGCAGTAGAGCCTTGAAAGGAGGAAAACCACAATCCTGCACAAAAGTCTTGAGCAGTCTAGCTTGTCTGTGGGTCCATGACTAAATTTTCTCTTAGTCCACTGCTCACTGAATAGAAACCACATACACCTTAATACTTCACCACTGGAATTCTGAAAGCATTCCCTTCCTCGCCCTGTTTCTTCAGGGATAAAAAGAGTTATTAGGGGCAAGGGAATGTGAGGGATCTTTTGAGGACAAATGTTAATGAAAGGGTGACAAAGTTTGTTTTACAGCTCTTGGAGTACACTCAGCGCTAAGAATAAAAAATTACCCTTCCAAATGGTTGATTTGACCCTTTTCAGAGGCATGATTCTAAGGAAAAAAAAAAAAAAAAGAGAAAAAAGGCCACGAAATATATGCATCAAATGCTCTAGAGCAGTAGTCCTGGCTCCAGCACATAAAACATTTGTTCTGCCACTGGATAAAGTGTAAATCCCATTCTTCTTTAAAAAAAAAAAAAAAAAAAACAAAAAAAAGAAAAGAAAAGATGAAAATCTCCTAAACTATTCAATATTTTATACACACTCCGTGTCCTGCAGCCTTGAAAAAGATGCCGCAGCATGACGGGCTTTGGAGACTTTATCTTGCTGCAGCAACTGAAGAAGAGCAGTTTTAACACTGACATAATAGTCAGGCATGTGTTTGTTTGGTGGTTACCCACAGCCAGCATTAGGGTGCTGGGGAATGTGTTCTTGGCACTGTTGCGTATGCGCAGGTTTCGTTCCTAACGGGCTGCACGCCATGAACGCGTTTGTTCCAGGCTGGGTCTCCGCGTGCTCTGCTCACGCTGGCCCAACGGGGGCAGGGTCAGAGCTGTGTGCATGCTTTTGGCATGTGGCTGTGAGCATGCACCCTGCATGTCTGTGCACATGTGTGCACCTGTGTGCTCCTCTCCTGGGCTCTGAGGCTCTGGTCTCGCTGTGCACGGCAGCGCGCTGCAGGGTTTGCTAAGGCGCGCTGTCATTCTCTTCTCAGCTGACCCCGGGGATAACCACCAAGACACAGCTCCCACTCCTGCCCCACACTAAAGGATTCACCCTTTTCTTCTGCTACAAACTCTGCCAGAGCTGCCATTTCATGCAAGAGTGTCCTGTACCAGCAAAGATTGCCCCTACCCTCCACACATCAAGTCCAAATGCCCCTCAAACAACACTAGCCCTGACATAACCTCAGTTAAGTCCATCCTCAATCCCAGTTCCAGTAACAAACATTTCCCTGGGCATGTCCATGGACAGCATCCCCTGCTCTGCATGCCCTCAGGCACCTGGGTACAGTTTTCCAGTGCTGCCTGGGGTAGACAGCACTGAGCAAGCAGCTCCGAATAATCAACAGAAGAGTCTGCCCTGAGTCATGTTAAACAAAGACACTGGTAGCAAGAAACTGCCATAAACTGTTGCTAGATGGCTCTGCTTCATGGAAGGACTTAACATCTCCCATATTCCCACATGGACCATCTCCGTGCCACACCTTAAGAAGAGCCACAAATTCCCTTTGTCGTGACTACAAAGATGAGGCTCCTGCCAAGGGAAGCAGCCAGGAAACCTCACTCTGATTATCAACTCTGGCAGAATAGTGGTACAAGCAAGCTAAGCTTTGATATGGTGGTATAAGATATAGCCTTGAGGCAAGCAAAATACTCAAATTGCGACATAAAACATAAAAAAAGTAGTTTCTGATGTGCAACTCTTGTCTTCTGTTTTCTTTCTTTTGCACTCCCTCCACTATTCCAAATCAGGTTATGACTCTTACATATCACAGTAGTTGTTAAACTGAACTTGGATCAGAGGAAATACCTCCCACTCCTGGACATCCAGTAAATCCTACCAAATCCATCTTCTCTATCACAACACAGAGCAAAGACCAGCATTCAGTACAGAAAAGAGGTGTACTCTCCTATGTAGAAAAACAGTCTCTTGTAACATACTCTAATTTATAGGGCAAGGATGCGAGGGAGGGGAGACTACTGTGAGAAGACAGCAGGACCTGCTCCCATGTTGGACTGAGCCTGGTTTAGCTGGCTCCAAAATGCCATTCCAAACCTGTCACAGTCCAAAGCTGAGTCAACCAGTAGTGTAGGTAGTGCAATAACATAATTAAGAAAGAGTAAAAAACAACTGTTCAGCATCTGCAAGAGAGGAGATAATGTAAGAAACAAAGCCCTGCACACACCAAGGTCAGTGAAGAGGGAGGGGAGAAGGCACTCCCAATGCTGGAGCAGATTCCTCAGCAGTCTGGGGAGGAATCACAATGCAGGAGGTAGATGTGCCTTGGAGGAAGCTGCAGCCCTTGAAATGCCTCTGCTGGAGCCGGCTCCTAATGGGAGCTGTGTCCATGGAGTGGAACCTACACAGAACAAGCTTTCCATCACAAGCTACAACCCATGGGCAATGGATGCTGGAGCCATCCATTGCTGAAAATCGTGCCCCAGGTGAACGACCCACATTGAAGCAGTTCCTGAAGAACTGTCTCCTGTGGGAGGGACTGCACGCTGCAGCAAGGGAAGAGCACATGGAGGAAGGAGCACTACAGACAAAGTGTTATGGACAGACTGCAACACACATTCCCTGTTGCCCTGTGTAGCACGTGGGGGAGGAAGAAGAGTTGGCAGTGAAGCTGAGCTGTGGAAGAAGCGAGGTGTGGGGGAGATGTTTTTAGTTTCGTTCTAATTTCTCACTATCCTACTCTGTTATTAATTGGCAACAAATTAAATTAATTTTCTCAAGTCTAATCTGTTGTGCCAGTGACAGTAATTGTTAAATCATCTTCTCCTGTCCTGCTGAGGAGGAGTGATAGAGCACCTTGGTGGGCGTGCAGCAGCCAGCCAAGGTCAGCCCATCCCCACCCCTAAATAAATAATACCAAAGGAAAAAACAGAGAGAAGCATCTTTAAGCAACTGGTAATACTGCTGCAGGTGAGGCACACAGAAGCATTCCAGCTGCATGTAGCTGCTCTGGCTAGTCCTGAGGGCATGGTTACAGAAAGGACAAAGGAACAGTTTTCAGGATGATGAACCTGACAGATGAGGAGGTAGATTGCACTTCTGAAAAATCAAACCCTCGCTCCTCAGACAAATGAGTAAGAGAGCATGCTGTAATCAACAATAGTTCACTTAATAATTTGTGTTTCAACCAAAGTCTGGGATGCAAAAAGACATCTTCTTTTGCCCAGGACACAGAGTGAGGCGGTGGCTGGGACTCCCTTTCCAGAGGCATTCCCAGGCCTAAAGTGTCACCAGCAAAAAGAGTGATCCGATTTCTTGGCAGCACAAACTGCCACAGGCTCATGAGCCACTTCCTTCCCTAGGACGTGATGCCATGGACGGCTCTGCTCATGCTGCCTGCCAGTGTCTGCTGTCATCCCCACTCCTCCATAAGGCCCCCTCCTCCCTCTGCTACTCATTCCTTTGCTCAACGAGGCTGGCATTTAAGAAACACTTATTCCAATCCATTTCTACCCTTGTACAGCAATTGGGTGTCATTTAGTTTGATTTAGCCAATTTAGTCCTATGAATTAATTGGTTAATAAGCCATCTGTATGCATCAGGTGACAGAGTCGCGCTCTCGCACACAGACACAGACAAGCTACTCACTTGTCCTTGTTTAATAACAGGCTGCAGGGAGTAGAGCAGGAGAGGCATGAGGGGTAATGCCATTCCCACGGGGAAGTGCCAACAGAGGGATGTGGCCATCACTGCACTGACCTTGACCTCTGAGCAGGGGAACTGCCTGTTTAGGGTCATTCAGAAATAACCTACACCGTAGCTGGAGAGGAGGGACAGCTACAGAACAGCCACGAGAACCATGGGGGTGCTTTGCATTGTAGGTTGGGGTTTTTTTAAAAGAGCCAGGAAAACACGTTTAGTTCATTCTTACCAGGCAGTAGGAAATTCTCAGCTGCATTCCCAATCAGCTGAACTTTGTATGTGCGTAGGAGGGGGAGAGGGGTGGGAAGTAGGGGAATAGGAGGGGACTGAGGTCTAAAGCATTTGATTTAGGTACGATCTCTAATTACGAGAAAAATGTCTCATCTATTTTGATTTCTTTTTAAATGCCAGGAAAAAAGAACCCCTTGCAGGCCCCAACCATTCCAGTGTTATATACAACCCCCCAAGCTATTCAACAAACAACAATACAGCAAACCAAAATCAAATCCAGCAACATATCCCAACCCACACAACAGAAAAACATCAACTGTTCAGACAGAAAAACAACACTCCCTCCCCTGGCTGCCCATCCATCTCAGGCAGCCCTGAGTACCCCAGAAAGCAGACAAGTTTCTCTGTAAACCCTGAAGATTGACAGAGGATTTTCAGACTGAGGGGGAACTGAATTACAGGACTATGGGACCCTTGGGGAAAAGCACTGCCAGCAACTCCCTCTCTTTTATGCCCTGAGAAATACCCTCCATCTCAGCCACTGCAATGCAAAAACATTATGTTGGGAAGGGTGTGGGAAGCTCCCAAATGGTTTGGTACAGTAAATGCCATCATTTGGGCCAGAACCTACAAACCCCAAGCCAAATGGCCACACTCTGGTGCGACACGCTCCCACTAAAGAATTGTATCACAAGCTTGTGTACTGAGTGATTTCCAGTTGAAGGTGCAGGCTGCTGTTGGATGCATGGTGCAGCTGTCCCAGAACAAACAACGGGCAGCAGAGAGAGGCTGTGGCCAAGGCCACTGCAGGGAGAGCCTTGTGTTGTGTGGTGCAGAGCAGCAGTGCATCCACGAGGGCTCCTCCAGGGCTCGCCTGGCTCCTGGCATTTTTCATTATCTGGGAGAGAAATGAGCAGGCTGCAGACTCTGAGAGAGACACAGAGTGAGCAGCAGGGATGTAGCTCCGAGGAGAAAGTGCATTCCCCCCTCTCCCTACGGAAAATGAAATTACAGTGGAGTTGGCTTTAAACGTATCCCATTAACACAACAGGCACCACAGGAAGAGTAACATCCTGTACGTGCTTAAGTGAGGCGCTGGCAGGCGAAGGGAAGGAGGCTGAAACAGCCCCTTCCAGAGGGGAAAGGTGAGAGTGTGCCCTGCCAGCCCACATACAGCAGGCAGGGCAGAGCCTTTTCACTGCATGTGTGGGAGCCCTGGAGTGTCTCACTGGGGTTAATCCATGAAAAAACCCATTCATTTGCTCTCACTAGCATGTGAGTGTGTGTTTCCAGACACTATAAAACTATCAGAATGTGGAGGGAAGCTGCCCTGCTTGAACAACTGGGTGCCCTGGCTAAGGCACCTCTGTTCCATCTGCAGCAGGAATGCCTGTGGAATCAATGAATGAACATACCAACCCATCCATAACAAACAATTTCACTTGATCAGTGACCACAAAAAACAGAATGTCCCAGCCTGAACCGAGCAAGTGGTGATGCAGCTTTACAGCTTGTTTAATGGATACATGGAGCAGAATCCTACTGCTACTCTGTCTCAGTTAGGCAGCTCACATACGAAAGGCAGTTACATCATACTTCACAAGAAGTCTGATTTTTGCCAATTGCTAAGGACTCAAAGCCCAAAATGTGTAAAACCACTTAGGAGATTCAAGGGTCAGAATGATTTAAATTTTTTTCTTTCCTAGAAATGCCTCACCAAACTGAGGTCCTTAACATTCACTCATTTCAAAAAGAGAGACACCTACGCTACCTGGGAGGACTTAGAAATCTCACCAGCTGCCTCATGGCAGCTTCCAGCACTGAAAACACCTTTGAATTTGTGTGGCATGCTGTTACCCAAATAACATTAGTCACAGAGCCAGCACTTCTCTCCCTGCAAGCCTCACACATCCAGATGGAGCTGTGCAAACACTGATACCAGCAGAGCAAAGGGCAATGGGGCAGCAAGAGAGACCACCAGTGCTGGAGATGTGGGTGGCACAGGACAGGGCTGTTAATCCCTAAGATGTCTAGGGAGAATGGCACACGTTATGGGATGCAGAGCAAAACCATTTGGGAATTGTACAGGACTTAGAGGGTTATTTTGGGGAAAGACCAAAGGAACAAAACTAAAGGACAAAGGTGGTTTGTGGAGGAAAAAGCATGGAAAAAGCATGGATGAAGGGACAGAAGGGACCAGTCATGTGTCAACAGGTTTCTGGTTGGTGCACTCACCTGGCCATGCCCTGTGCCCGACAGGCACAGTCTGCCCTGCCCTCTCACTGAACTCCACTTCTGTTTCCAGGATGAGAGGACTGCTCTGTGTGCAAGCACCATAAAGCTGGAATATTAGTGACTGAGCAGCCTAGTGAGCGTGTCTCTCTTTGGGAAATAGAAAACTGGAGTAGCTGTCTGCTGGAAGGATGGGAGAGCCCAATTGTCCATCAGGACAACTGCTGGAGACACCAGCCAAACTCTTGGTCCTGAGCTCTCTTGGTCCTGCCTCTTGTTGTCTCCATCCTCCACATTCCTTCCAGCCTGGGAACCATCTCTCTTAGTTTCCTCCTCTCTTGCCCTCTTTTTTTAATCCTCCTGACAAAGCCTTAAACAGTTTAAAAGCATCCCCAACGAGGACGAGTGAACGCAAATGTCTTAGCAAATGCATATTTGAGCTCCACATGCTCCCAGGGATGGTGTAGCAATAAAAACCAATTAGATAACGCTCAGCAGCTACAGTGAGAGGGAGTGGTACAATCTTACCACGACTAATAGGGTTTTTAATAATAGATAGGTCTCTCTGTGCAGTGCTGGAGAGGGGAAGCCAAAGTGGTTTCAGTTACATTGCATCTTTCTGCCCAGTGAATTTGTGTGGAGGATTAATATTCTGTGAAAGTGGGGATTAACTCACCCTCCATGCTCACTGCTTGTACTGGGAGATCCCTGCAGGGTCAGCTCTGGGCTCCCTATGATGGTGCAGAGTGGAGGAATCCCATGGAGAAGCATACAGGGCTCACTCCTGCACATCCTCATGAGAGGACACTGAGTCCTATGGCACCAACTTTTGAGCAGCAAGGTATGAGGAACCTGGAAAAGCACATGCCTTTGCTCTCTTGCTCTCTCCCACATCCCAGGAGAAGTCCAAACCCAAAGTTGCAAGCAACAGCTGAAGCAAGGCAGAAGAAAGCCCCACGCACCAGAAGAAGCCAGGTGTGTCTGAAGTGGGTCAGTACCACGGGCAGGGTGCCACAAAACCCCCTGCCTGCATCCCTTCCCGCTGCCTCTGTTTACAAACCTTCACTTCATGCCTCCTTGCTCAAAACACAAACAAAAGCCATGGAGGGCATTTTCTTGTTGCCATAGAAACAGTTATTATAATCTCAAACATACTTAATTCATCACTCTCCCCCCTCCAGAACCTTGCAACAGCTTGGTGTTTGATGGGAAGACTACAGTGTGAGAGGAGGAAAAAAGCAGGCAAAAGAGCCCTGACATCTTCACATCCTGCACTTAAGACCCAACACCTCTGCAGCTGCCCATAATCTCCTTTCTGTAAGCATAAAGATTCTTCCTTTCTTTTCTTCTCTTTTCTCCTTCTGTCTTGTTTTCTGTTCTTTGGAGTGTCACATCATTTACATTTATGAAAGAATTTTCCTGGGGGTGCAGAGATAGTTCAAATTGTCTGTGATCAGATCAACCTTGTGCATAATACATTTGTATGAAAATAAACTCCCTGGGGCCCACACTCGTGGCTGAAAGTCTCTGTAATGAAGTATTTTACTCTAATTTAGTTAAAGATGATGGAGATAGGAATGAGTGCATGCCTGCATGCATACAGAGGAGGGGAAGACAGGCAGGATACTATACACACAGAAAAGCCAATAATTATAAGATTGCATGCTAGCTTGGAACACTCCTGAAGCACCTCATTATTACAAGAAGTTAACTTCTCAACTGTTCCTTCCGAAAATCAATCCTGCCCTACAGGACTGATTATGGACAAGGTCTGGACAACCTGCTAGCCCTCAGAAGGGGTAGGCAGAAAACTAATCTTCTATCTCATACCACTTGTTAAGATGTCATTCCCATTCCATACCCAGACCGAGCCAAGACCTCACTGGGATAATGACCTTCCCTGCTCCCTACTCTGTACCAAATGAGAAAGCAAGCCCTCACTCCTCTGCAATATTAGTCTTCTGTTTTCCAGTCTCTGCTCAATTTCATTCAGAAGGATGTCTTCCCCATAGGACTCCTTCTCATGTCTTCAGTTCCAGCTGAGAAATCTGGCTTTCAGTTTCCTGGCTACTCCTGTGTGACCTCTCTGGCTTGATGAGGCACTTAAACCTGGAAGTGTAAACTCTTCCCAGCAAAACCTTGCTGCAGTGGTGACAATTCCACACAAGGTTTCGATTAAGTGGTATTTTGTGAGGATAACAATTTTGCCTGCACACAAAAATATCAAATATCAAAAAATCTGACTCTTAACAAAGCTTACATGATTTCAATGAGCCTTGGGTCAAGTTGAGCACAACTGCAGGCAGTTAAGTTCTAGTACACTCTTCCATTGACTTGATGTGATGCTTTGCATAAGTCTCTGCTCTTTGTTTTGTTTCCCCACCTGCTCCATGCAGGACAAACTTACCTCCTGCTCAAGAGAAAACCATGAGATTTCACAGATCAGTCTGCCAGGGTTCCAGCCACAGACTGAGAATACCAAAGGACATACTCAGATGTGTCAGGTATGGTGAGGACAGGAAAGGGATACCAATTGCAAGTGCTTTCAGTTCCAGAGGATCGTGTCCTCCAAGCTTCTTTACTCCATCACTGCAGACCCAGTACTTTCCCATCTTTGAGAGATATGAGAAAAATGCAAATAAAAGCTATCAAAGGACAGGAGAAGGAAAGATGTGGAGACATGCTAGGAGTTCCTGATAAGGTGTGCAGGAAATTTTATGATTCAAGGTGCACAAGGAGAACCTGTCTGCAGAAGGCAGACAGCATTTCTAGCCAGGATTTGTTGTTACTGTACAATTTCCTAAAAGTTTTGTTAAGAGGACCTGTTTTGTATATTATTGGTGCTGTGCAGGAGTCTCACATGTTTAGATTGGGATGACTACCCCACTTCATTTTACAAAGGCTATGTCACATGGGGATAAAGAAAAAAAACCCAACTTTCTAGGATGTGGATGCAGATCCATATGTACTATCAAAATTCTAGTTTTACCTGAATCTTTTTTTTTCTTCTAATTTCTATACCTTGGGGGGCAAAAAAGAATCAGCTCCTCTTCCTAGATAGGCATGGAAAAAACTCAAACGTCCCACTGAAGATTTGATCTTCAACCCAGTAAGAGATATGATCAGCTCTTCTGAAACTACACAAAATACACCTTGAAAATGAAGGCAAAGGACTAAATCCATTCCTGGCAAGAAGAAGGTGCAACTCCCTCTGAAGCAAGAGAAATCAGTGCTGCTGAATTTGTCTTAGGGAGATAAATACTAATAACCAGTCCTTCCCAGAGGACAATCTGATAACACTGAAGTTGACACCCACGAACGGCAGGCAGGATATATTTCCTCCTGTGTGCCAGTATCTAAACTTATCACCCTATTTGCTTCTTCTCTCCCAAGTCATTTTCCAGGGTCAAAGGCTATCGTGGGCCTCTAATTAGAATGCCATCATAATGAGCTGCCACTTAAATCAGCCTGCCAGTGGCTAAAGAAAATTAACCTTAGAGTCAAATGAGCTCCAGTCTGGGAGTTCATGTCACGAGGGGGCAACAGACACTTGCAGAGCTGCTGTGCATGGTGGAGAGATAGAGAGCTAAACCTTGCATTCCTTTGAATCAGGAGATCTACACTGGAAAAATCACCTATCCTAGCTGTCTCTGGTGCACAAATAAAAGAAAACAGTTTCTGCTGGGCATTGTACCCTGTGCTGGCTGTGCCAAGCCAAGGAGATGTCAACAGGGAGAAGTTACCTGGGACAGAAACTTTTTTTTGGCTCCTTAAGAAAGGTTGAGACCTGAGCTCATACACACCTGCAAATGTGTCAGATGTGATAAACCATATCAGTTGCTATGAATGACTTTGTCATTATGACTATGGTGATTGCATCGTTATTATGCAAAGGCTAAGACTGCAATTAAGGGCAGGTGCTTCATCCAGCTCAGGTCCTGTACAGCTCAGGGAACAAATAAACAGTGTGAGGATATCCCTTGCTGCTTAATAAATAGGAGGAGCATTCACAAGGACGAATACACACATTGGAATAACCTCACTCCTAAGCTTGCACTTTCTCTTTGCCACTGGAGCCCCTGTGACTGTACTGCCCCTTCCTACATGCATTTTGCACCTATTTCTTCCTGCTCCATCTTTTGGCAAAACTCACAAAAATACTGTACTGCCAGTGACATTTGAGTATGTTCTGCACAGTGAGTGAACGAGTGATTTTCCCCAGTGAACCCAGATATTCCCTTCAGTTCCATTTTTCTTTGCATCCTGAAGGCACCCAGCAGCCTAGAGAACAAATCCACTGTGTGTTACTCACAGGTACCAGAGAATCCATAAAGACTTACTGCCCTCCTTAGAGCTGAACTGCCAGTGCTATAATTTTCCACGACATCTCTTTTATGTCACTGCACTTGACAAATACCTTGTGCCTCTCCACAGGTATTTAGAAAATCCTACCAATGCAGGCATAGAGAACACACAAATGGATGTAACATCTCCATCTATTCAAGACAGAGCTGTTCAGCAAAACCAAGAGATTTTGCTAACCAAATCTGGCCACAGAACTGCCCTCATATAGCAGATTCAGCCCTTTCTTCCTTGCCACAAGAGGACACATTTTCCTTTCATTAAGATCAATACACCTCAGAGGACAATTTAAACAACCCTCAAATAATTTCATAACTGACCTTTCTCTAAAGGGGAAGTATCCAATTGAGAAACTTGGGAGAAGACTCTACCCTTACTACACCATAAAGTTTAAAAGAGGATCAACTCTTCTAGAGTCAATGCAGCACTAGTAAATTTACAAACAGGATGCTAAACAGTAGAATTTGCTGGAAGACTATTTTTTAAAAGGAAAGCTGAAGCCCCCTTGTTTTGCAAAAGTATCCTATGAAACACTTGCTTCTCCTGTTGCCAATGACACCTTCTGTCATTGTTCCTTACTGTTACTGTTACTGTTCCTGAAAGACTGTCCAACATCTCTGTTAATTCTTCTCCAGTTACGGTCTTTGTTTCTTTTCAGGACTGAACTGCACTACAAAGGTCAATTTTCTTCCTTCTTAAGAACAATGAAGGTCCAGTGGGCTCAGCACTACAGTTTCCAAATTAAAGTGCTAGCAATTCAAACAGTCAAACCCATCTTCCACCTCCTGTAAGGTCCTCTCAAGTTTTCATGCCACAGGGGCTGTGATACACAAGGACAATAAACATCAGGGTAGAACAGTTAAGGGCATTTTTAAACTTAACAATATTTGCACAAGGGTACTTTAAAAATGGCATAATTTTTAGTTTATGTTAAGCTATAAGTATCATTTCATTGTTTTGAAAGTATTCCTAAATTGCATGACTCAGACAGAAGTCATTCATTTTGTGACACCTGCTTAAATGTTCATGGCCCATGAGGCTTCAAGAAAATGTAAACTTTTTTTTTTTTTTTAATAATGTTATTAACCCTTGGAAGGGTTATAATGAAAAGCATGAAACTGTAACCTTTGCCTTGACCCAAATGTCTTGAACAGAGAGGCAGGTAACAAAAATGACAGGTGTCTCGAAACTCTTCCTGTGGAGTGCAGACTGGGGAGGACAGTGCTGGTTGTTTCTAAGGTACAGGGTAATTTTTAAGACAGTTTCATGTTTTGGGGCAGCAAGACAACTGATACTGAGCAGGGACATCTCTGAATAACAGCTGTGAAAGGGATGTAATCTTAAGGCCTTTTTTTCCTTTTAGTTTTCTCCTTCTCTCACCAAATGTTGTAATATATGGATCCAACAGATGGTGTGATCTCTTCTTCCCTCTCTCCCCTCAAGTCAAAAAGTAAAATAGTAAATACCACTGTAAGCACTTAATGCACAAATAAACCATTGCAGTACAAGAAAGAAGAGCTTCAGACGCTTCGAAATTCAGGCACTTCAAAATAAAGAAGACATAAGAAAAGACAGGTCCTCATCCAAGTCATAGTTCCACACAGAAAAATGGCATCTCTTTGTCTTCCTTCTGACAAGAAACAGTTTCCCCCATATTCCCAAATAAACCTCAGGCTATTGGAACACCACTGACATTTTCTTTAAAGAGTTTTTAATTAAAGTAACAAAGTACGCCATGTTCAGTATTTGTCAGGCATTAGGAAAGGCTACCAAAATTACCACTGAGGGGCCTATTAAATATCATCATATGCTCCCAGAGTAACCAATTACAGACATTGTGAAAGGTTCTCACTCACTCATCCTGAAAAATCCTTTCACTTTTCTTTATTTACTTGCATCAGATAACCAAATGTTAACAATATCCTATTTCAGCACCTGTCCTGCAGAACAGGCAGGCATTGCCCCACTGCTCCTGATGGCACCAAACAGTTTGCTGGCATTTTGAAGCCAAGGAGCCAATCTGACAAGATTTGTGACCTTTTTTTTGTTTATCCCTCTGTCTTCTATAGTACCTGATGTTCCTTGTTTGCTTCACTCGGACATTTGGGCAGAGGCAAGGGAATACACTGATCCAAAAGCTTGAGGGACTTGGAAAACTGCAAGCCCTTTGAGGAAACCCCAGCCTTCCTGATCTGCATTTGCACAGCACCTCAAGGAGCAGAATGGTGCTGGGTGGCTGCTGTAACTACTGGCTGCAGTGACTGCAGTAACTAATACTGAAAAGGACTTGGAAATTAAATTTTCTTCCCACAGGGGATGGTATTAGACCAGAACCAACGATGGTAGTTTGTTGGGTAGATAGGGTAGGAACAAGACCTGTGCCATTCATCATGGACCTTTTCTTCAGAGCCACCAGCTCCCAGATCCATGCCTCATGCCACATCACATCCAGGCCCACAGAGTATGCCCAGAGGCATAGTGTTGGGCTTGCTAACTGCAAGCTCAGACAGACTGGCCTTGGAGCCACCCAGGGAGCACTCAAAATTCAACAGAAACATACCCAGACACAATTGGTGTGTCTCTCCCCTCACTTTTCCATCACCCAGAGCACACACCAGTATGTTGCTCATCAGTGCAGCCCAGGTGAGAGGGCTGACCATGAGGAGCACAGCCTGTGTGCTGATTCAGTCCAAACAGGACCTTCCAGCAGGAATCTGGAGCAATCACAGTGAATGATGTTGCTGCTCACCTTATGCATGAGGTAGAGCAGTTTCCCCACTGACCTTTACAGTGCTTTTGAGGAGGGCAAGCATTTCAGCACCTACACCATCTGCAAATTTGGTCTTCCCCTCAAGGATACAAAAAATTAGGTCAGAGGCTTTTTTCTTCCCCTTCTGTTCCTGCAAAGCACATTAGAGCTCAAATCCTCAGGATAAAGCATTATTATTATTATTGTTGTTATTTTTTTATGGAGGAAAAAATATTAATGTTACAAATAGCTGCCATTAGCATAAGCAGAGCTGCATATTAATATGCACATGGGTGTCTCCACTGTCAGGAAGCAGAGAGGCCCCAGAGGCCCTGCTTTCACTGGGGAAAATGATGATGGCATTAGCTCTAATGATAACGATAAGGAAGCTGCCATTAATGATTTGACGATTTCTTTTGTATTCCTGTTCAGGCAAAGACTTCTTCCTTACTCCCCAGTGTCCATGGAAGGATGCTGTTTGAACAAATGGCAGCTCAACTGATTTATTTCATTTCTAAGGTTTTCTTAAAAGAGCCAGCTCTTTAGGTCATGTGACTAAGAAACTCATTTAAGGCTTTCAGATCAATTCCTAATCACCCAGATTCTGGAGCACCGGATACTAAATAGAAGGAATTCCACATCTATTTATGGTTTTTTAAAGCTTAAGTTTGAGTCTTTTTGGACTAAGGGTACTATTAGATCAAAGGACAGCAGTAGCTGTGAAGGAAAAAATAAAGGATTTGAAAAAAATAGTCACTAAATAAAGTTGTCTCTGATGTCACAGGTTCCCAGCCCCATCATAGCCTTTCCCTCCCCTCTGCTTCCTCTTGTCCCTCCATATACATCTAGGATGTGAAAGTAGAACTTTGTGAGACTGTGCTATGAATCAGATAAGAGAACTGATCTGGCTGAAGAGTAACAAAGCAAAAGAGAGCAGGGAGGGGGATTTCCTGCAGAGAGGCTTTGGATGTGCTCAACACTACAGACCTGCATAGAGACATGCTGGTACAGCTGAGAGGGCAGAAAAGTGTGGGCTAGGCTGCTCCTCTTACTGAGAAAATAAATGCACATTGGACTGAGGAAAGAGATGCTGAGGGAAGATCTGGGTTCCTAGTGCCCATGTATCACACTCTCTTGTGGCTCTTCCAGCTGAGATTCCTGTTTTTCTTTAGGCCAGAGGGAAAGCAGAAATTGCTATCCCCAGCTATGATGTTGAGGCATTGGTTATGCAATAGGACTCGGCTGCAACAAATGCAAAAGCATTTCTTCTCTGAACTCTGCATCTGAACATGGACAGAAGATGATTCTCCCTGGCTCTGTAGCTTCTGAACTAATTACACAGCTTTGTGACGATGTCACTGCACAAGGTGTCTCTGCCCTGGAATCGTCTGTCACGGCTACAATGTGCAACAGGGCTCTGAATACATTAAAGTGTCAGGGAGGTGGGGATCCTGCGTTTTGGTCTGTCAGCTTCTGCGCTGAAAACCCTGTTGAGTTCAGCTAATATACTGCACTATCCGCTTTTCAGTTTGTTCATGTGATGCACATCCTGAAGCTCATCAGAGGGAAATGTCAGCTTTATACCAGCAATAATATTCTTTGCAGCAAACTCAATCCAAAGGCACTAGCCAAAGCCACAAAGAGCCCTACAGAAGACTGCTCCAGATAAGATGGCCAGATGAAAATTCTTGATACAGAGACAAGTCCAAAGTTTGGCACACACAGGCCAGTAACGCAGGTGTTATGGAAAGACAGCTTCCTCCACTCACACAGCTTGTAGGACACAGGGAATAGACAAAAGCCTCACAATCTGCCTCTCAGGTAATACCTGCCCTAAATAATACAACAGCAAAAAGAACCAACTTTGCAGTACAAAACAGCTGTATTAAAGCTGCAAAGCTGGTGGACTCAAGATGGAAAACATCAGGGTAGCACAAAATACGAATTCTATTTGTTTTTGTCTTCTGTTTCTTACTCTCCCTTAGACTTAGTTGAGCAGTTTAAGTCTGTATCTCAAACTCAGTTCCCATATAGCTTCTCAAACCCTTATTATTCTATCTGGTCTGTTCAGAAAAATGTTTTCTCATCCATTTCCTTGTTTTGAAACAGAATCTCAGTCATCCAACAGAATTCCTCTGCAGAGACAGCAGGAATGTCCCAGCAGGAATGCTAAGTAATGATGACCATGCTTGGGAAATGCCACATTATCATAAACCTCCATTTCTGGACATAACCAGGCCAAAGAGCAGTTCTTATTTTACTAACTAAACCCAGCAAGATAGTGCAGATAATCTGGAAAGCTTCTCTAAATAAACAGGAGCACAACAGTGCAATTGTAAGCAGAAGCACATACACACCCTGTACAGATAATATAAATTAAAATCAGTTATTCAATACTGTCTCCTACTGTGAATAGTTAAAAGAATTAAACTAATATATGAAGTCTGTTTGATATTTCTGGAATTTATACATATACACAAAAGTCTGTAGTTCACTTGTACTTGTATTTCCAAACATGCTATTTGCTGGTCTCCCACACCAGCATTATGTGGTCTACCACATAATGCCTGTGGGTTTAAAAGAGGAGGAGCAACCCTGAATCATACACAGTTTGTACGATCCTGGAAGCCAAATGCACAAACCCAAAGCTGTTCCCGAGAGAGCTATATGGGCTCAGTATGTAACAAGGTAGATGGTATAGAGGCAGCTGTAAGGAACTTGAAAAGCCAAAGAATGAACTGCAGCTTGCTGTATGCTAAGTCCACACAGACATAAATCTTGATTTCAAATGTTGTCATCAGGACTTCAGTGCCAAGTAGAAATAAGAGCAATAAAAATATATTTTCAAAAGTACTTTGTCAGGCTCAGGTCACGCACCACAGGAACGTGGTGTCTGAAAGGAGAATCAGCCTGGCAGGCACACTTGCTACAGCCTGCTGTTCCCACACAAGCTGCACTGCAGCTGACAGGGGCACTACAGGTGCCACAAGACAGGAGTTTCACAAGTGCCTGTTCCAAGACCAGCACGCCCTTCTGGCACCCATGCTAAAGAGAGAATGCATGGGTAATGCTCAGTGATCTCATTATCAACCAGCCTGGGGGAGAGGAACGGCGACAAATAAAGATTAGATACTCTTTTGACTGCAGATGACATTACATTAGCCCAGGCCAGGACAACCATGTCCATACATATGCTGTAAGCACCCCAACACAGGCAGTGACCTACTGACAAGGTATAAAGCAATGCAGCTTAACCATCCCAGCCACTGCCTCACACAGTCACAAGACATCTCTTTTTCCAGCATTTTTTCTAGCAGAGACTTACGAACAAACAGGAGAGTCATGAACACCTGAGGCTGGACACCCCTCGCTGTGGCCTTTGAGCCAGGAAGACATCACCTTCTCAGTCCATCATGCCCCAGCCAACTGGTACTCTGTGCATAGGAAAATCAAAGCTTCACTTACCTAGAAGACAAAGAGAGAGAGAAAATATGGTTAGTGGATGTCCCTGAAACATACAGATGCTGCTTATCTTTATTTCCCAGGTGATTCCCACATCCTGGCTCCTTGTTAGGAGATTCCTGACATATTAAGGAACAGGAGTGATCTATGATAGCTCTCTTAGCACGGCCATTCTCTCTCTTCCCTGTTGTAATTGGTCTGTGGTGCCATTTAATTTTATACAGATTATTCATTAAGAAAAGCAAAACTGAGCAGGTGTTTTCATCAACATCTTGTTCTATTAAAAAAAAAAAAAAAAGAGAAAGAGAGAAAGAAGCTCCATAACAACATTAACCACACGGATGGGCACAAATTATTCTGACTGTGAACAGCAGGGTGCAGGTCTTGAAGTCTACCAAAAAAAACTGCAGCAAGAAAATATCTTGTTAAGGGAAGGATGGATTGAGTCACTCTGCCTTGTAGTTCTCTCATGTACTATCTTAACTATAGTTGCAATGAAAAGCCTTGGTAGTCTTGGTTTAGGCAAAGTAGGCTCTGCCATGGGATGGAAGGAGGGAACAGATGATCTTGAGGTCGGTGCCATCTCTACATTTCAAGATTTTCCTGAAAACAAAGCATCTTGATGTGAAACATATGAACAAAAGCCAAAGATGTGTCCTGCAAAGATCTATCATTTGAACAAGCCAGAAGGAGGACATAAGGGAGGGCTCTCAGGCAAGATGAGAGGAAGCTATACAGACCTAAAGCATTATTATGCCTTTCTTTTGTAGCAGTTTCATGAACACTCTGAGTGCAGCAAGGATGTGTCACTTTTTTGAACACTGATTTATAGGTCCATAGCCAGGACCAGCAATCAATGAACCAGGACTAAATCTTTGCAAGGAATAAATAACTACATAAAGATTATTTATTTATTCTCAAGAGTTAACCTGCCTCTGAGAGGTAAGTCAAATTTCCAGAGAAGAGGGAAAACTGACTATATGAAGGGTCAAGTCCTGAGAAAATAACAGCCCCCCTTCACCAACAAAGTCAAATCAGCATTTTCATGTTCAGAAGCTGTTCAGAAGCATTCTCCCTTGCTTGGTTCTGCCAGTCCAGGATAGCACAGAGTGAAGCTTAAACATCCCACACAAGCTTCATCTACCACCATGGGCTGCATTATTGGAACTGTAATGGAATATAGCTGCTATTACAGAATTCCCTAGAGGAGATACAGCCAGGCTTGCACAGTATGGGAAAGGAAGAATAGATTAATATACATTCATGGCACATTTGCAAAGAGATTACTTTGCTCATAGTGAGATTTGCACCTGTATAATTGTATCACTTTCAAATTAATCATAATCATACTCTCAACCAATACATGATCTACAGAGTTGGCCTCATCCTTGGACTCTCATAATCGGGATAAAAATAGCTGGCTCTGAATGCACTGAGATTTCTGCTGGTATGCAGGAGACAGCAAATCCCAGCTGACCCACTAAGCCCTGGTATTTTGATTCTGCAAAGCCCTGGCATGGCACATATCGTTGCGTAAGTACGACCTGGTCTGTGCGACAGCAGCGCTGTAACATTTAGTGCTACGTTCCCTTGCAGAACATGACGAAATTAGCACAAGCCTTACTTTTCTGGGGAAAACTTAAGCTCAAAGAGCGGTGAAGTGATTTGCCAGCAGCTACATCGTGCCTCTGTCACGTGGAGAGACACGGGACCTGTAACTCCTGGCTTCCCTGACGTGCACATTTAATTACTGGGTATCTCCACACAGGAACAGCGACCCGCAAGCCCAGAGCAGCAGCAGCCTGAAGCCTCCCTAGTGCCATGTCTGCCCCTCCTCTGCCGTACTCTCCAAATGGCTCCCAGCGAAAGGCGGATTTCTTAATTGTGTTATTAGCTGAATTATTAATTGATATGAAAACAGCATTTTACTGGGCATAAAAAGTCATTCGGAAACGAGATAAAATGTTCTCGGCACTGCCTGCCTCCAAGCAGAGCTGGAGAGAGGGCTCTGACAGCTTGATTATTATGCACATTAGTGCAATCTGGTGAGCTTCCAACACAGGGAGAGCGGAGTCCCCCAGTACTGTATCCATCAGGCCACATCCCTCTCCTTTTCCCTTTCTTCCCCCTGTCATCGCCTGCTTTGCATTTATGTGGGAGACCTCAGGGGTAAGTTTTTTCTTTCTAATCCAGCTGTCATTACTGCAGAGCTACTAATTATAGCAGCAGTGGGCAAATAGTATTTTCTCTTCAGTCCTACACCAGGAAAGACACTCTTTGTGCCTCTTTCCCAAAACCTCCTGCACCCCAAAAGGGAAAAGGTTGTTTCCCAAGACTTTCCTTGCTGTAAAGAAACTGCTTGCATTTCTCTGTCTACAAGTCCCTCGTGTTCCACTGTGGAAACGGTGGCTTGTGTATTTATCTATGTGTGTATATATATATACCTTTTTCTACAAAATGTTCCAGTATTTCATGACAGAGTAGGGAGTGTGTGCATGTCTCAATGCCCTTTCAGCCTTCGTTCAAAACTCTGTCATGGGACATGATACCACTCCAGACAGACCTTTTTGCCTGGTGTTGGGAAGGGACACCTCAACGGACCCTCACCATGTGGTTTACTCCACTCCCTGGCTCTTCCCCCCTCTCCCATCCCCTTGCCAGCTCCCCAAGGCCTCACAGAGCTGCAGCAGGAGCAGAGCTGCCTGGCAGATGGTATCAATTAATTCTGAACCTCTGTTAAACAGGAGCAATGTGCGTCCTTGTGGTAGGGGAGGGATAAACCTTCAGCAGTCCCCTCCCCTACCTTTCTTGACCCCCCTCACTGCCACCCCATCAGTGGGAGCCTACCCCCCCGACCCACATCTCTAACACACAGCCAGAGGAGCCGGCAGACACCAGAGATCAATCCCGTCTCTTACATGCAAACCTTGTAATTTAGCAATAACTACTCAACCACCATTGACCTGCTAATTAATCCATGGATTTTTTGTTGTGCCTTTAATTGTTGGCCCCGATATCTGAGTCACTTAGACTGCTCACTCTGCGCGGAGCCTAACCAACTAAATGCTACTTCAGCTCTGTAGTAATAAAACACTGAAATATATTGACTCCCTGCCAGCTCCTGCGCTCACTCTCTGCCTCTCTGCTTGCTGGCTGAGTGCTGGCGTGTGAAGGGAATATAGAGAGGGGAAAGCATCAGCCATGAGAGATGAAGTTTGGGACACAGGTGAGAGAAAGCAGTAATCACTCACCGGTGACAGGCCACCAAGGACAGCCTCTGATCCCTGCGACAGCCCTGCTCTGACAAACTCAAACACGCTGTTCTTCCATCCCAAATGGACTTGATGGCTCTGAAAATTCACAGGCATGCTGGATCCTGCCTCCTTTCTGCTTTCCGCCCCTTAATGAGGAAATCCTTTTCCTCATGACTATCACTGTCACACTCACTATATATGTGTTTGACACAAAAAGCCAGATGGTAGAGGCAAAAAAATTACTCCATACAGTGGAGAGCCAAATCTGTGTCTTCTTCCTAGCACTGTCCGAGGATCTCTGTGTAAACATGGATGAATCACCACAAATGGAAGTGGCTTGCAGTGCTTGGTACTTTGCACTGATTAGAAATTTTGGGGGTTGGAAAAAACAGTTTGAAAGCCTGACATGGAAGGAGCTGCAGACATTTGGCCTGCCTGGACAGTGACTGATTGCAAATCAGGTCCTCACAACAGACGTGGTAACATGGGTCACACTGGTGATGGGCGTGGGACAGAGATGAAGGGACTAATGGGTGACACCTTGGTGCTGAGAACTAGGAGGGGGCTGTTAACCCTGTCAAGAAAATTCTTCATCAAAAAGTATTCTTTTTCATTTGGTTAAAATCAAAATGGAAGCCCTGTCAGCAGCAACTTATGTTTACATTCCCACATGAAAATAAAGTGGAAAGCAGTAAGCCCTTACAATTCCTTCCATAGCTTGCTGCCTTCATTTTCGTTGCAGCTGATCTGTAGTTCCAAGCCATTCCCAGCACCCACCTTGCATCCTCCTGCAGGCTGGCACACCACACAACTGCCCTCCCAAGGAGCCCACGGGCTCCCTCCAGCTGAGCCCCAGAAGCAGGCTAGCAAGTGGTGGGAAAAACAGGCAACAGGGACAGAAGTGTACCTCAGGGTGAAGATGAAACAACTCCACAAAGTCTCTGTGCCTTCCCCACATTGGCATATGGCACTGGCAAAATGAGCAGTGGTGCCCTTGACGAGCATGGTCTCAGCACAGCTGGAAAGACTCCAAGGAGATGGGGTTGCATTGGCCCTGCCACAAAAACCTACCGTGCCCCCTACCCCGACACTGTGTATTGACACTGTGACCACAATTCAGAGGCTCAAAAAGCACTCTGCTAGCACACCCGAGATGCTGTGACGAGGGGGCAGTGGCAGGACAGAGGCACTTTTTGTCAGAGAAAGCTATTGGGAAAGCAGCCATATGGTGGCCCTATACTTCCTGATCCTAACACTGCTGTTTCCATGTAAACAGCAAGTGTTCCCAAGCTCGCTGCATCCCCTCATCCTTTTCTGTTTGTCTCTGCAAAGAGTGATGCCAGAGCATGTTTGGGGTACAAAGACTGGCCAGAACAAGGCTTCCCAGCAACAACAGGTCACACTGGCAACTCCAAGGGGGTTTGGCAGCAGTATTTCTAAAAGTTTCCTTGAGGACTTCCTGGGATCGTATTGTCCTGATCTGCCCTCTCTTTCTTAATACTGCAAATAATGTTTTTGAAATGCAGGTTATTTGGGGTAATTTATGATGTCTTTCACTGCCAAGAGAGTCTATCAGCAGTGAATCTCCTGCTGGTCAACACTTCAGGACTTTGAACAAATAGCATTTTTTCTGTGTTTCCCCAAACAGTATAAAGGCAGCATGGTTGTCTGGGAGAAAGCTGAGAATTGCTTGTTTGAGTGCCGGCACACACTGGGTTTGGAGATGCTGCACAGGCCATGCAAAATATCTCAGTGGAAGAATGTCATTTTGCTCAATAGCTTTGTCACTGAATTGCTTGATCAAAGATACCAAAATCAACTGAGTCACCACAGGCATGAGAAGAAAAGTTTTCTCTGAGTTACATCCTATCTAGTTCTTTAACAGAGTAATTATCACTGAGAGAATAATTTCCGTCTTTACAAAAAGATATGGACTACAAACAGCTCAGCATTTCTAGGCAGGATGGGCCCTAACCTTGTGTTTTAGTGGAGAACTGCTAACTGGCTTCAGTTTGGAAACACACTGCTTTACTATCTTCTTCCTGCCAAGCATATGGGAACAGTCTAATGGCTGGAAGACCAAGACTCAGACTTTGAGTCTTGCTGAAGAGAGTGTTTTCAGTCTGTTCTTACTAAGTCTCTTTGCCTGCAGTCTAGTGAACTGCCTTGTCCAAGACAGGTGGATGGAGCCCTTGTACCTGATGGCTGCCTGAGAGCCTGATGCCAGCCTCAGGCAGGACTAAAAGGATCATTAAGAAATTCTGCAGCTGGCTTCCCCTTCCCCTGTTCACATGCATTCAGAAGTCAGGAGATGCTGTACTGCTGCATCTCCCTGCTATCTCCATGTCCAAAACAAGTCCTTAACACCAGAGGACTGTGATTTATGTAAAGAGTCTCCACACTCATGTTTTGCTGATTAAAGTGCTACTTTAATGGAGTAGACCTCAATGGAGTGCTTTAATCCCTGGTTGTAAAAGCAGACCTTTGTTTAAATCAAACCTCAGTTCTTCCCTTCACAAAGAGACAAAGGAACCTGCACCTATGTTAGTTCAACTGCAAGAACATTGTGCTGGGAACAGAGACTCCACATCGAACGAGCCAAACCATGGTGACTGCGCCAACTTATTTCCAAGTGAACACATTCTCAGAGAGGAAGGTCGTTTGCAGGCAGGGTTTAAACTAAATTCAGCCCAAACCAGCTTTTTAATAGATCTTTGGGGTTTGTCCTATGGAGGCACTGCTTCCTCTTCACCCTGGAAGAGCATCTTCCTCTTAGCACTTGACTGCTTTACAGGGCCCAGTAGTCCTTTGCATTTACATTAGGTTTTCCTTGGAAAAAGAAGAATTATAGAGCAAAAGAAACACTAAATTGATTCAGGACTGACACTAAATGCTCAGCTTGGTATGTGATCTCCTATATTCCAACAGATCAATTAAGGCTGTTGAGAAAAATATCACTGCTTGGGACATATACAGGCAATAACAGCATGTAAGAAAGAACCTTGTAAGGAGAGGGAGCAGCCAAATAGGAGCTCAGAATATTTTTACATCTGAGGTTGTTCCTCAGGAGCTCTAGACATTTAAATCCATCAGCAACATCCTACCTGGGCACCTTACATGTGAATTTCTATTCACCAGCATTCCTGACAGGCAAGAAAGACTGTGCTCATTTGAAAGAGGAAAACAAGACTCAATGAATTCCTCAAAATCAAATTTGAAGCCTCTAGCAGAGATGAGAATCAAACACAGACTCTCCAAGTCTGGCATAGAGTTTCATGTATTGGGAAATAAACAAAAAGTTGGGAATTTTTGGGTTTTGATTTAAGTCTCTACAGCCAACCCTAGGGAATGAGCTGGACCCTTCCCATCTCAGCCAGACCCAGACAGCTGCCCTACCCTGCCCTCATACCTCAAAAAACCATAAAGTTCACATCATGCTATGACATCACAATACACAATGGCATCACAGGAGCACTTCCCAAGCTTCCATCCCTCTGCCTGTGACAGGGAGCTTTCAGCATGTTTGGGGGAATCTGACAAAGATGATTTCAGCAGAAGGGATCCACATAATTCGAATTAAATCTCAGCCACCACTTTTGTTCAAACAGGTCTCACCTTGCAGATGACATATTGTCACCACAAGATAAGGATTAGTTTTGAAACTCCTGCTTCCTAAAGCAGCAGCAAGCTACCTGCAGCCTCCCCAGCTACTTGACCATGCTCTTGCAGCACCTCAGTTCACCTCAACTGAAAGACTAGGGTATAGGAAGTAGAGTGACATTTCCCAAATGTCCTCCCCTCAACTCACTGTGGCAGGAGGAGGGAATGGTCCTGTTCAGAAAGAAACAGACAGAATGACTGATTGCATCCATGCCACTGAAAGATGCTGATGAGAAAAACCCAGGCTCCTGCCTGTCATATTTTCAAAACCCCCAGATGCTGGCTTAGAGCCTTTCCTGTCGCTTTCCTTAAGCCTCTGTTGAGAAGGAAGAGTGAAGATCTCGGAGACAGCATTTAGTGTCATAGACAGTTCGGCAAGAGACAATTTTTCACCCCGTTAAATCCCTCTGCAGAATATTATCTGCTGGTTTTCCCTCTTTTTTATGATTTTCTTATGATTATCTCCTGCTGTTTCTGTCCTCAGCAGCCAAATAAATAAATAGCAGTATAGCTGTCAGCAGCTTAGCTGAGTAAGAAGGCCCTGCAGACAGCCTTGGTGGGCTGCCCCCTCCTTGCCTTCAGCTCTGCTCCCTTCCAGGTAGATTCAGGATCCTGAGACCTAATGGCTAGAGGGAATGAGAAGGAGCTAAGAGTGCAGACACTTGCTTCTCTGCCCACGTTTTGCTCTGAAGACTGGGACACGTCACTGTCTCACCTGTAAAAGATGATGATGACGATAATAATAATAACAGCAAGGTGATGGGGGAGAAGGGTTGTGAATATTTAACTTGTGATTGGAGCATGTTTTTATCATAATCCAAAGGCACAAATGAAAACAAGAAGTGTCAGAGAGGTGAAGGGACTTACATGGGGTCACAAAGCCAGTCTGTGGCAGAGGCAGGAATAAAACTCAGCCAATCTGATAGCAAAAACAGTGGTGTCTTCCCCATAAAACAATCCTTCAAAAACAGGAATGTGCTTCTTTCTTTTGTGCATGTGTTCTTTCTTCCTACCTTCCCTACTTTATCTTCTCCTCTGCTAGTTTATTTGTACAACAGCTGCCCAGGTGTGCTGAGCACTTCCCACACAAAAGCAAAGACGACGTCTGCATAGGAGGACCTACGAGTCTGGCCATTGTGTTCACTTGGAGCTCAGGAATTCCTTTGCAGAGTGATTTTCTGCACTGCCTAGGGATTCTGGCACCTTTGGGGCCATGCTTAATTCATCTCCTGTGACTATGAGATCTTTTGCAAGTACTGATTCTGCCTTTTTCACAAGCTTGGTGCTCAGATGCCAGGCTTTTTTCTTCCATATATAGTTTTCTTCTTGTTCCTCCTTCGACAAAGGTCTTCCTCTACTCCAGCTTCCATCTTTGGTTTTACTCTTTATCACCTTTTACTCCTTCTTTGTTTTCAACATTACCTTCCTCGTTTTACTTTCTGAGAATTCTTCTCTTTGCCTCGAAAAACCTGTTCTCTTTTACAGTAAGTAAGTGTCTTTACATCCTTCTTCAAATGCTCTCCCCAGCCCCCACATGTATCTCTGTCCATGCCTCCTCTCCTTCCCAACTTGTTAGGTGCTGCTGGATCTTATCAAATAGGTACCTTTCTAGGGGTACACTGTAGATCAAAAAGATGATTAACTTCTCACTGCATATATACCAAATTGACTTATTTTTAACATAACTATTAGAAGCTAAGTCTCAGGGCAGTGCCAGCAGCTGCAACAAACCAAGGCTGGCAAGTTCTGGACAGTGTGAGATATCTTCAACCAGGAGCCGCTTATTTGATTAACATCCACTTTTCAAGGAAAAAAGCATTTACTTCCTATTTCTGCCACCTCATATAACACATAGGATAAAAAAGGCAGAGGAAGGGTTGGAGACCCATGTCTAAGTATCTACTATTCAACAAACATGAAAAGGTCTCACACTTCCAGCCCTTCTCTCAGTATTTTCCAGACTTCAAACTAGAGTGCTGATGGGAACAAAAGCAAGTCTATTTGCTTGGGGAAGAAGAAATTTCTTACCCTTTTTTATACAGATGGTGTGATTTCATCGAGCAAAGAAGTGCCAAGCCACTCCCAGCTGTCACAGGAACTGACTCTTTTTCTGACAACACTTTGAGAACCCAAAGTTTTTGAAGACCTGAAAACAGGGGCTTTGTGCCTTATCTTGCTTTCTGATTGTAATCTCTTTCCTAGCACTGGAAAGAGCAAGGATCAAGTCAGTTCCTTTGCACCTATTTACACAAATTTTTAGGTGCTCCATCCACTTGATGCAATCTTTTTCAACTACTCCCTTCCCTCTATTAGACACCATACTCACTGTGAAGGATTTTGTTGAGCTTAGGTATAAACTCAAGATGTGATTATCAGAAGACAAAACTATCCCCATGAAATTGGAGATCACAATGCCTTCAGACTTTACACCCACACAACAGGTCAGTGCAGCAACTTCACAGCTACTCTAAGTTGTGCCTAGATGGCCTGAACTGCTGCAATACAGGCAGGCAACTGGACTTGTGCAAATACCAACAATTCCAAGCCCAGGTTTAAAAGTAAGTTTTAAATCCAACCTTCTTTGTAGTTGTTTACTTGGTTTTAGACACTTTGATCTCCCTTAATTATTGCTAATAAAATTTATAAAAATATGTTGCAAAAACCACTGTCCTCAAACTGCAGGGCTGAGCTGATTTGTACCCTGCTGCAGGAACCACCATCCTCCTAATCCTAGAGTTCTCATCTCTCTCTCCCAGCCCTCCACTGCTGATTCTCCTGGCCCTATGCACCTCGGCTCTGCTCCTCCCACACCTGTGAGAGCCAGCACCCTGCCATGAGCTAGAGCCCAGTTCAGGTGAGGGCCATTCACTTCTCCAAAACATTGAGCCAACACAAGTCAGAGAGAAAACAGGAAGCAAACAGGCTACAGAGGCTGACCTGTCTCTCTTTGCTGAGATCTTCTTGCTGCTTATTCTTCTCCCCAGCTGAAAAGCATCTCCAACATTGCCAAAACTCCTTGGGTAGATTCCATGGAGCAGTTTGTGCCTACTACCTGTAAAATTTCACCATCTGCAGGGAAGGCCAAACCATTCTGGAGCTGCCTGGGAGCACCTTTGTGGGCACAGACCTTTCCTCAACAACCACAGGGCTCCTCAGGTAGCCACTCTACCAAAGCCTGGGGCTGCTGTTTGGGAATTCACCTGTCTCCAGAGAAAGCCCTAAAGGCTCCAAGTGATGACTAAGAGAAGTTCTGGAGAGCTAGAGGGCATGGACCTGCCTTCAACCCACAGAAAAAACTCTTCAACTAACTAACTAGGAAAATTGTGTTGCTGCTACCTGGAACTTTAGTTGTCTGTAAAGAAAACCAAAGTATTCTGACAGATGTATGAAAAAGCCCTGAAGAAAAAAAAAAAAAGGAGAGCATGAGCCCCAACAACATCCTGCACCGCCTCCCCACATGGCAGGCAAAGGCAAGGGCAGCCAAGTGGAGAGCTCTTTCCTCAGGGTATAACAAGCAGAGCTGCTGGAGCCATGGACAGGCAGAACTATTTTTGGCAGGGATTAAATCAAGAATACTTAGGAACAGCCTGACTAGCTAGAGAAAAAGCCACTATAATGGGTAGTTTAGCCTGCCATATATTCCACCCCAAGGGCAATCAAACCAAAATGATGACTGCCATCTCAGTACCTAGGTCTCAGCAAACATGCGTTGGGATCCAAAACACAAAGTATATCCCCTCATGGGAGTTCTGCAGCTTTTCCTCAGCTCCTTCTTTGCTTTACAGCCTATTGATATTTCTTCATGATGATGTCTTAGAGACACCACACTCCTCCCCACTAAAAGGGATATGAAAAAGGGGCAAGGCAGGCATGGGGGCCGAAGAGGGTGTTGAGTTTGCCAGACAGCATTACTGAGGACAGCCTCTTGTTACAAGGTCAGCCTCAAAGGTCACCCTTGCTGCTCCAAGTTATAGTGGGCCTTTGGCTGAGAAGAAGAGGATTGAGGATGCAGTCTCAGAGCCTTCAGGAGAAGACTGGTTGGCCTAAACCCTTGTGATACCCTGGGTCAGAGACTGACAGGGGCTCCCTACAGAGCCAGCCCACAAGGGTGTCTGGGCATCAAACATGGCTGTATGGGCAGCACAGCACCAGGGAAAGCAGGAGGGCAGCAGCCATGGGAGAGTTAAAGCTACTGAAATGCTGGCAGGCAAAGCCAGCACTGCAGGACAGCAAGCCCCAGGGAAACACAGACAGAGCCCAGCCACTGGGTGTGCCATGAGAGCATCAGTGCCACGAGCAACAGAGCATGGTGAGAGCTCCAGTGAGAACAGCCAGCACCAAACTAAGAGTCCACCCACTAGCACAAAGCTGGGAGAGCTGGGCAGTACCCTGGGAATCAGAGAGGAACCATGCTCTTGGGTAAGCTGGGTGATGGAGGGGAAAAGGCAGCTGTTCCATGCAACCTCCATTTTCCAGACCTTTTATACTCAGCTGTCCTCCACCTAGCCTCAGGAGCTGGCACTCCAGCAGAAGAATCTCCCTAAGCTGAAGACAGAGGACAGTGGGGTAAAGCAGCAAGAGCACACTGTTTGTGTGGTACAGATCTGGTACAGATCTGCTGGGACACTGGCAGGTTTGATAAAGGGAATGGAGAATACACAGCGGGACCAAGAAGCCGTTGTGCCCAATCCCATGTGAAGACACACCAAAACTGCAGACCTCGGTGTAGATGTTATTCAAGGTACAAGGCAAGGGACAGTCATTGAACTCCAGAGAGGAAGGAAAAGAATCTTTAGGCAAGAGCAAAGCTGCTGGCACTCTGGAGCAGAAGCAAAATCACCACTCCCTTTTCTGCAGCAATCATCAGGTTTGTACACTGTTTGTCTGTTGCTATTTTTCTCCATCCACATTTTCCCGTTACCAAGAAACTCAGTTTAGGAAGCTTGCACAAATTTGTGTTTCTTCTTACCCTGTTTCTGCCACGGATCAGCTCAGAAATGAGTTTTACCCCTGTGACCTCCAAGAAGCTTTCACGCTAAAAGAGTACTGCTGAGCACCTGTCACTACAGGAAAACCAGAACTGAACCACTGATGAAGAGCTCGACGGTGCCTTGTTCACATAATACCTTAACTGGCTTCAGTGAAAGCATTGTGGGAGTGCAGTGAGCAGCCTCCATCCCTACTATAGAAATACAACTGCCACACTCATGAAGCTACAGCTAGATGGGAATTGAGCTGTTCCCTTCCACTGCACTGTCGAATGTAATTTACTCCCTGGCATTGTGTGATCAAGCAAAGGACGGGCAATAACATACACAGCAGCTTATCCCAGAGAATGGCAACTTCACTTCTTCAGCTTCTAACTGAGTCTGACTGCAACTTCAGACATGTATCCGTACCTCTGCTGCAATGTTCCCATCCCCAGCACTCGTGGTGGGGAGGCAGAGAAGGCAGCAAAGGTCTTTGTTTGAAACTGGGAAAATCAGCACGACAGTAAAGGCAAAATCCCAAGACTTTGCTCCAGAAGAGTAAAAGCTGTTTAGAGCATCGTGTAAATTCATGGCAAGAAGAAATAAAGGTGAGTTTTATACATTCCCATTATTGCTTGTACATCTTTGCAATAATGTTTATTGATATGTTTGAATGGAGCACAAGCTGTACTTCAGTTCAACTGCCTGTGAAAATGGGACATTTGTCAAGAAACAAACCTTACAGATCCTAGCAGCTCTTCTCTTCACTGGTATTAGTTGGGAAATACTAGAAAAGGACAGAAGCACCAGGGAAAAGGTATCCACCAAGATGCCCAGGGTGCCTTGGCTAGCAATCCCTGAGGTGCAGAGAGGCAAAGCTCAGCAGGTTAATGAGGAACGTCTTAACTTTGCATTGACACTCATGCAAAGACTAAAAATATGCATGCACATCAATTACAGAATCCCTATGAGGCACAATAAAGTTAACCTTGCATGGCCAGAGAGATAGACTACAAAACTGTCTCACTGAAGACACTTGGCATGGCTTTAGCCAAGGTACCCTGTACGAACTTGGCCATGACTTCCCTTGACACGCAGAAATGCCCTTGCTCCTCCTTTCCACCAAGCCCTGTTCCATGAGGTGAAGAGCCTCTTCTAACTCCTCTGAATTTTAAAGACCCCTGAAGACATGCAGCACATTTAAAATTCATTAAATGCAAAAGACATTCTTTTCAAGAGTTACCATGTCAGAACTGAATGCCCCAAATTTTGACAAGACTTGGACTCGGCTCCAAGTCTGGTTTGCTACAGACGCAGAAACAACACCAAGTGTTCCCGCATCAAAACTTTTGTTTCTGAATCCCTGTGCTGAGTTTTAAACAGCTGATACTTCCAAATGTATCAAGCTCTGTGATTCTGCTTCAGGCACACTTCGCCTCTCATCACCTTATTTACCCTAAAAACTCTTGTTATGTAGCTACTTATTTCCAAAAAAGCAGGGCAACCACACAGCTTATGTACTTTAGTCCTCTCTCTGTAGGCACCACTCTCTCACCCTGTCCCAGCACCAGCTCTGCCAGTACTGTTCATTCCTGAGTGAGAATTATTCCAGTCATACATCCTCTCTGCATGTGGCACTCGTTACTGGACAAACCAGACCTAGCCCTGTGGTCCCCTCCCTCCCCATCCTGCAATGTCACTTTTCATTAAGCTTCATAAACCATTCAAGTGACAATTCTCTCTGCATTCATTGCTGCACCAGCCCAGGGAGTAAGAATGGCCTCTGGTTAACATCACATCACTGCCGTGGCTTTGTTTTTGTGCATGTTGATCAGAAATTACCTGGCTTAGAGAAAGTAATTTAGTGATAAATAATTGCTCATTCAGAGGTAGCTAGTTTCAGCCACAGCTGCCAGGTATTAATCTATTTGTCAATCCTTTCAGATCTTCTGCACTGATGAGCAGCTCCCAACTCCGCAAAGTGAAGCCCCCTCTTCAGAGGGCAGAGAAGAGGGCAAAGAACTTATTCCACACCTTTTCAGCTACATTTGCAAGGTGCCCTCAAAGCAAGGAGGACCAACTGGGAGGGATTAGTGAGGGCCAGGGTTCCAGCTTTGACCTTCAAAGGGGCTTTTGAACAGACCTCAAAAGCAGGAAGAGCACAGATTTAAGTCTCAAAAGTACCTGGGAATGTCTGGATGAAACACTGAGTGGGAACATAACAGCTTATATAAAAAATTCAAAATTCTTCTACTGTTATCAGCTTTCACAGAATTTTCAACAGGAGCATTTCCACAATGAAACTTTTGGACACAGAGAAGCTAAAAGTTAAGTGAGTAGCTGGACTCTTCACTGAGGACACGCAGCTCTCAAGATCCAGTTCCTCTTCTGCAACAGGAATTCAAAGTTCAAGCCTCCTACCTTTTCTGAGCAGTGACAGCTCTCTTTGGTACAAAAACTCTTTATAAAGAGTAGGAGCTTTACATCCCTTTTATACCCACCAGTGATTTTCCCTAAGAGAGGGAAATCCAGAAAAACAACAACAGCTTTCCAACAGCAGGACAAAGAATGTAACCTCTGGTTTCTTTGGGACATGGCATAAAATCAGTCAATCACCCAAGCCTGCTTGTTTGCAGAATGCTCATGGTTTAAATAAGGATTGGCACACGTAGCTCACAGGTCACAGTGCACCTCTCCAGGTAAGAGAGGAGCTCCCAGAAACTATGGGGATGAATCTGAACTCTACATGCAAATACTTCTGAAATTCTATGGCATATTATTTGATATGTGAATCTAACTTTCATAGTTGTGGTTCCCAATGTGGAAAGGTCGCAACATACACCAAAATTTGAAACCTGCAGGCTATTTTCATCACACCAGCCAGAATTCAAACCCTGGAAAAAATTTATCAGTATTACGTTGGATTTAGTATAACCCTATAGGACACTAGAAAAATCCATGGCTTTAAATAAATGTCCTATGAAGAATTTTGAAGAGCAGACAGATATCCAAGTCATTACAAGTCCTAATAATGAACCACACTCACACAGTGCCCATACACAAGCTCCCCTTGAAAAAATTCATAATAGTTTGATGATGTTTCCTGATGCACCATGTGTATGGTTCCTGAAGAAAACTGCTTCCTTTTTGTAACAGGAAACTCCTCATTCTCATTGGAGCAAAATGTCTGCATCTTCCCTTTCCCTCCACTCCCTGCTGGGCTGCAGTCTTTTTTTCTCAAGCCACTCAAGTTTGGAGACTCTAGCAGTGAGCCAATGACAGATCATGAACTACCTTACCAATAACAGGGTACTATGCACATGCTCTCTTGAAAGTAGATGCATGAGGCAGGCAGGACCCCTCCACCAAACCTCTCTTCTTTCAGCCTACCCTGCTTCCTTCTGTCCTCCCCTTACCCTTCTTTTCTTCCTCTCCCACAAGCCACAGAGAGTAAGTGTTCGGAAGCAATTACCTCTGACTTGGCCCCCAACTCCCTTTTACCCTGTTGTACTGCTTTTAGCTGGGGCAGAATTAATTTTCTTCATAGTAACTTTCGTTGGGCTCTGTTTTGGATTTGTACTGGAAACAGTGTTGGTAACAGAAATGTTCTAGTTACTGTCAAGCAGAGCTTACACAGGGCCAAGACTTTTCCTGCCTCTCACAACATCCCACCAGTGAGAAAGTTGCGGGTGCACAAGAAGTTGGGAGGGGACACAGCTGAGGGAGCTAATCTCAGCTGACCAAAGGGTTATCCTACACCACAGGATGTCATGCCCAGCATAGAAAGTAGGGGGGAAATTGGCTGGGGGCTGCCATGCAGGGACTGACTGAGCATCGGTTGGGGTGGTGAGAAACTGTTTTCATTTCCATCAGTTGACAATCTTGGGTTTTGTTTATCTTGTATTTAACGTCTTTCATCTCAGCCCACAAGTTTTCTCACTCTTTCTCTTCCAATACTTTTGTTTCTCCCATCCTGCTGGAAGAGAGCAAGCGAGCAGCTGTGTCACTCTCATTTGCCAGCTGGGGTTAAACCATAACACTTGTGACCATGTCTCAGGCAGAGCCTTAATGGCTGTTGCATAAAATGGCCTGGGGAGGAGCAGGGCTGCCCTTCCACTCGAGCTGGGATGGCTTCTCCCTCCACCCAAATGAGGGATAACGATGAGGAGGGATCACCTGCACTGCCCCTGGAGCTCAGCCACGACACCTCGCCATGGGCACAGGCATCCTGCCCGGGGCCGGCCGGGACTCCTGCAGGTGCGAGGGCACTGGCGGGAGCTCCGGTGCATTCCCACGCCTCGGGAGTGCCGCCGAGAGCCGTTCCCCCCACCTCTGAGCCGGCAGGTTTACAAGCCTCCAATTCCCAGCTACAAGCACCGCTCCCCGTGCCAAGGAAGCAGCGGCGCGTGCTGTCATTCGCGCGGCTGGAAGGCCGCTCCTGCCAGCGTTTGTGGCTATCGGACCAGCTGCTCGGGGCTGGGAGCAGATGGCAGGATGGCACACCTGACAGGGAGCAGACCTTCCAAGGACGAAGGGGGAGGAAGAGTTTGTGTGCAGCATGGCCAGCCACAATTCCCAGCCATGCAAAGACAGAGCAAATGTACCCACCTCTCCCTCTCTGACACCCCCCAAGCTGTAGGAAGAGATTTTCACACTAGGGTAAACATGGACAGGTGTCATTGATAACTCCACATTTGTACACTTTTCCTGCCTCAGACAAAATGCCCTTTGGTTGATCTAATTACCAAGCACATTGAGCTAATTATCAAGCAAAATCCCAGTTCAGCCTTTCCCATGAGATGTAAGAGCAGTTTTCAGGAGGTCTCAGCTACTTTAAGCCCACTCCACCCTCTAGAAACAATAGTGTTGGAAAAGGTGAGAGCTCCAGTCAAGGGTGAGCATATTTCTTCTCCAGACATAGTCCATTCTGAAAAGAGATGAGGACAGAGCACAGGATACAGAAGTTAATCCCAGTTCCAGCTCCTCATCTTCCCATCTCTTCCAGATGAAGTTAACGAAATGAACGAATACGAAACATCACAGAACGCAAGAGATATAAAACAGCGATTATGTCGCATACAATCCATCCTAAAGAACTGATATGTGAGCGCACATACATTTAAATATTTGAAAAGCATCTTTTACAATGAATATCAAAATGACTTACAATCCAAGTCAGAGAAAAATGCCCTTACTTCTCCCTATCTCCCTTTTCTCATTACAGAGATAAATCCCGGGTGCATCTCTCAGTTGCAGAGGGAGACTGAAGAATATATATAAAAAAACATATATGTGTGTGTATGTATAAAATATACAACAGTAATAATCTCAATAATTTTAAGAGAAGCTTGCTGCATAATACAGGCAGTCTGGGAGATGAGAAACTCTGGGTAATAGCCGGTCTCCCTCCTCCCATCGGCAAAATGGGAGGGAAAAGATGCCAGGGAGCAAATGCACAGGATTGTATTGTGTAGCAGAAAGTGAAAGGAAGGCGGGAAGGAGTTGGAAGGATGGCCACACACATGTGGCAATAGTTTGTGGTCCAGCAGCCATGGACAGTCAGCACTGTCAACACCAAGGATGTGAGCAATTCCTATCCTAAGAGTTTAAATCATGTCAATTATAGAGTGGCCCTCTTTCCACTGCATTTTGGTTTATAATGAAAACTGAAATGAATCCTGACTTCAGAAGCTCAGTCTTGTTTGTTTTTCATTTTGGTTTGTTTCTTTTCTGCCAACTCCCCCAGCTACTGTGGAACTCAATCAAGAATCTTGGCAGCACTGCTACCACTGCAACCATGCTGCTTCTGCACATCACAGGGGATGATCTGACCTGGGGGGAGTAATTCACATACACACACATGGAGATGGAGAGATGTTGCTCTTTTAATTAGAGGGCTATACCTCTCTTCCCAACTCTGGCCACACCTGAAAGCATATGCAACAGCACAACTGTATCACAACATACTTGTTTCACTCTTCTCTGTGATTCCTACAAAATTCTCAGGTGATTTACCTGGATGTATTTTGTACCTGAACCTTGCAAGTGCTTTTCCCTATGTAAATACATATACACCTGTAGGTTTTGATCTGAGTGCCTTCACTGTCAACATGTGAGCCCTACTTTATGTGCACCCCTGCATCAGCCCTCTGGTACCATGCAGGGGCCTGCAAGGCTGCAACACCTTGCACTGGAGCAACACGCAGTGTCCTGCCTACACAAGGCTGAAGAATCCTGTCAGTGCTCCAACAAACCTTCACAACTGTGAATCACACCAACATTGTTAATCAGGGTTCTAGAAAACAGAAAGGATATCCAAACAATAAGAAAAGTTCATTTCCCACCTTCTTTTTGTCATTAATGAGCCTCAGGGGTGACTGCAAGCCATATTTTCAAGCCTTGCTCTGTCACCGAAACCACAAAAGGTTGGGAACAATTTACTTTCAGAAACAGAGGCATCTGGTAAAGCACAAATTATCACTGAGGCACATGACAAAAAATTCCAGAATTGGTAGTGCTGCAATTGCTTTCTGTATAGAAACCAGGATAAAAAGACAGTTCTGTGAAGTGGCTTCTCAAAGCATCACAATAAATAAGGGGGACAGTGAGAAATGCACCATAAATCTCCTGACCCACAAATGTGCTTTTCCAACCAGACCAGGCTGTCACCATAACATGCACCCTCAGGACGCTGTGCACTCAAATGAATAGTTCTCTGATGATTTCTAACCATGCATGCAATGGATGCCAGAATTCTATAGCTGCACTTGCCATGTGGGGAGCACACAGCCTCCTCCTCCCACAGATGCAGCTCTACGTTTGCACAGCACCTTCCCATGTACGTATCCAGCAGCAAGGCACAGTGCCTTGGAAGTCACAAGCACATGCCAAAGGTCCCACATGTGCAGGATGCCAGTGCCCTGGATAGCTGAATAGAGCCCTGTGCCTTGGCTATGTCTCTTACTGTTTGAGCTTTGTAAAAAGTGACAGACACATGCACTTCTCCTCAGCTTTGCCTTCCAAGTACAGCAGTGCTTGCATGGACCCAGGTGTTGAACAAACAAATGATCAGCCAGCTGTAATGTAACTTTAAATGCAAGTTTGTGTATTGGCTCTGGGAACAAGACTGAGAGATGCAGTTGAAAGGAACACAGTCACTCTGAGTACAGGATCTGCATAAATCACTGTCCAGTATATTCATTCCTATTGACAGATTAATTCCTTTCTCAGGTCTTGCTTAAAAGTGTACCCCTGAATACTAATAACAGTTCCCAGAGCTGCAGTAATGTCACTCAAATCAGGGTGAAAGATGCCAGAGGGAATGATCTATGGCCTTCTTGACGGGGGAAGCTCCCAGCTGCTCCAGCTCCCTAGGCTGGCAGCTGGCAGCAGTGAGTGGAAGGAGCCACCTCCTCACCCTTGCAAGAAGATGGGATTACCCAAGTCTCTAATAGTGGCAGGAGGTTGCTCAGTAAGGAAGCGTGCAGAGACTCTCTTTTAGACCTGGAAGAAAGCCTCTCAACATCTGTCAGTAAAATTGGAAATAGCAAGGCAAATCTTTACCTCCCCATAAAACTTGATGCACATGCAACACAGAAAGGCCACTGGCCTGAGAGGCTGGGCAGGAAGCAGAGCAGGGAATCTGTAATATTTCCCAGCCCCAGATGATTTCTTAGGTGCATTTCTTTCTCTAAAAAAAAAAAAAAAAGAATGCAAAGATAGTTTCCCTTAATCAGGGAAAACAGAGGTGTCAGGCACAGAGAAAACACTTGTCACTCCAGTGCTTCCCCCAGCATACACTCACTGCACCAAGGAACGGAGGGCAAAGGGATTACAGAATTAAGTGATACTGGTACAGCAGCAGGAGAGTGGCCAAGATTTACCTGTCACTCGGAAGAAAACTCCATTTCATTCTGTGATTTACTAAGAATGAAAGTTTAAGTGGTGGGGCCTGGCCAAGTCCTGGGATCTATAAGCAGGCAATGTCAAACCATCAGTCCATGACAGCCCACACCAGGCAACTTAACCTTTCTCTAGGCAAGGCAAGAGCAGCTGCAGGGCAATGCCTTGGTTCAGGTTTAGGACAGGCTCCTAGACTCCTATCAGACTTCATCACTGCCCATCAGTTAACTGAAGGACCAGCCTCATACTTTCCCAGAAGACCGATGCAGTGTTTTCTGGGAATCTGGATAATGGCATTAGCCCTGCAGGGCTGGAAAGGTGGCTTTCCATCTTCATGGTGTTTGAATGAAGACAGCAAGTCTGAAGGGAAATGGTTGTTTAAGCTGTGAACAGCCCACTGGGTTTTTTGTTGATGATAGCACCAGGACCAGCCTGGCAAGGTCTGTCACAGGTGAGGATGAAGTGCAAGAGCAGAGACAAAGGCCCAGCGAGCACACTTCCTCTACTCTAGCTCTCCCTTTCAAGCTGGCTGCTTGCACCAGGCTGTCTCCAGCAGCAGAACTGTCAGGACTGTGAGAGTCATAGTGCCTCATCTGCCCCTGCTGATGACCAATGACCCTTAAGGTAAAATCTGTTTCTGCCCATATACTTTCTTCAGTGAAAACACTCTTTTTTCTCCCCCAAGAAAAGTTTTGACCTCTACCACTCCTAGCTCTCTACTCCACTTACTCATACAGAGATATGATCAAAAGCCCTTGGGACAAAGACCTCAAAAATAACATCTTGCTCTGCTATTTTTTAAGCGCACACTTCCATCTTATTTCACCTCATCAGACTTCCCTTCTCCTCCTAAGACCCCACCTGTCTCTGTCTGTGACTGCTTCTCTCCCTTCTCCAAACTGTCCTTCCCAGTATTACAGTGGCTGGATGAATACCCATTACACCTTCTTTGCAAATTAGTGCAGCTTCTTTGTTACAATTTCACTCTGATTTCTTTCCACATTTTGGACCATGGTGCTTCCATACCACCAGAACTGAGAGCTCAGAAGGGCAAGTGATGTGCTCCTGCTTAAAGACACAAATCAGCAATTTCACAGGTACTGAGGGAAGCACTTGGATGAAAATTATAAGTTTGCAGCTGGCTGGCTGTTTTTCTGTAGTTGGCTGAACCAAACTCCAGAGCTGGACAGCTCTCAATTTGGAGAAAAACCCAGTTCACTTGACTCACTTTCAGGTTGTAAAAAGCCTAACTAGAACACTTTTGAAAGCCAGGTGTACCTGAAGGTAGATTAATCCCCAAGTGCCATGAATCAATGCAGTGTGGTTTCATATCGCAATGATAACCATTCTCAGGCTCTATATCTGTCAGCCAGCTTTGTTCCTATTGATTGCATCCCATCATAAACTCAACAGCACCTTAGTGCCAGCCAGGGCCTCTCCCCTACCCTGTTTCAGTGCCAAGGACACACTGCCTTCCAGCTTGGTGCAATGGTCCCAGCCTTGCACAGATCTGACTCCTCAAGCTTCTGCTTGCTGTCCTTATTAAAGTAGTTTTGATGCTCTGCTATGTCCCCATCTTTTCTCATTCCTCCCTTCCATGTTAGATACTGTGCCTTCTTCTGTTTAGACTAAGTCTTTGAAAACCTTGAAATCCACCAATGAACAATTACCTTTGTTCTCTTTCTGCTTCTTCAGTTTCTGTCCCCGGCGTTTTTTCCTTCTCTTCCTGACTCCATTCACCTGTATCTCTGCCTGTACTCACACCATGCATTTTAATCCCTGATACTCCTCTCTCATGTCTTTCTCTGCTTTCAAGCTCTTCAATCAGTCTTCTGCTTTTCCACTTCTATAATCTACTCTAAATTGTCTTGTCTCTGCCATTTTTAAGCAAGATGGAGACTGCCCATGAACATGTGAAAGGTATCTCCTCAGATTTTTTTTAAATCTTCCAAAACAAGCCTCAAAGCTCAGTCAAAGCCTGTTTACCTAAAAGCAGCTACCCAAAAAGGCTTGTGCTGGTTACAGATATAGTTTTATACACACACACACACACACACACTTCTCTGTTCTACTTTCTCTTCAAATATTGGCAATAAAACACTATTCAGGTTCTCTTCCTTGTCCTTCTGTGGGCCACTGCTAGGCAGAGCTGAAGGGTAAACACAGATTAACTGGTTTACAGCACTTCTGATTTGGCCAGCACAGGGCTTCTCTATGTACACTCACAGCTGCGATACACCAAACCACACAGCATTTATCTTATTTACGCTGCAGGTAAACTCTTGAGACTGCTCATTTTAGATACAGATTTGTCACATTGCTTCTGCAGAAGTGAGGCAAATCCACAGTGCTGGTGGGGGATGACAATTGCCTGACTTGGGTGCGACATGTTCTATCAAGCAGGCTTGGATTTGACATTTTTGCTTCAACATTCACCTGCAAACAGCTGGAAAACCAAGGGGCTAAGCTTGGCTCCACAAAAGACAAAACATGGCCAAATGTGGTATGTATCTTGATAAATGGGAGGACCAGAGCATTATAAAGCACAGAACTTAGCTTTGGTTCCCAGAACAGACAGGAACAAATAACCAGACTACTTTCAAGCACCTGCAAGATAACAAAGAGATGAGTAACAGGCAACATGCACTTGTCAAGGAAAATCATGTCAAAACAATCTAATTTTGTTCAGTGGAAGGGTAATGGGTCTTGTGGACAGCAAAGAAATGGTTTAGTCATATTTCTTGACCTTAGTAGGCTTTCTGGCACCTTTTCTCCAGACATTCCTACAGGCAAGCTCAGAAAATATGTTCTATATGAATGCACTATTAAATGGCTATACAACTTGTTGGAAAAAGAGTACTCAGAAAGTAGTTACCAATGGTTCACTGTCAACATGCAAGGATACACCAGTGGGGTTTCTGCATGGATCTGTTCGCAGTCTGGGGATATTCAATATTTTCATTAATGACCAGGATAAAATCCATTTATTAAATTTGCAGATGGCAGCAAGCTGAGCCAGGAGCACATGTGGAAGATAGGTATGGAATTAAAAATTATCTCATTTACAACATGAACTGATAAAAAGTTGAATAAATACTATATAGGTGTGTGCAAAGTACTACACTTTGGCAGGAATAACAGTCTCTATTGACAGAGGATGCACAATCAGGCTGTTAGCATCCTAGAGAAAAGGGGCTTACAGGATAAAAGCCAAAAAGCAGACCATAAGCTCGGCATGAATCACCACTGTCTTGCTAGAAAGAAAAAAGAAAATACAATGTATGTGTACAAGGATGAAATCTGCAAAACACAGAAGCTAACTATCTCTACTTAACAATAGCGAGAGTGAGCCAGAGCACAGTGTCCACCTTGGGAGAATAAACCCCAAGGGAAACGTGGCCCTGCTGGAGAGAGATCTGAGGAAGGCAAAGGTAATAACCAGAAGCTGAGAAAACATAATTTCTACAGGAGTTTGAGTGCATTGGAGCTGTTTACTTTAAAGATGACAAAAAAAAAGATGAGACATTGTAACAGTTTTCATAAACTTGAAAGGTTTCAGGAAAAAAAGAATAGAACAGCTCATTCTGCATAGCCATGACAAATACAACAAGAAAAGTGGGGGCTAAATTGCAGAAAAGGAGATTAAGGTCAGAAGTCACCTCTGAGCTCTAGCAGTAAAAGCATTAAGCACTGGAAAAAATGTTTTTGTGTTGCAGAGACCCCGCCAACAGAAGGTGTTTTAGAGTCAAGTAAATCAACATGTCAGGAAACAGCCAAGTAAAGCTGATCTGGTCTTTCAGCAGTGGGATGAATGAGATCCTCTCACCAGGTTACTTCTACCCATCTCATCATAGTTCCTCTCTCACACAAAACACTAATCCATGTACAATCCTTTCCTCACCATCCTTGCTCACAGACATACAAGTTATGAGAAGTAAGCTGGGCTGGTCTGTCTGCTGGCACACTAAGTGCTGCCAGGGCTTCATGCGGTGACAGTGACCAGCCTGCAGTGCACCTTCAGAACTGGGCAGTGGGGATGGCTTAAAACTTTTCTTTCTATCTGATGAAGTAGATCAGCTTATGACACAAACCATAAGGGATTTACTTTTTGGCATCGCTTGGGATGACCCCACCAATGTAAGAAGCTAAGGCAGCAGATCCCAAAATAGGGGTCTTGACTCCCAACAAAAAAGTCTGAAATCTTGCAGGAAAGATCACTGCCCCAGAAAATGGAGCATCAAGAAGAAAAGTTTGGAAACTCCTGAGCTAAGGGCTTTTTCTCCAAGAATCCAACAACTTTCTCTCTCAACTGAAAGCTGTTTTGCGACACAAATCCTGTATCGAGGTAGTGGCCTTTGTAACTCTATATTCCTCTGCAGTATAAGGAGCAGCAGGACAAACACAAGCTCCTGTAGCAGTGACCTGGGTTATCAGGCAAGTCTGTGATTAGACCTGCTGAGAAAATGGAATTTTGTCCATGGCAAAACCACACTGTCCAACATTTTCCAAGCAAAAGCACTCTACTTGTACATTCCTATCCTCCTCTTTGCCTGTAAGTGGTTACTACTGACTGAGGACCAATTACAGAGACCAGTCCTAGCACCAATCCTTAGATATTTTCCCTGTGCATGTCCCAGCCTTAGCTGTATGGGATCTAAGCAGTCTGGACTTAAAAAGTGAATCACAGGATAACAGCAGAACACCAGAGCATTTTTCATGACCTTTCTAATGAAGATATTCAGATCTCAAAATGTTACTCTCTGAAAGGACAGTCATGCCTTTTCTAACAGCTTCGTGGTGGGAATATGAATGACTTTGCACCACCACATAAAAGGTATAAATGCCAAGGGGAAAGAAAAATGGCTTGGGTCACTCCAAATGCATCTCATTAAGGAAGAAATAACAACAAGAAAAACAAGAAAATGAAGGGTTGAGGTGAAGGACTACTTAGCTCAGAGTGTGACACCCCATATAATTCTCACCAACAAAATGCATGATGCCTTATTTCTCATGCCTTGGCATGTGAGAAACATGCAAAACAACTTTGAAATCAGATGCCTGCAATCATGCAATCATGCACACATGCATGCCTCCCAGTGAACAGAGCCACTGATGCGTGAGGCCACTTCTCTTTCTTTGCTTTCCTGAACCTCTGCTCATTTCCTCTTGTGGAGTTTCCAGATGGTGTCCTTATCAGAATGGTGGCTCAGTGTTCCCCTGGACCCTCACATGGTTAAGCACTTAGCCACTGCCACAATGGGAAACACCTTTTACAATTCAATTTGATCTTTCTCAAGGATTACTAGAAGCACCCACTCTCACTGTAGTGAAATGTTAGGCTGCAATAAATGATTTCACCATAAGAGGTTTCAACTGTCGTAGGCATCAAAATGGCTTTGCAATGGTTATGAGTAGATTTAACTCAGAAGTTTGACAGTTCCATGTGCTCAACAGCACCACTGAATGATTCAGTAATGATAGTGTACATATCTCCCCAGGGGACCCCTGTGTGAAGATGCACAGAGCTTGCAGCCCCATCCCCAGAAACAACAAGGCATCTCACTCCCTTGGCTGCATTTGGGCAGGGAAACAGCTTTTCTTTCAGATCACACTGAGCATCAGTGAGCAAAGGCACTGGGGATGATTACACCTCACTTCTGGACGTCTGTGACAACTCTCCCCCTATTCATTCACCTCATGTTGCAGTAACTGTATGCAAGGAGATTTTTATGCCATTTGCAAAACTGTGGCAGTAGAGATAAGCAGCAAGGTGTGGCAGGAAACATTATCAGAAGAAGAGATACACAACCCACAGCTGATACCAGACTAGGGCACGAACTAGCTGGTTTATGCCTGTGTTGCAAAAGGCAGTATTTCTCCCCACAGCACAGTAATTGTAAGCTGGGGTGCTGGAATGGGTCCAGAAAAGAAAGGATGGATTTTCCAGCACACCACCCCATTTCACATGATGCCTGGGGCATGGGAAAGAAAACCCCTCTGCTCTATGGAAGATAAAATGTTGAATATATGTTGAAACAGGGTTACTCCAGGCTTGGTATCTGGCACAGGTGCAGGCATTTGGCTGGCTTTCTCGGCAAGCGCAGCATTCACAACTGGAGACAGATTCTTTTCAAATGAGCTGATATCTCATTTGGGCAACAAACCTAGCAGCCAGGTTTTCAAAACACAGCTCCTCGTGCTGGGAGCAAGCACGGTTGAAAAACAGAACCTGCAACGAGAGTCACTAAAAGTCTTGCAAGACAGCAGTGCAAGTGCTCAGCACACATTAAACAATCTTGTGTGGATCCTTCAAAATTCCTCTTGCCCTGTCTGCAACTCATGATGGATCCTCAATCACTTAGACACCTGACTTCACTTATTTAAGCCTCATTATATGGAAATAAATATTTCTACATTTCAGAAACTAAACTGCAATTAAAATACTTTCTAGACAGACTTGAGGAGTATAGTGAGAAGATTTTTAGAGGAGATTTTGGAAGCAAATATTTAAACTACAAATTTCTTGTTTCAAATAGATTTCAAAGAAACTTTTCACTTACAAACAGAAAATAATTTTCCTCTGCATATGGACCTGCAACAAATCCCTCTGTCCTTCCCAAACGTCCTCCTAAAATTGCTAACATAAGGAAATCTGAAGTGCTCCAGCTGCCAGATTAATTATCTACATGCTATACACAAGCCAGGCAACTCAATTTCACTTCTGAGATTGTGACAAATACTGTTTCCTACGATAATTCTTCTGGTATGTCTAACAGAAACCACAACAAACATAGAGAACGTACACAGCAGCCATATAAGGTAAGAGAGACCTGGGAAAGTTCCTGTGCAATTAACTTCCTTCTTGATGAGAATATGCCCAGTGAAAGAAATCTGTAACAAACACAGGGCTGACACATTTCAGAAGACAGCATGAACATTAACAAGTAAAAATCATTTCATAAGCTTCTAAAACTAAAATGGCCAGCTCCTGTAAAAATGCCAGCAGAAGAAAAAGACAGGTGTGAGTTCAGGAAAGTCAGTTATAAAACAAAGGAGGTTCCAAACTCTGTTTGTATGATTCCATATAAAAGGAGAATTCAGAGAAACAGTACCACTTCTGCCCTGGAAGATTATTTCTGCAAGATGACGTCTGGTTTGACTACAAAGTGCCAAAAACATTTCCACAAATGACAGCTAAAACTACTGACAGATGCAAAGTACGGCTGCATTGTTTTAATAACTGTGTTTCCAATTTTATAATCAGGAAGGCAAAACTTTTACTTGACTAGAACAAAATACTTTACTTTCCTAGGAAACCAGTTTAGTTTTCAAAGCTGCCTCTGGTAGAGCTGAAAAAATTTTAAAACCATGCACACCTTAAAGCAGTGAACTTAAAAATAAACCTGCAGTACAGGTGAATGCACTGTAACCCATGACAGGAGCACAACCCCAGACATGCATCCTAGTAGATTGCAACAGTCAGTCCCCCAGCTGATACTGCCTTCAGAATGACTGTACCTGCAACCAGCACTACTACAGCTCTCCTGACAGTATGCAGATTTCTCTTGAACGGCTCCCAAGTGCAGAAAAAAAGTCCTGCTTTTCATGCCTTCCTAATTATTCCCAGTCATTATCAACATCTCATCCTTCATGTTGTCTTCCACCAAAAAAATCCCAGGATCTTTGGCAAAAACTGTTGCATCAGTGAGAGGGTTTTCCCCAAATTTAAAGAGACCTTGATAAAACCATTTGTTAATGATTCCAGAAACTTGTAGGGACTGCAAAAATTCTGCAAAAGACATATGGAGGATAGAAAGACTCAAGATGAGTGCATGTTAAACATTTCCAAACCCTTCCAAGTTTTGGAATGCTAAAATATGTTGGAACATTAAAACATTTCCAAAATGTTTTAACATTTTAATGCATACAGAAGCTTTAATAAGAATATGATAATCCAGGACCCAGAAGTGAATATTGCATGCCCCAGTAGGGGCCTGCCAGCCTCCCTTTCCACATGAGAAAATCTTCATGATTATTAGCTTTTAGTATGTGCTGGCACATCAGAAACAAATTTATCTCAGAGCTAAATCTTCCTAGGAAACTTTTTGGGAAAAATACACAGTAAAAAAGAGTGTGCATTAATTTGGCAGGGAAATATACCCCATACATATACACATGTATGACTAGTTGTAGCAGATCATGAGTTTGCAGTTGGTATTTTTGATCCTGTCTGCAAGGAAGAAAATGGACTCCTGAGAGCTCTTCCAACCTTTCATTTTTGCTCTTCTAATATTGGATTGATTCCCAAGCAAATGAATTACTGGATGCAATGCAGGTTAGACACTCCAGGGTACATAATGAATGGGAGGTTTATTATTATTTATATATATATAATGTGTGCATGCAGCTTTGCAATTAGCTCATGGGTTTAACTTCCAGACGTGTGTGAGCAATAGGAAAGAGAACAAGCAATGCTTGTGTCTGTGCTCATAAATTCTTTCCATGTAAAATTTGTCTCCCCTCGCTTTGTCCTTGTCCAAGTTTCTCCAGCCTGTAGTCCCAGGTAGGCACAGTTTATCTGAGGAATGACTCCCACCCTGCTGTGGAAGAACAGGTCTTATTGTTGTGATTTGTGACAAGTATGAGGGGAAAAGAGAAAGCCAAGAGCCCCCAAGTCCTCCCCTGGTATGCACCTGTAACACACACCTCTAATGCACTTCCATGAAATTCCAAAAAGCATTTCCAAAAAGCTCCTCAAGGGCACATCCTACAGTATGGTTAAGCAGACCTGCCAAGTGTGCTGGCACTCTGGCTGAGCCCAGATCTTGGCACAAAGTCTGCTTTCGAGGCACAATCCCCAGAGCATCCAACCACCAAAAAAGTGGTTCCACAGGAGCCGAAGGGGGGCTGGGGAAACCACGCACAGCACTTCTAAAACAGCAGCAGCTGCTGCTCAGCCTGAGCAATTTCTCTTTATTTTCCCACTGGGAAACCTACTCTAAAGACAACATTCACAATGGGTCTGAGTAGAGGACTGGAAGCTGGTATTCCTCATGCCCCTTCCAGCCTGGTGCTTCCACACAGCACAAGAGCCCTCCCAAAACTCGGGCCTGTACCTTGTTGATCCAGCAGACACCGAAGGGCAGGTTGCCTCTGCAGGTCCCTGGGAGGGCAGGCTGGGGGACACTCCCAGGCACACAGGATGCTGCCAGGGAAGGCAGATTTGCTAAGGGGCTCAGCCAGCTCTGCCTCCCACAGCCATCCCTTGGTTCTGGGCACCAAGAGAACAGGCTGTGCAGCACTGGCAAGGGCCATGGGGGCTTGGCACACCTGCCCTGGCATTCTGCTCCCAGCCAGGGATGGCACTGATGTCACAGCAGAGTCGAACAGCTCCCAAAAACGGCTGAGCGACAGGTGGGAGGTGCCCCGTGCTACGGCTCCCTGATGACCGCCAGGACTCTCCCCGGGCTCTGTGCCCAGCGATCCCTGACAGCCCCACCTGAGGGAGGGGCTGCTGCCGTGCCCGGCCCCCACAGGGCTCTCCAGGAAACACAGAGCAGGATTATTTAGGTGAGGGAAGCCATCACCTGAGTGTAACTGGGAGCAGTTTCCTTCCTTAGGGAAGGGAATGAGGGGTGGCCGACAGCAGGGCTGTACCAGGCGCTGGCAGGCGCACTGCAGACAAGACAAAAGCAGGAGGAAGGCTGGAGCCTGCAGAAGGCCCAAGGTGGGGAGGAGTAGCTCAAGTGAAGCTGATGCCGCGGCCGAGCAAGGAAAATCGCTGGCAGCACTCCTGCAGAACTGTGATTTTGGCACAGCTGGCACACTGCCAAGAGAGCTCTGGATCCCTCCTTTTCTGCTTTTTCCCTTCTTTTTCAAGGGAGCAGCATGCCTCTTTATGCTGCAACTCAAGCCTCTCCTTCCTAGCAGGATAAAGGTAGGGATTGTAGAATCAGAATATCCTGAGTTGTAAGAGAACCCAAAGGATCATTGAGTCCAGCTCCTGGCCTTGCACAGGACACCCCCCAGAAAAATCACACCATGTGCCTGAGTGTGTTGTCCGAGTGCTTCCTGTGCTCTGGTAGGCTTGGTGTGCATGGGAAGAGGGAAGGTGCACTCTGCCTTTGTCTAGACTACCGTTTTAACTCACGTTAATTGCTCCCCAATTAGCCAGAGTTAGCTAACACATTTGTAAACACCAGTCTAGACACTGCACAAACATTTGTTCTAAGACACATATGTAAAATAGTTAAGTGGATGCTAAAGCAATTAGGCATAATCTTATTACTTCCCTTTCCAGCATCCCCTTTTCACCTTTAGCTGGAGCACACACTGGAGCTCTGTACGGCAGGACCTTTTTTCAAAAGCACTACAAAGGTAAACCTTAGGGCTATCTCATGCAAAACCCTGATAAGGTGCTATTAGTTCCCAGCCAACTTTCAAAGACAGAGTACCATAGGATTTTGTAGCAGCAGACATTCCATGCACGCAGAATCCACTAAGTAGGTGTAAAAGCCTTCTGAGTTTCTCAGTTTTGATTTATATTCTCTTTTAAAAAAAATCATTAGGCAGTAGATTTTGTGGTGTTCTTTATACAGACAGACCCCTCACCCCCTTTGTTATGGCCGTATATCAAAATGTAAGGTTTGGATGTGACATTCACACTTCTGCTACTTTAGCACGCACAGCAACACGTTCCCCTCTGATTTTCTTTCAAAGATGCCTTATCATTCTTTATATATGATCATAATGTGGAGCATATATCAACAGGATTCTTCAGAGCTGGAGAAGAATTGCAATCTCTGAGCACTTTCACAGTCCCATGAGCAAAAAAGCAGGTTAGGGGTTTCCAAATCTAGCTTCCAGTTCTCTGCTCCACGCACACGCCTCCCTCCCCCCAGCTGTCAGAATTCTGCAGCTTGTATCCAAAGCAGAACAGAAACTGGCATCTGGATGTAAAAACATCCATTTCTGTAAGGTTCTTGGGATACAAAACAATACACTCTCCTTCTCTTCCCAGGTCCAAATAGGCAATGCAACCGCTAAATGAACCTCTGTTTGCTCTTCTGCAGGGTTTGCAAGCCAGGGGCAAGCAGATTGCAAAGGGCTCACCATCCATGTCCCAGGCTGTGCTTCCCTTAAGGATGACAGCAACCACCACCCCCTCTTGCAAGTATGAGATTTGGCATGCTTTGGTTTGGATGGCCAAACTTCATCCTAGTAAAGCATTTCCCTAATAAGTCAGCTCTCATATGAATTCAAAATGACAATAATTTCACAGCTAATCCTCATGGCACAAGCAAATTTCAAAATTATTCACAGAAATTTTATAACATTTTCCTTCTGGGTCTGAAACAGAGAAAGAATCTTCAAATTTATATCATCCAATGCTTCAGTCTTATTTCTTGAAATGCCTCAAACTGCTCAATTTCAAGCTGTTTTAGCATTAAGATGCATTTTCCTTTTGTCTTGTAAAAGTCTGGGGAAGGTTAAACGCCTCTGTTCTTTGCTACAGGCTGTGCTATGTAGATCATATCTGCTGTGATTTAACTCTGCTTTGTCAGAAGGGAACCACCATCATGTACCCTTTTGCTCTTTTCTGCAAGTTCAGCTGGCTAGAGAAGAGGGTGAAAATTACAACTTCCCCAACCTAATAAAGGAAAACAAAATTAGCTTCATGCTTTTTTGGAACTAATTACAAATCAAAAGTTCAAGCTTACTAAAAATGAGTATGATTCTGCTTGGGTCAAAACTTGACTCAAAAACCTCCACCTTCATTTTCTTAATAACAGCATGGCGAGGGAGAGAAAAACACTGAGAAATTTCAAATCTGCTTTAGTTTCAGCTGTCTCCAGGTGCTTGGCAAAGCAGCTCACCTGTGTTTTGAGCAAATGACCTTTAGCTGAGATATGCTTGGTTTGAGTTTTAGCGATCAGAGATCACTTAGTTTATTTATCACTTAGTTATCTGGTGTTAAGGGAAGATGACAGTCAGAGCACCTCGAAGAGGCCAGGCTTCTGCTTGCCACGTGGCAAGTAAGCTGGAGATGCCAGTAGTCAGCAGTGCCCTGCCTTGCTGCTGCTGAGGATGCTGGGTGCTAGTGCCAGTCATGATGGGATTCTGCTATGCGTGCACAGTCAAGCAAATTAAAGTCGTAGGTGGAGACTACTGTCAAAAGTTGTTAAAAAAAAAAAGAAAAGAAGGAAGGGGGAAAAAAGTGCATTTTTAACCTCATGGCAACTGTCAGAAGTTATCTCAAGTGGAAAAATATCACACTGATAGCATACTTTGGTTTTACCACAAGATAAACTTGGTAATGTCAGCCTCAGGCTCAGCTAACTCAGACTGACCTGACCTAGATTATTTTTTAAAAAAAAAGTAAAACAAAAAACCCACCTGATTTTTCTGTGGTTTTCTGCTTGTTAACCACATTACACTGAAATAAAAATGACCTAAAATGCACCAAAGGTGCATTTCACAAAGGTGACAAAATTCTTTTCAGGTTATACAAACAGCTCCTTTTCTACATTAAATTGAAGCCTGTAACTAAGAAATCAGCCACCCTCTCCATCTACCCCTCTGCATTCTAGCAATGTTATGAAGCAATATATTGCCTGGATCAAATCCCCCAACACCAGGATCTGCTCTGCTGGTTTCTCTGGCAGATCACCGGGACATGTGGCAGTGTCCTCAGCAGGCTGCAGGTGACATATACTGACCCTACATACATGGAAGGCCACAATGCTCTACTTAGCGTGGATGTTTTAAGGAAGTAGCATTTAGTCCAGTGATCTTAGAAAATTCAGGGGCCAGCTGGTGTGAAAGGGGAGTGGAAAGAGCAGTCTGCATGAACCCTGAGATTCGGTGCCCTTGGCCCAGGCGCTGGCTCCGGTGTGGGAAACTGAATGTTGCTTTTGGGAACGAGCAGCAGCTCTGCCATTTACATACATTAATCCTTGGAAGTACAGGAGGCATTATCATTTGCCAGACTTGTTTGCATAATGAGGAACTCTCAAGAGAGATTTCTTGGAGAAGTGTTGCCATTAACGTGCGGGTGTTACCACGACATTTCTATACAGCTCCCAAGCCCCTTCTCCTCTCCCGCCCCACTTACTCCCACTCATTGAAAACGTGAAGTCCCTGCAAGAGTCCCTTGAAGCAGCAGTGTTGGATAGAGCTCAATGTGCCATGTTCTGAGAAGGTTTTCAGACTCCCTGACACTCCTCACTCAGCTCAAGGGGTTATGCCATGCCAATGATTTACTGCCTCCCTAAGCAGGCAGTGAGTCAGGCAAGACTTTTTCCTGGCCAATTCATTCTGGGTGAATAGCTATCACCTTTTCAACCCTTTCTCGAAGAAGAGGATTGGGCCACATGGAGGTGAGAAGGACTGGGTAAATAAAGGGATTAAACAAAGACTGTTTCCTAAATGAGGTGGCCAACACTCTCCTCCATAAATACAGGGAAGGAAAGTAAAAGACAGAAAGCAAAAAGGTTTTTCAAAAAGCAGGGAATCTTTCTGAGCAACCACTGGTGTCCCCTTGAATCCAGGCAGTGGCAGCAGAGGCTCCTGGCATCACCCTGACTTAGGGACCTCATCTCTCCCCTCTTTCTGCAGGGATGCAGTGATCCAGACCCTCCAAGTCCCAACAGAGGGTGAGAGCCCATGTTGCCAGGCAGCCTAAATAATGGTCTCTAGTGGGTTCAGCAGTGTTTTAAGAGCCTGAAAAATTGCCCAGGAAGCTACCCACTCCCTCCTGTTGCCCTGCCACTGCCCCTTCCACTAACTCAGATGCATTATCGGGACTGGAAGTGCCAGCAAGCCCCTCCTCTCCCTCAGGGGCTGGCAGCACCAGGGAAGGGAAGCCCCGCCAGCCAGTCTCACCGTCTTCTCCATTTGTTTTCATTTTGTCACCAGACGTTTCTACTTAAGCTGCTTGGAAGGATATCTCAATAACAGCCCTACTGGGCTCAAGGAGACAGAGGCTGACAGTGAGTACGCCTCCCTCCTTTCTCCTGAACATCACCCTCATGTCAAAACATCCAGTCATACTCCCAGTAAGGGAGATGGGGAGAGGCAGGCACGCCCAGGAGCTCTGTTCCCAACTTCCTACACCCCCTGTACCACCTCAGCCACTGATGGAAACTGAGCTGTTTGTGAATCCCAGGTGCTACCTTGCAAACGGGCTCAGACAGCTCAGCAGTTACGGTGCTAAAAGAGTGTCATCAAGGGCTGAAGAGTTGGCCTACTCCCCTCACATAGTTTAGACTGCAGAGCAGAAACATTTACACTCATGCACACGTGCCCACACAAAATGCCTTCAAACTCATTCCTGCAAATCCTTTGAGGGACGGCATGGTTTTAGCACAGGATCCATCCTTCTGCATACTGAAGAGAAGCCAGACTTTAGAATGAAACTTGTGTACCCATCCTCTGAAAAGCAAATGCTGACAGGGTGTGGGCTACATCACACACTGCCTGAAGAGATCAGCTCAGGTATCTTTCCAGAGTGACGCTGCATTGACACAGTGTAGGTGTTCCTGAGCTCACCCTACTGATGACCACTGCAGGAGAGTCTTAAGTCAACCTGAGCTACCACAGCCAAAGGTCAGAAATGCAAATTAGCTGTTCTGTACCATTACATTTCCAAGGGAAAGTAATTTCCAATGATGTTACATAATTACAGCTAAGAGTGGGAAGTTTACCCTGTGGGAATTATGAATGGAAACTCAGGATCCCTATACATGAGATCCAGACTTCACTCTCAGCTCTGCTGCTGACAAACTGTGTGAACACGGGCACTTCATCTATCCACATTTCGCTCTCCCTTGCATAAAATTGTGGATGTCTTTGCAAACCTGTCCTTGAGCAGAACACAGCACACAAGTGCTTGTTATTGTCACTGGTGTCACACTGATGGCCCGCGTGCAGTTTGCACAGCTGAGCACGGTCAGGCTGTATGGGGCCCGTGGTTCCCTGCATCAGTGTTTGTGCCAGGCAGTGCCTGCTGGGCAGTGCCTGCTGGGCAATGCCTGCCTGCACCCCCCGGGGCAGCCTGTGCACAGCTGTGTGCAGCTGTCACATCATCTCTGGAGGAGACTGCATCTTCTGTCACATTCCCCTGCATGCTCAGCGATACATATTCACACTCTGGATGTGGATGACTGTAAGTGGGATGAATATTTAGACCTGACTGTCTCTGAGTGCATCTCTGTGTGCACATGCATACGAGAACTGGGTCAGGAGAATCTCTCCCCTTTCATGTAACTCATCACAAAATCCCTATTCCCAATGTCACCTTTGCAAGTTGTTTTGCAAGGCCCTGATTAAAACATCTGCTTCTCTTCCTGCTTTGCTGAGTGAGGAGAACATCCATAGAAAGAAATGGAAGAAGCCATTAGCTTAGTCTCCAAGGGGGAACCCTTGAACAGCTCAGAAAAGCCTGTGCCAAGGGGAGGACACTGGAAAGCGAGAGCCAGCCAAGGAAAGAGACAGATGGGGCCAGCTCCACTCCAGTTCTCGTCTGCCTTTGCTGCACTGTGCACATAATATTCTTACAAGGTCTAATTTATAAACCCAGCTCGTGTTTATAAACTCTCCTGTCCTAATGGAAATGAAAACATTAATACAACCCAAGGATTCTTCACTTTCCAGGTTTTAATTAAAATCATAGGCGTTAAGAAGCAAGAGTGTCTTCGTGGAATACAAGTCTAATGAAGTATTTCCTCACATAGCACAAATCTCTGTGTGCAGTCCCAGATCGCTGGCACTGGGCGCCCAAAACACCGACCCCCCTGGAACCTGGAGTTCGCTTCTTGAAAATTAGAAAAACAAATTATCCTGCAATTTGTTTCAAATAAATGTAGGTGCCAAAATGGAGCTGGAAAAATAATACTAAGTAGGTAAAAGAAACCCCAACAACCTAGCACAGCCATAAAACTTGATCTCTTAATTGACTAACTGGAGGCAATTGTGACTTCACTGCACGCCAGCAAGAAGGGGCTGCACAGCAAAAAGGAGAGGACTCCATGTGGGGGCAGTGCATGGAGGCACAGCAGAGGAGGGGCAACGGGGAGGAAGTGGCAAAGTGGGAAAAGGCAGCACAGAAGGTTGGAGCAAGGGCAATTAAGGACACTGGGGAGGCAGGTAAAAATGTAAACGCATGAAAATTGCAAGACCAGATCATACAGACCTGTTCCCTCTGTCTCCCATGGGACCAAAGGAAAAGCAGGAAAAGAACCAGCATGGAGTGACATACATGTGTAGACACAGATGAGGGGACTGATCTTTGGCAGGTATAAAGCTGGCTGGAGGTCAAGGCTGATGGCAGCACACCAGTTACTGCAAAATGAAGCCCAGCAGAAGAAGCTATTTCCCTTCACCATCATCCTCCAGAGGAAAAAAGTGTCTCATCTGCCAACTCCAGGGCTGCTTTCTGTCCTACTGCATAATGGTGCTGCCTTGTTATAGGAGGCACACACAAAGAAGGGAGGAGACACTGAAAGACAAAGCCATAGTGAAAGTAGCCAGTATCAAAGCAGTGTAGAGATGTGAGGGCTCTTAACGGGCAGAGGGTGGCTTTGCCTCCAAGTCCACCTCAAAGAAGAATGATGGCATTGTTGACATCTCTCAAACAGCTTAACAGCAGTCTTTTGTGGATTTGCTTTGATTTTAAATGCTTCCATCTCAGTCTAGGGGAGCTAGAGATGGACTTCATTCAGAGTAGTGTGGGTTTGTGGTCCCAGGCTGCAGTCAAGACTCTGGAAGTTTTCACCAGCCACACTTTGGTCTGAGTCTAATTTCTAGAAGATTGCATCATATTGCAGTCAGTAGGTTGCTTGTCCCACATTCTTCTCAGCTTCAGGCAAGTCCACTTGCTTAACAGTTTCCTGTGATGCTCCTATGATGCTTGATTAATTCTGTATCATGGTGAGATTAAAAAGACAAAAAGCATTTTTACCCCCTATTGTTCCTCTTCTTTTATACTTGTCACCTTGGGAGACAATGGAAATGCAGAAACACATAGGCCAGAAGAATATGACTCACAATTGTGGGAGCTACAGCAGTCATGTCCTTGGCCTTACATTCTGGGTTCACTGTGTGAGGCAGGAGCAATGGAAAAGAGATGCATCGTTTCCTCACCAAACACTGCCCAAGACCCAAAGATGCTTCTTTCAAACCCAGATCTAGCCAATAAAGCACATCTAATCACCAAAGACATGTCCTGCTTCAGACTCCTGTGATTCCAGAGGCAACAACGTTCATAGCTGGAAAATCACAAGATGCTGCAGATGAGACCTTAAACAAATGGGAGGACTCCTGTCAGCCTCGGGTGAGTTGCAAGCAAGTGCCTTCTCTGTCAGGAGGGAAGAAGTTCACTGAATGTCCCCCCCTCAACACCTGTACTGGGAGGTGCAATGCCTTCAGCTAAACAAACTCTCTTGGCTCATCTGAACTTGTACAGGGTGCAAGAGGAGACAGGGCTTAGGTGCTTGGAAAGTGAGGAAAACAGAGTATTTGCTGTGTTTGAGAGGTAAATGTGCTTCCTGACCCATGTAGGTGGCTGTATACAGTGCTAATAAGGCCAAGAAAGGGAACTGAAAAGCATCACTGAACTTTGCAAATTGCTTCCTAGTTACTGGCCTAGTGTGGGCAACTTACAGTTTTATTGGGCTACTCCTTTGGTCAAGGTCTGCTTGGTTTGTATTAATTTTATCCTGACAATAAAGGGGAGGTTTTAGCATCATTTAAAAGTGCAACACTGCAGAATCAAATGGAAATGACCTTGCAGATCTAGGGGTTATAAATCAGCCAATGGAAAGGAATGTTGTGCAGTACTAAGAGAAACAGGACAAAAATGTGCACTTAAATATTCTTGACTAATGGTTTGTATTTTATAGCACTTTCCCTTAGAAGATCTCAAAGAGCTTCACAGTAAACAGAAAGAAGACACAGGAAAAAGACATACTTTGAATGTCTGATCCTGCATTCACAAGCCCCACTCCCAGATGGTTACACCAGTTGACACCATCTGGAGACCAGAATTGTCATTTCCCTCTGCCCAAAGCTAAGGTAAAGCAGAAAGAAATGAAAAATTTCAGTCTGTGACATCACTCCCTTGAAGTGATACAAGGATCTGGTGCTGGCTTTGAACAGACCCACTTGGGAAAACAGTGGAGAGCCAGTCTCCACTGCCTCAGTACAAATCTCTTACCCTACTTTAGGTTTTTCTGTGGGATGGTGTCATCAGCATCAGCATGATGAAGGATAGACACTAAGAAAGATCTGAACTTGGTCTGTTCCTTTTACAAACAAGCTCTTACTATGCATCTAACTAGCAGATAAATATTCTACCCCAGTCATTGCTGTCATACCTGAGCACCCATTGACACTGTCCTTACTCCCTTCGGGTTAGTGACAGATAAGCAGAAATACTCTAAGACCAAGGTCAAGTTTAGCATCATAAAAGCTCAAAGAAAATTCACAGTTCTTGCAGGCTGGTCCTGCAAGAGATGCCAGTGAGTGACTCAGCCAAGATCACAGCTACCAGAAAGTCACAGTACAGGGGACTGCCCTTCATCCCCTGAGAATTTAACACAAACCCAAAACAAGCTGCTAATATTGATGCCACAACAGTTTATCTCAAGACAGTGACTGATTCGACAATGTTTTTATACCTAAGAGTAGAGATCTCCCTTCTAATCTGATATATCTGACTGACACATACTTGTTTTAATAGCCAGGGACTCCCCCTTCTAGACATAGCTATGAAAAGGCAAACATACACATCTTGTTTTTTTCCAGTGGTAAGTTAGGGAAGAGAGAAAAGGAACAAAACGAAGATGTTTGATTTTGACAGTATCTATCCTGGCATCTCATGCCACTGCTTGCGAGAGCTAATGGAGAGTGATCACAATGCCAAAGGAACTCGAGCAGACAGAAAGAGCTGTTAAGGAATCAGAATAAGTTGCAAATGCATCTAGACAAGTGATTAGGAATCTCACCTCCTACCTACCAGCAGTCAGCAGCTCTGTTCCTCCTACTGCACTCAAGCAGGGACAGGGCAGACCTTGCCTGAGCTTGAGATGCCCCAGGTCCCCAAGGAACTCGAGTGCTTATTTGCAAGCAAAACTGCATTTTGATTTTGCATGCACCAGTTTTGGCTCAGGGAGCCATTCTCAGATTCCCTCCAAAGCCTGGCTAAATTGAAATGCCTAAAAAGACAAAAACGTGGCTGTGGCATTTTCATAAGCAGCTCTCTGTTTGTGGGTGTATACATGTGAAAAAAGTAAGAAGGACAGCCCCAAAAGGGAAGGCTAGTATTAAGGAATATCCTTTTTTGATTTTTCTATTTCACAGTTGGCTGATTTCAAGCATTCTAATGGCTGCTTCCTACCCTAGTGCCCATCTGTCTATTTTAATAAATGTTCTTGGTAGCACCTACCTGGCAAATATTCAAACACCCAGCAGCACAACCAAATTTCACCCTAAATCAAGGGGCTGGAACAGGAAGCTATATGGAAATGATGCAATCATCCTTCCACCACAACATGGGCACTGGCAGCAGCAGATGGACAGATGGGCAAAACAAACAGACAAGAAAATGTGATGGGCCTGGCCCCATCTCTCCTTCTTCCATTTTCTTCTGTTCGAAGTCTGGGTGAGCAAAGGACGGGTTGCTGTAGTACCTGGGTGCCCTGTGCAGCCAGAGAGGTCTGCTGGGTGGCAGTCAGCAAAGACTCCTCAGCTGCCTTGGAGATGCACTGAAGGCACCATGTGACAATGAACTGAGCCCCTTTAGGACTCAATCATTGTCCTTGATCTGTCTGTGTCTCTCTCTGGATATAATCAGTGGTGATGGAAGTTAACCTTTGTTCCATTCTCTGAGCATTCAACTGTGTTCCCTTCCATTTGTCAAAGGAACCCTTCCCCTGCACATTCTCTATCCCACATGCACATTCAATACAAGGTAAATACTTATCCTGCTAGAAGAGCTGCCTCCATTCATGACCAGCTTTCCTGCTCCTTTCCCTTCACTCTCTACCTCAAAAGGCAGCATCCCCACGTTTGCTCTTAAAATGGTGGCAGGAGCAGCTCATATAAATGCTGATATTCTGTTACTGCCTCAAGGACACGAGTGTGTGGTTACGTTTTGGCATTTCACCTTCATCAATACTAAAATTTAGCAAGAAATGTGTACAATGAAGGCTTATGTCTTAGGCCTTTTTCTTATTAATCCTATTACACTTGTCTTTATGAGCTCTCCAAGTTCCTTTTACTCCCTCCGGGGCTTGGCTGCAAATGAGATTTTGCATCTCAGTGTAAAATAACCAGAACATTTTTCTATAAAATTAAATAAAAATCCTTCGTCCTGGCAGTACATGCCCAGAATCCAGTTTCTGGAATCTACATCTTTCCAAGTCCTTCATTGTATTCTGAACTTCCCTTAGCTGTGGGAACAGGCTTTCATTCTGTCCTGATGAATATCATGAAGAAAATTAAGGAGCAAACTTTAAACAATTCAGATGAACAAGAAAATGAGTGAATAAGTTGCAGAAATCTCTGACTTTCAGCAAACCTCCACTTATTATATATGCTTCAATTTTCCAATGCATAAAATGGTAACAAGTGATAGTCCTAGCCTACAATGCAGGTGGGAGGGTTCAGCTCATGGATGTTCAAGAGTACAAGAAGATTCTGTTATAACTGATAGTATCAATAGTTTAATTATTGTGGTTACATAACTTTTGGGTAAATATTTTGATTTCTGAACTTTACTGAATCTTCTTTGCTTTCAAAAAACAGGACCAGGAGCTGTACTGATTCCACAATTCCTAATCAGCTAAACAACTATTTTTTTTTATTTTTTAATATATTCTTTTTGACAAGAGAGACTCAAGAACCAAATTCTGGTGTCAGATTTGCATATATATTCAATAATTAAGCCATGCCTGCTCCTAAAAAGCTTACCATAATGACAAGAAAAAGCAAAATGGAAAGTGTATTAGAATTCTTAATGCCATCTAGAGTTAGTAAGGCAGAGTTGAATTACCAGAAATGAAAAAAAATGGGTGAAGAAAGTTAATAGCATCCCTTCCCAGAGCTCCAACTGCTTTGAATTTAATCTTCCAGAGAAAGGTAAGTATTGTATGGAAAGTAATTCCCACCATATTAAGGGAGGGGGATTTTTACTGTACCATGTTTGAACAGGTTTGGTGCCCTAACATTATCATTTACCTTTGATCTGTAAAATCTGGATATGTGTTTGCAATTTACCAGTACTACTCATAATTTAAAGCCTTTAATACCTGATATGCCAGGATGACTTGGGCTGCGAGAAGAAAACAAAATCAAGCACAACTTGCAATGCCTTAAAAAAACATTGACCTCAACCAGCTGAGCTCCTGTTCACCATCGTCTCAGAAGCTCCACCAGCAGATTTCCACCTGCACAAGTGTTTTTCTGTTCAGCCTCTGCAGCACACCACTCTTTACCATAAAAGTTGACATTTAGATATGAAAAAATCAGGAAGGAAAGGGGATGATTTAAAAATAAAATGCAATTTACACTAATTATGTCATTACATAGGATGCTCTGAAAAAAAAAAAAACATTAGCAAGTGAGATCATGTCAGCAAAGCTCAAGATGAGCTGTATGAAAGACTTGCAAGTTCCTAAGTCAGAAAGCTGTGGCTTCCTGCTGCTTCTCATTTCTTGGCCAATCAATGCTTCATAAAGACTTTTAGGATATAGTTAAAGTAGCTCTGCAGACATTAGGACTGCAGGATCTAAACAGGAAGCCAGTGGTAACATACTGATATGTGTAGCAGCCTGGTGCAGAAAAGCACAGGAGCGTTCCTGTTACAACGCCAGGGAACAGACAAAGTGAGGCAGTCCTGAGTCACCTGTGGCAAAACAGTCAAACCAAAGACTTCCAAAGCCCAGCATCGTGCCACAAAATCACTGACCACCCTTCATTTCACCTCCAGAAAATTGCTGGAAAGGAAATGAGCCCCAGCTCACAATGTAGGGCCTGCAAATGCGCAGCTTGATGCCTCCCTGATCAGGATCGAGGCCTCTTTGCAAGTCCTCCTCCTTCTCCTATACTCTCCCTGTACTGAACTGGAAGGGTGCATGTCTTGTCTTGAAGCCAACAAAAGCTACCAGTAGCAATTTAAAAAGAAGAGCACAGCAAATTCACAAATACTTGGTTGGGTCCAGCAACGAAGTTCTTCAAACAGCGTGGTGAGACTTGATATGGTTTAACACATCTCTCAAGTGCCCTCAGCTCAGAACACCTCAATCTGTGAGTCAACACCTTTCACTTTGCTCTTCTGTTGCCTGGAGAGGTCAGGGGGGAGCCTGCTTTTGTTTCCACCCCAACTGATCCAACACAAGTATCTCAGGGGGTTGGGCACAGACCACTTTACCATTTAAAACTTGTATGAACTCCCTAACGTGGCCACAGCTGCACACACATTCCTGCCCTCTATGGCAGGCTTCATCTTATGCCAAACAGACCAAGTTTAAAGCAGTCTTGGAGACAACCATTTCAGCAACCTCATAGTGATTGTGGAAAAACTTAAGCTGGAATATTCTGAAAGCACACAAGCTACCTCAGGAATGTAGGAGACAGCAAACAGGTCCTTCCAACATATCTTCAACCAGTGTTTCTCTAATCCCTAATTCAGTTGGCAAATTGATGGCCTCAGAGATTCTGCCATCCAAGAGATGATCAGCTAACAAAAAAAGCTGACACTTACATTTTACATTTCACAGTATACAGAATCTCAGAAAATGGGCTTCAGACGTGCTCTTTTTGCTTTTTGCTTTGCTGCTTTGTTTTGTTTTTTGAAACTGTTCACCATCAATCTGTCTAAACCATTTCACTGACCACATGGGCTGGACAGCGAAGGACTGTGATTATTTGTCAAAGCTTTTATTTCAGAAGAAAAAAGCGCCAAACTGACAAAAGTAATTCAACAAATTTTTTTGACAAATACATTTTAAAATTGTTAGGCTACCTCAGTTAACCAGATGAATAATGCAAAATGATACAAGGTGAATAATTTATTACAAAATATGGGGGGAAAAACACTGTATAAATTATTGAACTAATATTATTTGACAAGTGCTTGCCCTTCCCTGAAGTGCAGCTTTCTCTGTGATGGAACAAAACAGCTGTTTAAAAGCAACAATAGTTTAAGGCAGCAAATGAAGAAGAATAACAAGTGCTAAAAGAGTATGAGATTAGACAGAACGTAATTATCCAGATTAGAAACTGGTTAAAATTGGGAAACAAGGCAAGGTCCCCTTATAAAATATATCATACAATGACAACTACAAGTGGTCCAGATACTTTCTCCTACTGGGTTATTTTTCGTTTGGTTTTGGTTGGGTTTTGGGCTGGAGGTTTTTTTGCTGTTGTTTTTGTTTGTTCTTGTGGACTTTTGGGGGTTTTGAAGGGTGGGGTTTTTGTTTCTTTGTGGGGTTTTTTGTTGGTTTTTTTTTTGGTTGATTGGTTGGTTGGTTTGGTTTTTTGGTTGGTTGTTTGGTTTTTTTTTTTGATTGAGTTTGTTTGTTTTGGGGGAGATTGTGTGGGTTTTGGGTGGGATTTTTGGTGTTCGGTTTTTGTGATTTTGGTTTTTTAACGTTTACTATTAACCAATGAATGGAATAGAATAGAATAGAATAGAATAGAATAGAATAGAATAGAATAGAATAGAATAGAATAGAATAGAATAGAATAGAATAGAATAGAATAGAACAGACTATTTCAGTTGAAAGGGACTTATAGTAATCGTTCAGCCTGACGGTTTCAGGGCTGACCTAAGTTAAAGCCTGTTGTTAAGGGCATTGTCCAAGGCCCTCTTAAACACTGATGGCTTGGGGCATTGATCACTTCGCTAGAAAGCCTGTTCCACTGTCTGACCAGCCTCTCGACAAAGAAATACATTCTAGTGTCCAGTGGGAACCTCTCCTGCGACAATTCTGAGCCATTCCCAGGTGCTCTGTCACTGGATGCCAGGGGGAAGGGATCAGCACCTCCCTCCCCACGGAGCCGCAGGGAGCGACCATGGCAGACCACGGCATCGCTCACAACCACACATGGAATAAGAGACTGAGGGGAGCGATCCAACGCCAACCTCCACCAAGCGCACAGGCTCCCCGCTCCCGACCCCGGCTCCCCGCTCTGGCTCTCTGCTCCCGACCCTGGCTCCCCGCTCCCAGCCCTGGATCCCCGTTCCCGGCTCTGGATCCCACTCCCGACCCCGGATCC